>OX371225.1:207524248-208124248 GCA_947310385.1 Nephrotoma appendiculata | reverse complement strand
CGGATAATGAGTGATTAATTCATTGATCCTAAACCAGCTGTGAAATTTTTTGCTTGTCACCACCAACTAAATTATGTAATTGCGTAATATAAATATACGTCTCAGAGTTTCGAGGAAAGAAGATACAGTCCACTTTACGTTAACGTGGAAATACATGCATAGTTATTGGAGGCCACCAGTTTCGGGATTTCGATATCAATTACGACTGTGCTCCACCAGGAGGTCTTCGAGACTATTCTCGCTTTAGGAAAGTTCTAACTACTAACCCAACCAGTCCGTGTTATTTAATTAGACCGGACGGAGACCCATTTTCTGAGAAGCTTTCATGACGCGATGGAGCCAGGAGTTCATCGAGTAACACCTTCAATAGAGATGGAGGGCATCGTGGATAGGGAGCGAATCCAGTGGTAAAGGAAAGTAAAGGAAAGTTGGTAAATACAGCTCTGCACGATCTGGTACGCATGATTGAGCAGTTGGTAGCATTTCTCGACATTGGGTGCCTTTAATAATGTAAAAAACGGAGGCGATCATGCAAGGATTGTTATTTTTGATCATTTAAGGCCTTTTTTTGTTCAGAACTGTATGCCAGCAATTGCCTAAAACTTAACATACCCGATCATCATCGGGTTAGATTACCTTTAGACTAAGCATACGAATGACTAAGCGAGCATGTGATTTGAAACAATTGAACATGTCGATTACAACCCAAATAAATAGTTGTTATCAGTTTCATTCACATTTGCACGTAAACTAATAAAGTGGATTCTAATTACAGTAAAATCAAACAAAGTATTCAAGTAGATATGTAAAACAATATCTATTATAAAGATCAATAAATTAAATTGTTAAAAGCGGAAGTCAATAATTTTATAACTGCCAGCTAACTGTATGTTATAAATAGGTAGCGGTGGATCGGAAATTATGGAAAATTGTAGTAACGCTCATCATGAATAAGTTTGCAACAGAGAGATTTATTTTATTCATTGGGTTACTAAAGTTGATGAGTGCATACAGCACTTACGATCCAGGGGAACTCACTAAGAGTCAAATGGTATGAATTCTTTCAAATAAATGCATTCGTCAGCAAAGTACAAGTATTTTTTTTTTATTAAGGGATCGTCAAAGTATCGATTGGATTATGTTGAATGGAATGGGACTCGTGATAAATTATTCGATTATGGTACGATTCGATCGCGGAAATTTAATCGTACCACTTACGTAGTCGATGGCTATTTCGATGTACTCATACCATTTTCTGATGAATTTCGTTTTAAAGTGGATCTTTGCCCGTGGCAAGGAAATGAATATCGTAAACAATTCGATCGAACAATCATTAATCTTTGTTCTGGGATTAAAAATGATACGGCTTATATGCCGGGTATAATCAAGCAAACAAATGTGGATCCTAATTTTACGTGTCCTTTTCAACCATCTCGGGTGATGATGAATAATATAGCAACGCCTGATTTGCCATTACCTTTTATGAGGAGCGAACGTTTTCGTGCGAATGTTACAATTTTTAGTCCAGAAAACGAGATAATGACCAAATATGCCTTGTATTTTGTGAAAGATGTGTAAATTTGTGTGTTTTATTAAAAGCTACTAAATTTATTGTTAATTAATCTGTGTAATCAAATAAAGCAATAAAAATAATACATTCAAAACTTTTAAAATGTGTTGAGGTAACGTTAGTCATCTTAAAAAATGCCATACTCTGGAAGATTATTAAGGGATTATTTAAAAAAAAAATGTTTTAAACTAAAATGTTTTCTTAATCTACAGAACCTGTCACGACCGTAGTTTTGGGTACTAAGGGAATTGTCCCTTAGTAAAGTTATCCACCTAAAGTTTGAGAGTTCGAACCCAGTTGAAGAGAATGAAGACTATATAATTTTATTAGGTAAGCGATTATCACATCAATGTTGTCGGATCAAGTAATTCTCCATACGTAATTCTCCATACAGATTGGGAATTGGATTTTAGTTAAATTGACATTCCAAGTGGAGAAGAATATGCAGATAACGAAATCAATTGTAAACGGAAATTATAATCATAATGGAAAAACTCGAGATTTCAAAATCCCGAGAATAACAAAAAATTGTTGAGTGTAGAGCTACTCAGCGTTTGAAAATTTTAAAATTTGAAGAATTCGAAAAAATGAAAAATAGATGATTTAAACGGAACATCAAAAAACGAGCCCAAAGAATTTCTTTAAAGCAAAAATTCGACAAGTTTTTGTGTCGTAGGGCACCCACCACTCAGCCGGCCCTGATGTTCTGGACAACGAACGCCCAATGTTCTTTAAAATTTAAAGAACTTCTGTGTAACCGACGTTTCGCGTGAACACTTTGTCACAATTGGGGACTAATTTTCCCTGATCTTCAGTCTCTTTGACCGTAACCTTTATACTTTTAAAGGCTTTCACCCTTGAAAAGGCCGTGTATAATTGCCCATGAGCAAATACTGGTTGTGACAAATATAGTCCCACTTTACCAAGAGTCTGTCTTTGAGCTTTATTAATAATCAAACCACTCTTACGGGAAATTGCTTTCTCTGTAACTCAAACGAGAAAGGAGTTTCAGAAGGTGTTAGTGCCATTATTGGGATGAACACAATTTCTCCCTTTGACTTTGCCATCAGAAATTACTTTGGCAAAAATCACGTTGTTTAATAATTTCGTGAACTCTATCGGAAAGTGGATTCTTTCCTCTTCTACGTCAGGGAAGATATACTGTTTACACTTTTGTAAACTCTTTCTTTCTGAGGTCCATCTTCAGGTGTAACTAAACGAACGACTCAAAACTTGGTCATTAATGACAAAAGTATCCTCATTTAAAAGACACAAGTTTGCTGTCACGGACTATGTTTCTGCCGATGTCCTCACCATGACTTTGATCATTGGAGAGTCATTTACAGCTCTCATGTTCTCAGTCAGATCTGAGTAATATGACGCCACATTAGAGACCTTTTAAGAGTATCTTCCACGATTTGTACTCGACCTCCAACGATTACAATTGGCAATGTCTGCCGAGTATCGCCTCAAAAAAGAATGAAGATATTTTCAAATGACCTATAACCATTTGACACATCAACAGCCCTTTGGATTTCTTTCAAAAGTCTGTCAACATATGTCAGGGCTTTCCCTGGAGTCAGTCCAGCTTAATTAAAAAACGATAAGTTTGGCACTCCTGACTTGCACAGCGTCGTCTGACGTCTGCTTCATGTTGGAAGCTGAGTCCATTTTCGTCTCAACCTTGTGCTCATCTAATATTGCATTTTATTTGATTTGTGTAAGTTATAGTATTGCTTTGAGTTACTTTGTTTACAAAATGATTTTTTTTTTGTATTAATGAAAATCGTCAAATAATAGGCAGCAGGCTATTGAAATATCAACGTACATCCAACTTATTAATAACGAAAACTAGCATATCGGTAACACGAATCAAAAGATTTTAGAAATCCAAAAAATCGCCCAACCCGCCTAAAGACGTTTTCATTTCAATCAAAAAGTATCAAAAAGTATAAAAGAGAATTTCGCAACTCGGCTCGTCGGCCTAAAACCACATAGCTAAAACCATTTTGTTACCCTTTCTGTTATATCTCGGAGATCAAAGGTCAGACGATGCTCATCTTCGAACTCAGTAGAGCTATTCAAAGTAAAGATTTTTTGAGACATAATGGGGAGGTGTATTATGTCCTTAACTTAAGTTATCACTGCCAGTAACCTTATAGTATATCGAGATCATTAACTTATTGAAATAAACCTTCTTCGGAAAGCTTTGGATTTCTGTTAATCTTTAGAAAATCTCGATTAAAATTGGAAATACGCATAGTCCGCTTCCAGTACCAACTTAGTGGATTTGAGAATTAAATTCTTGATAACAAAATTTCACTTAGTTGAAAAAATTTAAACAATATATGCTTCATGTTCATATGAGAATCGGATCAAACGTATCTGTCATCAGTGTCTCAACTGAAGTTCGGAGTAATATGTGATTAAGCTAAATTATTGGGATTCTTAACTTCTTAATTAACTACCTGCGCCAAAGCGGGAAATTTAAAAGGCTTACTTTATTTTGAACCGAGCAAAATGTAACAGCTTCAAGCGCCACAACAGTAGAGTTTTGAATAGCACTTATATGCTTCGACTACACACTGATCATCAGCTCTCTTTAAATCACTGTTTACACTATCTCACGCAAGTTCGTTCTACGGTCTTTCAAAACGATTTGTGCACTTTTTTGTAAACCTTCCAGTCGAATTCGGGTGACAGAGCGTTCAGTGTTATCGGTGTTCGTGCGGCCTGAGCAGAATTCCTATAACTCTTTTCAAGTTATTGCTTTGCTTGAACGGTATTTTATCCCATCAAAAAACATTATTTTATACATATACACACAATATTCATTTTTTGCCATTTTTTTTTTAAATAACAAAATTAGCTTTAAAACTCAACTGTAACTGGTAAACCAATATTCGAATTGATTGACTGATTGGACAGAATCCGCCAATATCGCATACAACAATATCGAAGACCGGCTAGATGACCACAATAACATCACCGACATAAACTTTTGGCGACAAGGTCATCTAGCTGACACACAAACCGCCAACAAGTCACAGCACCGACACAACAACAACGCCGACACCCACGTCGCAAGCACCCACAATAATTAAAAACCACCAAAACTACAAGGTTTGGAAATCATACATATAATATATACTGTTTATGTTGGAGGTTGAACCCAGGTCGAGTCAACTTGTAGTTATCTTTAGGTTAACCTTGAAATTAACTTCTAGTGTTTATATTGGAGAGTTATCTTGAGGTTGAGTCGAAACCAGGTTATGAATGTCAAAATCATTCAAATTTTTTTCTATCAAAAAATCATTCTAACTTTTTCTTTCGTACTGTTACTGATTATTTTTTGTTGTTGTTTTTCGACTCGACTCTGGGCGTTTATATTAACCAGAGTTAACTCGACCTAAGAAATTTTTTGGATTGAGTCGAGTTAACTTCAAGTTAACCTTTGGTGTTTATGTTGAAGGTTTAACCCAGGTCGAACCTAGGTTCAACCTCCAACATAAACAGTATAATACATTTGTGTTTTTAAAATCATATATGTGGTTTTCGGCAATGTGGGTGTTGATGGTGTGGGTGTCGGTGATGTGGTTGTGTCGGCAATATGAGGTGTGTACTATGTGCTATTGTTGATTAAAATTCTGATAGGTGATATCTACTGTCACATATCGGCGTTGTTTGTGTTGTAGTTGTCGGCAACAGGGTTTGTATAATTTTAATCACTTATTTTAAATCGGTTTATTAACCTGATTTTAATCAAGTAATGATAATATAAAAATCATTGATAAAATCAAAATGCATCAATTTAAAGGAAGCTCTTTTTGCGGAGTGAAGTTTGTGACGGTGGTGTCGGCGAAGGGGCTTGTCGGCAATCAATTTGTGTATTTTAAAGATTCTTGGCCAACAAATTTGTTGGCGATGTGGATACTTCTAGCGATACAACGAATCCTGATAAATTATTCTTTTCTAAATCTTAGACACTGCTAACTCTTAAATTGCTATATCCACATCGTATTTGGCTTTCGGGGATTATTTTGGTGGGGGGTGGGTGTCGGCCAAGTGGCCTTAGTTTTTTGAAACAGAAGAAGGAAATATGTGCAGTAAAATTCTATAAGTTTAATAAATTAAATAGTAACAATTTTTTAAAATTAAAACAGTGTTGTAATAAATTTCAAATACTCTGTAAAAAATCGAAGGGAAATAAACTACGGTTTTTAATAATCCCTCGCTTGCTGCTGGTTACTGGAAAACTTTTGAATTTCTTTTATTGTTTTAGGGTCGTCACTAAAGAAATATTTTGCATTGGGCAAATGGGTAATCTACACCAGAAAATAAATAAAAATAATTCGAGACACAAACATTTTCGTTAATGAGAACAAGGCTAGCTTTACATACCTCTATTTAAGTACGAAGTCGAAATAATTTAAAAATTAATCGTTTTAGTGATACATTAATAATCCCAAGAAAATTATAAAATCCTTAGTTGGAAATGAATATAAATTAGGTTTTCAGTTCCCAAAAATAAATTTCCCAACAACACCAAAAATTGTTTTCCTCCTGTATTTCTTCGGGCTAAAATGTCTTAATTATATTTTATTTATTTTAGTTTTTTCCAATTTTCTTATTTTCAGTTTCTCATTTTTCTATCCAAAATAGCCTTATGTTGTTATGCTCCTATAAAGTACGTAAATAACAGCAGCATGATTTAATTTCGAAAGGCCAATTAATCAATCAGAATAATGATCGAAACAAATAGATTTTTGTTTTGGAAAATTAGAAAAATTCTTGTTAATTTAAAATTGTTCGTATTTTTATTTCTGCGTTTTGTTTTACGTGTCGAACGAACGGCAGGTTGTTATTAATGGGCGTCCGTAGAAGTATTTCCTTAATTTTCAATTTTCGCAGTATAATTTGCTCGATAAAATTATTATTAATTAGCAATATCAGTAGATGATGAGGATGGTCTTGGAAAAATGTTGGGAGTGCAACATAACAATAAATCAACTATATATAGACTTCCGGCAGGCATATGATAGTATAAATCGCGACAACCTTTGGACCGCGCATCTATGCCTAGGTATTCCAGAGAAACTTGTTTCTCTGTGTAAATTAACAACGTCTGGATCTGTATGTAGAATTGTAATTGAAGGAACTGTATCAGACTCCTTGGAAGTAACATCTGGTGTTCGACAGGGAGATGCACTCGCGCCTGTGCTGTTCAATTTGGCGCTTGAGTACGTAGTGAGGAAAAGCAACATTGAAACTTCGCGCTGTATATTCAATAAATTAGGCCAAATTCTTGGATATGCAAATGTTTCGAATGCTGCTAAATTATAACATACAGCAATATATCACTGATAGCATATATTTGTGTCGTCATGTCAAATGAGTTGAGTGAATCGTCGGCCGTAATCAATTACTTACCTGTGTCCTGATGTTTCTCATCCTGCAACACATCGTAAAAACATAAACACCTAAAAGGGGAAAAGCATACCGGTCCTATGAAGCATGGGAGAATGGTGGCATACATCATCCGGGAAACAATTATCCGATCCACGTATACTGGACGTCATCAAAATCATCCTACAACACAAGTTTCATTGTTTAAAACAATGAACATTATGTTCAATTTAGTATTAAAACATACCTTCACGGTTGAAAATATCAGTATAAAATTAATACTTTTTTGTTATTCATATAAATCCATAAATAAAACGTATAAATGTTATAATTGCGTCACTATATGAATTTATGTATATTTATGTATATGAATTTATGATTTTTTTTTTATACTGAAGGGTTTAGAACAATTATATAAGTCATCGTATAAAATTTTATAATAGAATGGGTATAAAAAAGTTGTATACTCCACTAGTGTCGATATTTTTCGGCTTTTTGGACAAAATCTTACTTTTAATGGCACCCATTGACCCATTGACATACGATACAATGTTGCAACTGTTCCAGTCGTAGAAAACAACGAGGCCATTTATGGGGAGGCATTCCTCCCCATTTTAACCCCAGGGTACTTGTGTACACAAACGATCCACAAACCCTTAAAAAATGAGAACTAAGGTCTCTTTTTGGCAGCTTATCGATTTAGCGAATTATATCCTTATATGAATTATATAGGCTACGATATTCAATATGCCACTTCTATAACTAATATGTATGAAACTCTATAACTTAACCTTATTAAATAATTTCATCATAAAAAACCTATATTCTTTCTTATAAAATGTATACTGGTATAGATATGAATTATATGAGTTACATTAAAATTATACTTTTTCCGGATACAAATATATAAGCAAATATTAAATAGTATCAATATAAGACACTGCCTTGTAAAATCGTGTTCCAAAATATTTTTCTATAAGCTAAGAGTGAAGTTAAGTGTTTTAGTATAAGTTCGAAAAAAATTTGAAAATCAACACAGCTAGGGCAAAAAACTGTGTGTAGGTAAAAAAAAAAGTAAATAAGTACTGTCATTGTCATGTCAAAAACGTTCTCAATTAAATTTTAGTGGTCTCATAGTCTGTGAAAATGCTAGAAAGATGCTAGAATACATAAATAATAAATGGTGATACAGACGAATGCAATGTGAGTATATCGTCAATTTTACTGATACATTTATTAAGTATTAATTATTGTTCTTAATATTCTATTTCAGTCGGGGGAAAGTTGGAAAAGTTACCGAATTCAATCATCTACGTCCTACGACATCAAAATTCTCTATGAAAAATCGATGTTTAATGTTTCCGAAGGAGAGGATCCTGAAACGCCGCTTAATATAGATGCTAAGCTTAAGCTACTCACAGGTAATAGCTTGTTGAAGTCCGTCCAGGATCAATTAGAGAAAAATCTTGAAAAGTTAGCCAAAGAAAAGGATGCCTATTCTCCCGTTAAATTGTTCAGCTGTAGCGCTGACACTATTGCATCTAATGATAATCTGTCCTGTGGCCCTATTCTGGCTTTCCCTGGGAATAGGGAATTGGGAAAAATATTTTCATAGCATTTTTGTCAAAATTATATTTTTCTAGCCTACTGAAAGAATAAGTTTGGTGCAAAATTTTTCAAAACAAAGTGAATTGGGAAACTTTTGTTCCACAAAATTTTTGAAGACAAAAATATGTTGTTACTTTGTTTCGAAAATATTAACACCAAACATGTTCCCTCAGTAGGCCAGAAAAATACAATTTAGACAAAAATGCTATGAAAATATCTTTCCCAATTCCCTATTCCCAGGGAAAGCCAGAATAGGGCCACTGTTCAGTGAATATGGAAAGTACCCAATCAGCTGGCCGCTCGAATTATATAAAAATCCTAGAACAATACGTAAATATTTTTGAACAAATTCCGTTACGTTTATTAAGAAAGTTGAAACGTTTTCAAATTGAGACATCCCAAAAATTAAAAAATACTCGTTTAGACCTGAAATCCAAACTGCAGATTAGCGAAAAAATCTTAAGAAATATTAAAACGAAAGGAACCTTGAGTAAAGATGTACAAAAGTCAACCACCGAACTTTTAAATTTGGATTACTCAGCTGAAATGGCATCAATATAAGATGAACAGGAATGTGCTAATAAAAGTTGATGCCGATGACTGCCAGTTGAATATTTGTAACTAAATTAAATCTGCGGATGAGATACATCTGTAAACCATCCCTTTAGCTGGTAACAACTCTACGATTGCAAAAAAAACAAGTTTCGTGTTAAAAAACCAATAGCCAGTACGTTGTCGTTAAACGCAGTGGATTTGAAAGATTTTGATCCAAATTACATAAGTGATGAGATTAACCTCGACGATTCTTACATGATAAGGAACACCATTATGTAATTTCATGAATAAATGATAATTAAAACACTTTTTAACCAACATTATTTTATTTATTACTCGAATTAACCACTCTTATTGCATCAGAATGTTAAGCCAAATTAAGATAAATCTTTGCAGCTTTCCAGTATGTAATTACATGTTTCGATCAACAAAACATGTTAGTAATGTGGTATTCATCATATGCATAACGTTTCTAAAAATCGTAACTTTTTGACAATTTGAATTTACTTCGAATATTTTTTCGAAGTTCGAAAAAACGACAAAACGACAACGTGACAAAAAATCTAATTACGGCGATAAGCTAAGAGAAAAAAGAACACGAACGTCGTATATATAAGTTATTTAATATATGATATAAGTTTCAGTTTAAACAGATTTTATTTTATGGAAAAATATTAAAACTACATATATGTAAAATGGTATTAAAATGCCTTTACACCGATTTCCGTATTAAAAATTATACCCATTTTTTCAACCGTGTATATTGTGTGTATCCAATTATTGTTAATTCTCCGCTTTAAATTATCTAAAATAAGCAGAGTTAATAATTTCTTAATATTAAATACTGTTTGTTTAATTAGCTTACCGTAAAATTAGTTAATATATAATATTTTGACATTTTTTGTGTTTATTTATAACGTAAAAATAACTTTGTGTGCACTGTAAAATCAGCTCACCACAAAACTCATGATCGATATGCCAGATATCTTCTACCTTGCCAACTTTGACGATGATGTGAATGCAGCGATCATAAGTTTTGGTGAGGAGCTTGTACTGTATTGTTTATAGCTGTATCACAAAGAAAAACAAACCAGAGACACATGTTTTCTACGACTCTGATGAATATGAAAATAAAATCGTGAAATACTCCAATATTTTTAGAAGTAAGAAGTGAAAATGGGATAAACGTATACATATTCCGTATTATCTCTTTTGATCACAACACAAGACTCCTTACTTGAGTTGATATTTTCTGTTTTACGCCACAACCACATTCGAAAATGCAATAGTGTATGCATAGATCTGTAAGTATGTTTGATATCTCATACAAATACAATGTGTAATGATATAGCCCTTTCCTGACCCGCATACACAATTGTGTATACAAATTTCGATTAAGACAAACGAAGATGTCAAACATAGGATTAGGTGGTAATTGAAGACCAATGTACACATTTGTGTAAACCACTTAATTTTGTTTTCGTCCCAAAAATAACGCAGTAACTATAATAATGATAAAATAATTAATATGTTATCAAGAACAAATAAATTATATGTTATATAATTATTTTTTTAACAAATTATTATGCTTTTTACAAAAAGAATTCCGATTTAACTAAGTTCCGTTAAAATACGGAAGACATTACAACCTGTCATAATTTACATACACATTTGTGTATGGTGAACGTAAATTGAACCAAAAAAAATTTTTTTATTGAACTCGAAAGGGATAGAAAAAAAACGAGTTGGAAAAGACACGATCAATTTTTTGTTTTGGTTTCTGTATTTAGAATGAAACGAAAATTACACGATGTATATTTCCTGTTCGTTGTGTTGTTTATATTTTTTATATATTCCATTCCACCAATGCCTCCTAAACTACAGGCCGCATACACCAAATGATGACGACACGCTATGTCTACGTTGTTGTTGTTGTTTTCTCTAGTTGTTTTGTTAGTGTAAATATCTTAAAATTATTATTGCGCAGTCTCGGTTTGGACATAAATTGACGTCATGTGCAAAAAACGAGAGTAGTAAGAGGCCTGTAGTTTAGGAGGCATTGATTCCACCTACAAAAACAAATACACTTATATTGCATTGCGTTTTTTCTATTGTATAATATACGAAACATTTCGTATATGACGACATACGATTTAAAAAAAATTTTGAGCAATTAAATTTTTTTTTGTTTCATTTTAAAAGATTCTTTTAAAGACTTCCATGCCCTATAAGTCGGGATAACCAACAAGCCTAGTTTAGTTTTGACAAACTGAACATTTGCAAAATTTATAATCTTAATATCTAATAAAATAGAGGTATCTACTCTCATCTTTTGCAGTCCAATCCAGAAATATAGTTAAATTATAATGTTCCGTGGCTTACATTACTTCGAGTCGGCTCTTAAATCTATACAGAGTGTTTGGGGCATGGACCGACATATTTTTTTGCAGATTGGGGAGTCATTTGTAAGCTTTCATCCCATAAAACTAATGTTCTAACTACGGTAACTGAGATATGATATTTTTAAGTTTTTTTAAATTATCCGAAATTTTGCCTTTAAATGGTCATTACTTTTTGCCTATAGTCGTAAAGGCACGAAATAACTTTTATTGTATTCTGCAATAGGATTTTATTCATGATTTATTTATAATTTTGTATCATATCTCAGTTACCGTGCCAGTTAGGGCATCAGTTCTATGGGATGAAAGCTTCCAAATGACCTCCCACCCCAAATTTCCCAAAAAATATATCGGTTCACGTGCCAAACACCCTGTATATAATTATATATATATATATATATATATATATATATATATTATATATATATATATATATATATATATATATATATATATATATCAGGGACGAGGCGTCCATAGAAGCAAGGGAAACATTGCTTCCCTATCTCAAAAAACATTTCATCCCTATCTCAAAATAACAAGAAATATAGAAAAATATTTCATTGATAATAATATTTTCAGATGCAAAACTTAATAGTTCACTCGCTAAAATAATTTTACATCACACTGAAAAGCAAAAAATGTATCCAACTAGAATAATCGTAAAAATCATTTATAATAAGGTTTTGCTTCAATCCAATTGGAAATAATCAAAAACAACGTCTGATTATCGCTTTCGACAAGTTCTCAAACTTTATTTTTATTTTCCCCTCAATTTTTCGATTCTATTGTATGTTTTCTCCTTAAAAATAAACAACGATTATTTTGGTGGGGCAAATGATTGAATGAGTCAAATAAGATAGTCAGACCGAATAAACTATTGATAAGTAATATACTAAAAAACGGTGCAAAAAACGAAACAGAATTATTGTTTTTCTTTTAAAGGGTCCTAATTAAAAACAAAATAATATTTATAACATTATACATCAAACTTTGTTTTGTTTTACTAATGATTTTTTAATCACTCTGTTTGGTGTTTTGAATTATTAAATGGTATTGAAAAAAATAGAAACAAAAATACACATACATTTTTGTCTCACATAATTTTTATTTTTAGCAAGGAGTTGAAAGAGGAAAATATAATTTTACTCGTAATTTATCATTAGTTAGTTTAGAATAAAAAACTGTGATTCCCATTTGTTTTGGTTTGTTATATAAACTGTGGAGCATTTAATATGTCAAAATTTGTCAAACATTCTTAGTGTAGTTACAAAATAAGTGTTTTTAGAATTTTATAGTGGTCAAACGAAAACATTTTAATTAAATTATATATCACACCAAAATTACGATGGAGGATTGTGATTGTGTATTGGAAAACATTTTAAAAACATCCTTCAATCAGCATAGCTTTGACCAAAAATCAGCTATTTTAAAACAAGGGCGACCTAAACCAGATTTACCAAATTTGAACAAAAAAATTAAAGGTTGTGTACGTAAATTCTCCATAAATTATTATGAAAAATTTACTTGGCTTACCGGTTGTGCTAAATTAAATGCCGTTTTTTGTTGGCCTTGTGTTTTATTTTCAACTGATAAATCAGTGTGGAATACAAAAGGTTTTGTTGATATGAATAATTTTTTTAAGGCAACAACACGACACGAAAAATCGCAAAATCATTTACAATTTTTAATTGAAATGAAAACTTTTGGCAGTGTGCGAATAGAAAATTTGTTAAACTCAGGTCGTACCTTAGCTATTGAAAAATTCAATCAAAAAGTAAAACAAAATAGGGAAATTCTTGTATCATTAATTGATACGGTGTGCTTTTTGGGAATGCAAGGTCTTGCATTTAGAGGGAATAATGAAAGTTCAGACTCTTATAACCGAGGAAATTATATAGAACTATTGCACTTATTAACTCGGCATAATTCAACTCTTAGCAATCATCTAGAATCATCATCAGTTTTTTCTGGTATATCTAGCGATATTCAAAATGATTTGATTATGTCAATAACATCTGTGATTAAAAAGCATGTGCAAATGGAACTCACAAATACGAAATATATTTCAATAATTTTAGACGAATCATTGGATGTAAACCGAAAATCACAACTAGCTGTAGTTTTGCGCTATCTGAACAAAAATGAACATATAGTCGAGAGATTCATTGAATTTGTTGACGTTTCATCAGACCGTAGCGCGGATGGACTAGCCACGTTTGTTTTTAACTTTTTGAAAAAAAATCAAATTGAAAATAAAATAATTTCTCAGAGTTACGACGGTGCAGCAGTAATGTCAGGTAGCTCAAACGGTTTGCAAATGCGAATTAAAGAGGTTTATCCATCAGCAATTTTTATCCATTGCTTTGCTCATAAATTGAACCTAGTACTATCTCAATCTTGCAGTAAAATAAATAAATGCAAATCATTTTTCTCTAGTTTGTCGGGAATAGTAGCCTTCTTTAATCATTCTTCGAAAAGAAGCTTCGCGTTTGATGAAATTGTCAAAAAAAAATTGCCGTCAACTTCACCAACCAGATGGGAGTTCAATGGTCGTATTGTGCTGATGTTAAAAAACCATTTACTAGATTTACGAACATTATTTCGAACTATTATAGACGCCGATACGGAAAAGTGGGACAACGATACTTTAAACAATTCACGAGTATATTTAAATTTATTAGATGAAGACGCCGTATTTTTAATACTTCTATATTTTTTTTCGGACATATTTCCAGAAGTAGACATGCTATTCAGTACACTTCAGAAAAAGTCTAACAATGTTTCATACTGCATTAACAGCGTAAAAGAATTTAAACTTTTTATTAAAGAAAAACAACTAAATTTTGAAACATTTTGGGCGATAATTAACCAACAGGAGGATATTGAGGAAAAAATTAAAAGAAAACGATTAAGAATGAAAATTTCGTGCGAACCGAAAGATTATTTTCGTAAGCTTATACATGATGTTACCACCAGTATTCAAAATGATATAGAATTTCGGTTTGAAGATTTAAAACACTTAGAATTTCTAGAATTGCTTGATATTAGTAAATTTCAAGCACATATGAACAATTTTCCCTATAACGCCTTTAATTGCCTGAAAAATACATATAACTTACTATTCGACTTTCAGGTGTTAGAAACAGAGTTGAATGTTGTTTACCGAAATCAAAAATTTCAAAGTAAAAAACATTTAAATGAAATTCTTGATTTTCTAAACAATTCAGGCCTCAGTTCAGATTTTGAAGAATTTCATAAATTATGCAGCTTAGTTCTAACAATTCCAACGACAACCTCTAGTGCTGAGAGATCCTTTTCCTGCATGAAGCTTTTGAAAAGTTTCATTCGAAATAAAATGGGCCAAGATCGTTTTTCAAACCTTGCTTTGATGTCTATCGAAAAGGAACTTTTAAATAAATTGAAAAGTTCATCTATATTTTATGACAACGTTATTGAGGACTTTGCTAAAACAAACAGACGTATTGATTTAAATTATAAAAGTTAGTTCGATCGCATTTCTGAATAATATGTATTGTATGTGTATTGTGTTTTATAATAAAATGAATTTTGAAATTATATCGTGGTACCCTGGAGTTTTACTTGTTTTGGTATTTTGCTTCCTTTTTGAAAATTGTCACGCCTCGTCACTGATATATATATATATATATATATATATATATATATATATATATATATATATATATATATATATACATATCGAACTTTTTTGTCTCTAGAAATTTTCACTTAATTTTTTGAACTCCAATTTCAACGTAAAGATGCGCGAGATCTTATCGAAGAACGAAAACGCAAATATTTTTCTAAAAAATAAAAATTTAAATCAAGGTCAACACAATGATCAGTAAAACCAAAAAATCATCAACACCGCAATAATGTTTGTTACTAATACCATCAAAACACACGTTGTGTCCTACTTATATATACGAGTGCATAGTACTTATATATTTAGAAATGAATGACCTTTTTTAACAAAAATAACTTTTTAATAATATCCCTTCTCCACAATATGTTCCAAAATATTATTATATTGTTGCCATTTCTTGCATTTCATAAACTGAGAAATCCATTTTCTCCTGTATTGTTGTGTTATTTTTTTTAAATCGTATGTCGTCATATACGAAATCTTTCGTATATTATACAATAGAAAAAACGCAATGCAATATAAGTGTATTTGTTTTTGTAGGTGGAATGGAATATATAAAAAATATAAACAACACAACGAACAGGAAATATACATCGTGTAATTTTCGTTTCATTCTAAATACAGAAACCAAAACAAAAAATTGATCGTGTCTTTTCCAACTCGTTTTTTTCTATATAATATTACAAACATTACACATTGTATTTGTATGAGATATCAAACATACTTACAGATCTATGCATACACTATTGCATTTTCGAATGTGGTTGTGGCGTAAAACAGAAAATATCAACTCAAGTAAGGAGTCTTGTGTTGTGACAAAACCAACAACAATTAAAAGCCCTGAACAAAGTCTGAAACGCAGATACCAATATACAATAAACTATAGAAGATTGTGTTGGTTACACTAACAATCCCATGTTAATTTTTTTTCTCTCGCACCACTACTTATTAAACTAGTGCGCACGTACGATGTACACATATAATATAATACAACTATCTATAGTGTAGTTTTTTATGTATTCGTTGCAATAGCATGGCTTTATATTGTTGTTGGTTTTGGTTGTGATCAAAAGAGATAATACGGAATATGTATACGTTTATACCATTTTCACTTCTTACTTCTAAAAATATTGGAGTATTTCACGATTTTATTTTCATATTCATCAGAGTCGTAGAAAACATGTGCCTCTGGTTTGTTTTTCTTTGTGGCTGTATACTAAAAATCATTTTTTGGAAATCATTCTTTTGCATTCCAATTTTGTCAACCAGTGAAGACGTAACTTAAATGTAATTTAAAATAAATCAAAATTAAAAAATAATAATTCGGCATCCGTTTTTATTTATGGTCCTTCGAGCCGGATCAGAATTTGTGTATTGTTTCGTGCATACTTTGTAGTGATAGTATATTCGCGTGTACGTGTACCTGCGTATTATTTTATTACGTCTAATCGGACGCCGTTAATCGACCGCGTGGAAAAAACACTGCGATATAGAGAAATCCAGTTTGAGGTAGTGATTGGAGCCATTTTTGTACATATCAAGCCGCTGAGGAACTAATTTCCGGAATTATCGATTCATCGATCACTGCATTCAACGCCGGTATTATAGTATTTCGAAGATCGTATATTTAGATTGGAGAATTTATTAAACAACTGGGCTTTAACTGGGTGCATTGTGTATAAATCCGAGTAGTTGGTACCGGTACAACATATAAATTATGACGACTCTTGCCGTTCAGTCGCGTGGCTGAATTCTTGGGTCTTTAACGACGATACAAAAATTCACATCCACCATAACCAAGGATACCGCGTACTATAAAATTGAAGTTAGGATTCAAAGGCTAGAGACATTGTAGAACGAATTTTACCAGTACGAAGACAAAATTGCGTTGGTGCTCGCAACTAATATCAATCTTCCGTTAGAGTTGAAGCAATAAGAATTTGAAGATTAGTTTTTTGAAGGTAAAGCAACACTACTGAAAAATCTTCAGGAGATTAAACCACCTGTCGGTCCGGCTACTAGTAATACGTCATTAGACTCCTTACTAGACCAACAACGCATATTCCTAGAAGGAACCTAGGCACATTCAAACTACCCCGAGTCCACATTGACAAATTCACGGGAGAATATGAAGCCTGACCGTAATTCTACGATTTGTATGCTACTTCGGCGCATAATGTCGAAGGCATCTCAAGGTGCACAAATTCCAAATCCTAAGGGGATCACTTTTGGGGCCGCCACTCGACATTATTAAAAAAATGTTTATAACCGAGACAAATTATAGTGAGGCGTGGGAGAAATTGGTGATGCGGTGCAATAAAAAAAGACCCATTCTAAATTTCTATATTGAATGATTTATTAATCAACCCGCAGCAGTCAATGGGTCGTTAAGATCCCTTCGCCAGATCACCGATCCTTCCGATGAAATTTTAAAGGGTATTAAGGCATTAGGTGGAGCCGCAGAAGAAAGAGACCCGTGGCTCATCCAAATATTACTGAAGAATGTGGATGAAAAGGCACGTCTCGTATGGGCAAAAGACACTATAAGTGATGACTTTTCCTACTATCCATACATTTGGGGACTTTTTAAACAATCGGTGCTACTCCAAAGAAAATGTGATATGTGAGAAGAAATCGGGAAATAAAAGGTGTGAGTGTTGTTAAATCGATATATGCTGCTAGAGAGAGTGTAAAATGTCCTTGCTGCCAACGTCCGCATTATCTCTACCTATATCTTAAATTCAAGGGAATGCCAATTCAAAATAGACGTACTTTGGTCAACCAACTGGGAGTACGTTATAATTGTCTTCGAAAAGGTCACAGCGTCAATACATGCCCAACGGATTACTCGTGTCGCATATGCAAATTTAAGCATCATACATTCTTGCATTTGGAATCGGAATCATTACCATCCAATTCGTAATAACCAATCAGTACCGTCATTCAAACTGACCAGTTAATAGGTACCAAAGCAACTCCGATTGAAGGTCTATCGACTAACACAACAAATGGCACTAACACCACAACTAACAGCAAAGTCAGCTCATCCATTACAGCAACCACAATGAAAACCGCGCTCAATATCACCATATCTCGTTCGGCCTTATTACCAAGAGCATTGGTGGACGTCCGCGATTCGGCTGGAAAAAAACATTTAGCCCGCGCATTGTTAGACTCGGAATTGCAGTCAACGTTTATAAGGGAAGGTCTAGTGAACAAATTAAATTTCCAACAATCAGCTTCAAAATTTCGAGTAAGCGGTATTTCCAGATTGAAGGGCGAAGTAACTAAGGGATTAGTCAAACTTACGCTACAATCAAGATTCAGTACGAACGACTGCTTCCACACGGAGGCATTTATACTAACAAAATTGACAGCTTTCATTCCGCAATCAAGGATAGACACACGAGGTTTAGATGAATAAACACCGTGTGCAGTTAGCTGATCCTACATATTATAGGCCAAGTAAAATTGATATCCGGCTTGGTGCAGATATATTTTTTGAAGTATAGTGAAGGCGGATAAATTGAGAATCAACGATCATCTCATAGCGCAATCAACATCATTTGGATGGGTCATTGCTGGAAACTGTGTTACGACTGTATGGTCGCAACGACGATTTTTGTGTTATTATATTCACCCCGGTTGTTGTCTTCGTTTCGCCCATCTTCTCTTATGTTTTTATTCACCTCTGTGTTTGTCTGTTAAATTGTGCGCTGAACGCACCCGCGACTTTTGTTTTGTTCCCCATCGTTTGGTGGCGCAGAGGTGAAGAGAAGACGGGAAAGAGAGAGCAATGCGCATCGAGTGTGTGCAAAGTAAAACGTTTTGGAAAAAATGTTTTTTCTTATATGTCCCTCTTTTGTACCAACGAAAATTTGATATAAAGGAGAGACAGAGAAGAGAGATTCATTTCTTCTAGAACGTTTTGCTAGCTGTGCGGCGTAAGAGTTTTTTGGTTGTCATGATTCGAGTAGTGATTTTTTGGATTGAAAATAACGAAGTTTTTTTTGATGTCAAAATTTTAAGTAGTTTTTTTTGTGAATATAAACATAAAGTTTAAAGAAATTTTTTTTTTGTGTTTTGATTAAAAAAAAAAACTTGTAATCGCATTGCACGTTTAATTAAATGGTGTAAACATTTGTATTGGACTTAATACGAAATTAAAAATAAAGCTGTAGATTTTGTATGTGTTTCCTTTACATTCAATTTTTTTTATTTTTTTTTGCGAACAATTGCGAAAAGTGAATTTCCTCGATCTATGAAATTGTTCAAGCCTCCATTTTGGGTGGTAAAATTAGAAACGCAGAAAGAAAACCTGGTTGATGTGTGATACGAAGCAGTGAAATAAATCCATTGCGGGTGTGGTAAGGTACCATAGAAATTAGTGGCGTGGAGGCATAGAAGTGGCATAAGATTTTATTTGTTAGTACATACGATTTTAGTAGTTTGGCATACATGCGATTTTAGTGGTTTTGCATATCTACGATTTTACTTGTTGTTACGAGTGGTGTGATAATTATTAACAGTACCATTATCAACGGGCGCCACATTCTTAGGCGAAAGTGCCGTAATTGTAACGGGTGGCCAATTGAGGCCACTCCCTTTCAGCCAACCGGATATTGTGTTTTATCGGTGGTCAGCCGCAACGTAACGGGTTGCCAACCGGCTAGCCGTTTCATTTTTATTTGTAATCGGGGAAAGGCCCCGCAACGCTCGACCGCACAAGGTCGCAACGGTACGGGTGGCCAACCGGCACCTCGTCATTGTTTTTGGTATCGGGGAGAGGCCCCGCAACGTCCAGTATTTTATTTTTTTTTGCGGTCAGCCGAAACCAAAGATTTTCAACGGCACCAAAGCCGCAATGGTCCGGGGCGGCGACCCTGAGGCATGACGGCCGCGCAAGGCCGCAACATTTTTACTTTTTATATAATTAAGGTACGATTTTTTTAAATTTTTTTTTTATTTTTTAATTTTTATTATTTTTTTTTTTAAACTTTAATCAAATTTAATTCAAACATTTTGTAATCGAGCGCCGCACAGCGGGTGCACGCTCGATGCGCATTGCTGTTCTCTCTCTCGCTCTCTCTCTCGTTCCCTCCTTTTTTTTTTTTTTTGGGAAGTTGTTTTCTTTGTGTTTTCCTTTTTAAAAAGAAAAAAAAATAATAAAATGAAATATTGAATTTTTTTTCGGTCGGTATGATGGGAGCGGAGACTCCCTCTGTGTCGGTTTAGTGTCTGCGGTCCCTTGGTGCCCGCATCCGATTTCGTAACCGGGGCTTTGCCCTGTTTGAATTCGAATGGATGCGCGCACCAAGGCACCTCTACCGGTTTATAATTTTGTTGTGTTCGTTCCTCAGGTTCCGGCCGACGAATTTCGGCGGAACTCGGTTTTATTATTATTTGTGTTCCCCCCCAACTTTCTGTCTGATCACGGTGTAAGCCAGGAGCGTCATGCAAGCCTCAAACCCCACGACCTTAGCACTTCTCCCTGAGAACGTAGCCGGCAAAAAATCACCGTGGAGGCCTCTGCATGCGCTTAGTGAAATCTGCAGGTTGGCAGTAGCCAGCCTGTAACAACTGGCCTAACCAATCGAGTCACTCGACATCATATTCCACAGTCATATAAGACAACGATACCTATCGAGTATTGGAACAATTTTGGAAGTTGGAGGAGCTCCCAATCTCATCAAGTATGTCGCTGAAGTTCAATTAAGGTGCGAGAAGCACTATGTGGACAACTATCACTGGAGCTCGGAAGGCAGGTACGCCGTTAGGATACCATTTGAAACGAGCTCTGGGGAGTTAGGTCACTCACGCTCAGCCGCCGTCAATCGATTATTATCGATGGTTACGCAGATTTGGAAAAGATCCCATCCTGAAGGAACAATACGTAACCTTTATGAACAAATATTTTCAGTTGAGTCACATGGAAGAGATACCACCCGATGAGGTTTTATGCGATGACGTGGAGTGGTTTGACGGGTCGTGTAAGTCCGGGTCCGGAATATCACTTAACTACAAACAGTTGGCGGTGGTTTGTCTAGGTATATCCTGGAATGTGTTCTCGAGGTGGGTTGCAAACAACGAAGCTTTTTTTTTGCACTTATAGCCCATGTTCTAATTTCATTTATAACTGGTGGAATTTGTAGTTTAGGTCGTTTTAAACTTTTTGTCGTTTTGTACTCGGGAATGGGAGTACTCGGTATCTTTTTAACCAGTAAGGCTACATAGATATTTATTAATGGATTCGTTCCTGATTTCTTTAATTAGCAACTTTAGTTTATTGGACAAACAATTTAGAGTTGTTTTATATTCTGGCACTCGACTTCTTTGTCAGGCCTTTCTTGTTTTTCGTTTTGCTGCAAACAGTTTCTTAATTTCCAGAGGATAAATAGAATTTCGTCAAATTTTCTTTAAATTTGAGGGGTGCTACTCCACACCGCTTCTTGTATACTATTGTTGAGCTGTTTTAGTTCTTCTTCTAGCTGTATCGGATTTTGAATTGATATACCAGAAGGTCAATATTATCCTCAACTAGTTTGTGGAGTTTCTCCCACCAGGTTTTGTTACTAGTTAGCGAAGGTGGACTAGTTTTCTTAACAATCGTTGCTCTGATTGTCATAATAACAGGCATGTGCTCTGACATAATCCCCTCTCTGCGTTCTATGTAGATGTATTTTCGTCTATATCTTTCGTGACAAAGAAGTCAATGATATCGGTTATTTTTTTTCTATCCCGGGTTGTTGCTTCAATCTGAGCTAAAAGTGACAAATAGAAAGTCTCTCTATTTGCTGCATATTTGGAAGAGACTTTTCAGATTGAATTATGTTCCACCTCAACGGAAGGTGGCTTAAGTAATTATGATTCCAAAACAAGATAAACCAGCAAACGATAAAAAATCATATGGGCTCAAACCTATAGCCTATAATAGAAGAGATATCTTTAATTTCACCACACCAATTTGGTTTGGAAAAAATTACTCTACAATTGAACAAGTTAACAGAATAACGGATACTACTGAGGATGCACTTGAGAATAAATAGATATGCGCCAGTATTTTCTTAGATGTTGCTCAAGCTTCCGACAAAATTTGGCAGCCTTAATTTAAACTGCATCAAGACCTGCCTCAGCAATTTTATCAAATTCTTTTGTAAATCATACATAGCAGATCGACACTTTAGAGTTAAATTTGAAAGCGAGTACCCTGAACTAAACTTGAACCTGGTCTGTTAGTTTTTTTTACGAAAGGTTTACAGAATTTGCAGCAAAAATTTTATACAGATTTGCTGATTTTATTGAACTCCCCTCGTAAGGTTAATCAGTATTTTGTTGAAATTTCATAAGTTTTTATTTACCTTGTAAAAGTTGAAATAATTTTAGAAATTTGATCTACACAATATTGTTTTTGAATTAAAATATATTTAGCGACAATTACAACAAATAATAATTACAATGTACGAGTATATTTAACAGCATTCAATAAAATATATATCTCATATCAAATAAATCGAGGATGATAATATTGTGAACCGGATGCAATGTAATATAGTCAACCTCGAGAACATGCTACGCTACATATATAGTCATGTCGGTATGTTATTCGTTTATATTTATAAATAAGCATCAGCCTTGGTTTGTTTAGTAAGGCTATAGACATTAATCATGGATACATCGTTCCTTCATATTCTAATATCAATTTTTGAATTAATTCTTTTCATAAAATTAATAAATTCATTGCCAAATTTAGCTAGTGATTGGGCAACACTTTCGAAGGTATTTATGTGATTTGCTTGATAATCATTTCGGTGAAATTGACGAGTTTTCTATTTATATTTTAAAGACGACGGCAAAATTTCGGTTGGACCATGTGGATATCCCTGCGGAGCGTCGTGACAAATACTTAGATTATGGTACGCTTCGAGTACGAAAATTCAATCGGACCACATATGTTGTCGATGGATATTACGATTTGCTAATACCGTTTACTGATGATCAACATTTTAAAGTAGATGTGGACGTGTGGCAGGGAAATGAGTATCGCAAGCAAGCAGAACGAACTGTTACAAAACTTTGTACCATCGTACAGAACGATACGGCATATAGGCCAGAGATTTTAGAACAAACAAATTTAGACCCGTATAAATTTGATTGTCCCTTTCAACCGGCGCACATCATTGTGAAGAATTTAACATTACCTAATCTTCCATTTGCTTTTGTGACCAGTGATCGTTTTCGTGTAAATATTACAATTTTTGATGAAAACAAAGATGTTTTGGCTAAATATGGAGCGTACTTTGTGAAAGATGTGTAAAATTTTGTGCGGTTCCTTAATCTCTTAACGTTTTTAGTTCTAAATAGTAAAATTTAATCTATTATAATAATACGAGGAGTAATTGTACATGTGTGATGATTAAATTCCTAAAACGCTTACATATCCCGTTATATAAACATTTAACAACATTTTTATTGCATTAAATAAAGTTTATGCGAGTGTACAATCTAAAAATAATGCTAACTTCTAGATGGCGTAATTTAATCTTACGAATATTTGAATAGCCAAACTTGCAATTTAAGGTTTGAAACATACAATTCTAAAATCATTGACTGCTGAAACTGTATAAATATTGAG
The DNA here is from genome assembly GCA_947310385.1 of Nephrotoma appendiculata. Lineage (NCBI taxonomy): Eukaryota > Metazoa > Arthropoda > Insecta > Diptera > Tipulidae > Nephrotoma > Nephrotoma appendiculata. The sequence continues at coordinate 208,100,411 of OX371225.1, read as the reverse complement.
ACGAATATTGCTTATAATAAGATCGGAGTGAAGTTTCTGCCAAAATAGCTAAGAAAATATATACTGTGACCTATAAGTACTTAGAATTTAAAAAACACTCAAATATTGAACTTTCATAATAATATCTGAAATTTTTTAATAAACGCAAATATTATTACGCTATAGGTAGCAAACATTTAAGTTTTGTGGAAAGTTTTGAGTGAATTTTATAAAATGAAATTTTTTACAACAAAACACAATTCGAATCGCACTGAGATGATCGAAGTGGTTCTGAACTAGTAATTGATGTAAGAAATAAATCTTATTTATTCACATCCTCGGAAATCTTTGAGATTTTTGTTATTCGCGACAGAACATCATTGAGTGTAATATGAAAATTCTTAAATATTTAGAAATATCTAAGTCGGTTCGCAATTTGTTTCCGTTGATTTGATTTTTCTGTTAAGAAACCAATCATTTTAGGAAGTTCTTTGATACTTCATATAATTTCTAATTTTAAGTGATCTTATCTTGTTAAAAAAGAGTTTAAGCATTTTTTGAAATATAAAACTTTTTTAAATTTTAAATATTTGTGAACATTTGTAGAATTTTCAAATATCATGATATCAAAACCTTTCGTTCAAAACGAAATATGAAACTTATGCTTGAAACACATGCTCATCATATAACCGCAAAGAAAATATATGAATTCCAATTTCGTCGGTATTCTTTCGTATTTTTTCGCCGTCAGACATCAGAAAAAATATTATTTTCAATAAAATTTGTCTGACACGATTCGTGTTCTATTACACTCAATGATGTTTTGCCTCGAATAACAAAAATGTCAGAGATTTCCGAACATGTGAATAAATAAGATTGGTTTCTTAGATCAACTACCAGTTCAGAACCATTTCGATCATCTCTGTGCGATTCGTAGTGAGTTTTGTTGTAAAAAATTTCATTTTATAAAATTCACTCAAAACTTTTCACAAAACTTAAATGTTTGCTACTTATAGTGTAATAATATTTGCGTTTATTAAAAAATTTCAGATATTATTATGAAAGTTCAATATTTGAGTGTTTTTCAATTCTAAGTACTTATAGGTCACAGTGTATATATTGTTTTTTGGCAGAAGCTTCACTCCGATTATAATAAGACGTAAACGTCGATTATTGTTTTCGTTCAGCTATCATCCTTGTCGTCGGGCTTGGTCGGGTGGTAATATCTTCTCTCCAATAATCTATTTTACGATAACAATTTTTATCAGTAATAATATTGGGAGTATAACCTTTTTTTTGGATTTTTTGCAGAAAAGACACGTTTATTTCTAAGAAATGGTAAATTTTATCTATGAGTTTTCACCATCTTTCTGGCAATTTATGGATTCCATTGAAAAAAAATTGTTTGTCTTTTGATGCGATCCATTCATCGACTCATTTTTTGATTTCTTCGTGGGTGCTGAAGTGCTGGTCTTGAAGATCGCTTTGCATTGTTTGGAACAAATAGTTATCTGATGGGGGACAATCTGGTGAATAGGGAACATGCGGTATAATTTCCCATTTAAGTACTTCCAGCTTATTTTTTACTTGTTTTGCGACATGTGGTCGAGCATTGACGTGCAGCAAAATCACTTTACGCTGTTTGTTGGATGGAATTGGACGATTTTCGTTCAATGCATGGTTCAAATCTATCAATTGTTTTTGGTAACGTTCACCAGTACACCACTCTTTTCTGATCCCACCAAATGCACAACATAACCTTAGTTCCATGAATGTTTCGTTTTGCTGTTAATGTGGATGGTTCGTCTGGATAAACCCATGATTTTTTGCGTTTAGGGATATGGTAGTAAATCCATTTTTCATTGCCAGTGACAAATTGAGACAAAAAATGCCATATTCGGTGTCTTGTAAGCAAAGGATTGCAAACCATTAAACGATTTTCAATGTTGGCTTAGTCAGTTCATGTGGTACCCATTTCCCCCTTTTTAAATCATGTTTATGGCATGTAACCGTTTACTTATGGCTACTTGAGTGACATTTAACTGTTTTGCAAGTTCCTCTTCTGTTTGAGCTGAGTTTTCCTTCAATAATGCTTCCAATTCTTCACCTTCGAATTTTTTTGGTTGACCAGAACGTTCTTTGCCACTGACATCAAACTCACCACTTTGAATCGTTTAAACCAGTTCCAGCAAGTTTGTTGATTTGGTGCATGTTCACCATAAGTTTCTTGAAGTAAACGAAAACGTTCAGCAGCTTTTTTTTTTTATTAAAGCAAAAAAGTAATGCTACCCGCAAATGCAGTATTGTTGGTACGAAATTCGACATGTTTAAACGGGATTACAAAATATGTGGCTTACACTTTCACGAATAATGCCAAACTAAATTTTAATATGGAATGTCAACACTTTAAAACACCGTAGGAGTTATTGAAAAAGAATGTCATTGAAAAGTCATTGAAAGTTACGCCATCTCTTAGAAAATGAAAAAACTAAGTTATACACCAAATACTTGATTTTTAAATTAATAAAACAAGTTGTGTGTGCGATTTTCACTCAATTTTTGTTTATTTGAAAGAATATTGGAATGTAATATAACGTAGTTCAAATGTCCGCCGCGACTATTCCTTGTACCATATATTCAGGAGGTCAAACTTTTGATGGGTTTACTGAACAAATCTGGTTTGAATTTGCTGGATGACGTTCGTTATGTTTACTTTAAGGGAATTAAATGTTTACGGTTTATTTGCATAGGCCAGTTCACGTCGCCGCCGCGCGAGACAATGATGCCCTCAACTCGCTCAGAGATGCCTTTAAACCAAAAATCGCCAAACAGTCACTTTCTTGGGATGCATTTGGTGTTGGAGTATTTTTGTGGGTTGGTATCGCTTTCAATTCGACAGTTTTTCTTGTTCACATATATTTATCCAAAATGGGCGTCGTCGTTAAAGATAATATTTTGGGCGAAATTTGGGTCAAATTGCAATTGCTCCAGAGCCGAATAGTCGACGAGACGGTTATGGCTAGGATAAAGATCACGTAATGCGCGGAACATTTTTCAAATGAAGCACTGATTTTGAAAATAAAGTCTGATGGTTTGCATACATTGCTCAATACTATAATCTTCCTTGTTGATTTGCCATATACAATACTGAAAATTCACATCAAATTTGACAGATGTTTGTTTATCAACATGGTTGCTATACAGTAACAAATTTCGAGCTTCCCCAAATGGGCCCCGGGTTCCATTTTCTAATCTTTCTAATCTGCGATGGGCCCTCATTTCTGTAAAATTGGGTTAGAAGTTCATTCGATGAGGTTTGAATGGGGTTTCAATTACCAGGAACCGATTTCGATTGGTCCACATTTCCGGAAAATTTGTTCAGACAATCGCCCGATGGGCTCCGGGCCTTTTTCTTAAACTGTTTTCGGCTCGCACGATTTTTATAAAAATTGGTTACCATCTTCTTCATTATTCTTAAATTTTCCGATTTCGAGAACATTTTTTTAAGGGGTTATCCGGTGAGAGCCAGGGGCTTGGCTCGGAGCCTTCTTTTACGATTTTATTTGGCTTGTACGATTTTGATAAAATATAGCAGAACAGGGGTTTCGAAAACAAGAAACGTTTATACAAGAAGTTCTGCTTTCTAGATAATTCATTTATGAGCCCTCTGGATGGACCGTCATGTACCATGTTGCGTAGATATGTTGCGTCCAACGTTTTGGATGTAATACGCGTTGTTGTTCTATAGCAATGTTATGTTGGTGTATTGTCAGATGTATAGGATCGTAACTCCTCCCGCCAAAGGAAAAGCCATAAGGATTTATTTCGTATGGCCGGTTGTGAATTTGATGATGGTGTCTCGTCGGATGATGTGTTGATTCTCGTTGAACTGTAGAATCCTTTCCAGGTGTAATAAACCACCATTACTACGATGATGAGTGTAGTAATCCCAGTAATGCTATGGCTTATAATTGAAATAGAGCACGTTTGTTCTTGTAAAAGTTGGATTTGGTTCCTATTTCTATATAATGGTTAAAACTTCCTCGTAGACATATTTGTTGCTGCCATCTCGAAAAACCATTTATACATGAGAAAAACAAAGAATACGAGAAATAATATTAATGTAAAAAATGTATTTAACCCGAATAGTCCATATCAGGTGGAAATAACCTTTTATTTATTTAACCCGAGTAGCGATAATTTGTGTAGCTACTAAGGGTCTACATTAAATTCTACACCAGCAATACCTGGAGGCAAAACCACCAAATGGCATATATGGCCAGATAGGTCACGATACTAGTTAAGCTATAGAAAGAAGCTGCCCCAAGTCCATATCAGGTGGAAATAACCTTTTTTCAAATTCATACACCACAATACCTGGAGATAAAACCACCGTGCGGCATATATAGAGATACAGGTCACACTAATAGCTAAGCTATTAAAGCTGCCTCAAGCCCATATCATTTGGAACGTTTCAAAATTTTTTTTATTTACCCATAATACTTTGCGTTAGGGCAGACGCTAAATTTTATAGCGCAATACTTGAAAATAAAGCAGTATCAAAAAGAAGGGAAAATTTACTTCAATTAGAAGCAAAATTATTTTTTGAAAGGTGTTATTTCACTAAGATTCAAGCGCTCAAATCTGGGTACTTTTCGAAAAAAGAAATTTTGCTTAATTTTTTTTGCGCAGTGTAGCATGCTAGTGGCGTATATATAGTCAGATGCTACTAGGACACATTTAATACAAAAATATGTTAACTCTGACCAAATGTGGGGATTTGGGTGTTTGGCGTATATAGTGAGGTGCTACAAGATCCAACCTTCTGTAGTTGCATAGGGGTCAGATTAACCCCAGCTAAGTTTAAAGTTGATTTAAATGGTATTGGGCTACTTATTTATGCAGATATTCTAAGAATTCTCATTCTGATATGTTTTAAGAACTTTGAAAAGAAAAATAGAGCAAAAGCTGTTGAATTTACTATATTTATTAACGCTTGAATGTTTTTAGTCCTAAAATGTTGAACAGTTCATTTGGTTTAACCTCTTAGAGGTTTCACGTACTGTTTAACTCTCTATTCAGAGTTCTTCTCAACTTTCCCTCACGGTACTTGTTCGCTAGTATATGTGCAACAGGGGTCTAACTGACCCCAACATTTTTCGATGTATTTTGTTTGTATAACACTATTCCGTCCAATATTTATTTGTAAATATGCGTGTGTGTAATAAACAACGGTACAATTTTTCATATGTGTATTTATTTCTTGATGTACAATACATAGTAATACAAAATTATTTAGATGATGAAAAAATGTTGGCCCAGCAAAATGTTTGCTGTGTGTTTAGAGCTGCACACAATATAAAGTTTTCGCATTAGTTGTGTTATGAACTAGTGCCGGGTACCTCGAACAAAAGAACATCCAGTTCATAAAAGGTTACAATAAATTTTGGTGTTGGTAACTTGGTTGGTTGAAATAAATATGATCACAAACTCCGGTTTCAATCTTCCAATTTTTATTCTTCACGTAATGACAAGACAACTTGTCGGTTTGGTGGTTGATGATAAAGGAACAATTTTTATTATTATTTTATAAATGTTAACAAAAAAGTTTATCTATTTTACAATAGAGGGTTATCAATCGCTTAGGTGATAATTGCCACTAGATGGCATTACACATTACATATTAGGTATTAAACGCACTTTATAGTAAATAGGAATTGCATTGGTGGTAGTACAATTTGAATTAATTTACATTAGTGTGATACAATAAAAATAACAAAGTGTCAAAAATAATAACAAATCGGTAAGAACAAATTATATGATACAAATTCAATTTATACTAAATTAATATGATTGTTTTAGGTAAATGATTATATGCCTGGTTATAGGTAAGTATCTATACCTGTTAATAAATATAATGTGCAATTTTTAAGTGAATATCTATGTTATAATGTACCTAACATAATTTGTTTTGATTACCAAATTCAGATCAAGTTCAAGGTCAAATTATGTTAAGTATATTATTTTGATCTAGTTGGTATTAATAATATTTAATCTAATTTTCTAGGTAACTAATTGATGATTCGATATAATGATACAGGTAAATACATAATTAATAATTACTAATGTTTTTGTGATGTGTTTCAGATTGATGTGTTTCAGGATGAGAATTTGTTTCCAGGTAAGTATATCATTAGGTACAGTCGCTAACAAGTTGAATTGAGAAAGAAATATAAACTGCCATAAATAATATTTGTTGCCATAAAATATACTCGGGTCGATTATATTTTATGGCAGTATTTTTATTTTATGGCAGCATTTGCTCAAAAAAAGACAAAAACGCACGATGTTATTCTTTTCTTGTCATACACACGAAAATTTCAATATACCAACTCTTCTTTTTTTGCTGGGTCAACATTTTTTCATCATCTAAATCGCGCTTTAGTTTATACAGCTATTTACAGTTACAATATACAAATTCAGGAAATATAACCTAACATTCTTTTGTATTTTAGTTGACGAGCTCATTGAGCATTGATAAAGTAAGTATTGCATAACTTTTTTAGTTGCATACATAATTATTTTAGTGATATTAATTTGCGAAATATTTCAATATTTGTGTATTATATTATTTGAAAACGGAAATTGCATTGTTGAAAAGTAATTACTGTGTGTATAGTGTGGTGTCTTAGTGGTGAATCTATAAGGTAAAGTAAGGCAAGGTAAGTTCTTGGTAAAATGCATCGAAAGCGTCAAACAAGCCAAGATCTGCGAGATTTGTTCGAAGAAGTTTCGACAGACAGTTCAGATGATGAAATAGTGAATGGTACAATGTTGATGGAAATTATTCTGACAACAATGATGAAGAGGGTCGAGGAAGTTGTAGAAGATGATGGGTTTTCAGTTGAAGAAGGTGAAGAAGAAGATGCGCCCGGATCGTGGTATGGCTGCCAAAATAAAAATTTCAACAGAAGGTGGAACGCAAATCCTCCTGCTGTAAGAAAAGTGCGAAATTTTCAAATTTGAAAAGAAACGTACGGAAGAACGTCACAAGGTTCTCAAAATATGAATAAACAGCTTCAGGTATGATGAGACTATAAAAATATAAATTGTACCAATTTTTAATTTGTTTATTTTTGTTATTTCAGGTATTTCAAAAAATTTTATCGGAACCTTTGATAAACGTAATTGGTGCCGAAACTAACCGAAAGGCCCGTGAGTTCTGTAATAGAGAAGTAGAAAATACAATAAAATGGTACGACACGAATTCGAATGAAATATATTGTTTGATTGGTATCTTGCTATACGCCGGTGCCCATAAGAATTGGGACGAGAAATTGGACGAGTTGTATAGGAGAGACAACCGTCCATTTTACCGGGCTGCAATGGCGCAGCATAGATTGAAATAATTTTTTGCGATTTTTGCGATTCGATAATTACCGGACCAGACAAGATCGTTTGAAAACCGATAAATTGACGAACAATTGGTGCTAACTCGAGGGCGATGTTCATTCCGTCAATACATTCCATCAAAACCCGGAAAACATGGAATTAAAATTTTTTGGGTTTGTGATGCAAAAAATGCCTATCCTCTCACTGCGGAAATTTATGGGGGTAGACAACCAAATGAGCCACGCTCTTCCGAGTACGCATTAAACCTGGTCCATCGTTTGGCGCAGCCATATATAAACAAAAGACGAAACAAACCATGTACAACTTTTTCACCAGTTGCAAATTGGCGGAGCAACTATTACAATAGAAAACCACTGTGATTGGTACAACAAGAAACAACAAACCAGATATCCCGAAAGAGTTTGCACATAAATCTTTCATAAAGGAAAGACCCGAAGGATCCTCGATGTTTTGCTTCAATGACCATTTGACCCTTGTTAGTTATGTACCAAAGAAAGCCAAGAATGTGTTATTGCTGTCAACATTACACGATGATAACAGCATTGATGAGCTATCCAACAAGCCAAATATTATATTAGACTATAATTCTACTAAAGGAGGCGTTGACACGCTGGATAAATTAGGTAAATCAATTGTTGATTATTTTTTTTATTTATACAATTTGTCTGTACTTGTGTATATTATAAATAAAAATTGTTGTATTTATTCTTTTTAGTTAGAATATAATTGACTTGGGCGCTATTGCCGCGTTGAATCTTTATAAATTAGTAAATCCTCAACTCTTCGTAGAACGTGTATCGTCAGCACGCAAGATATTTTTGAAAGAATTAGCAATGCAATTAGTGAATGCCTACATTTTGGAACGCTTAGCAAAACCTCAGACTATGAAGAAGAGTGTTAAAACCGCAATGTACCAGATTGGATACAGGGTAATCGAGCAACGAGTTCTTCAAGTGTGGCGGGAGAACGATCACGTACCAGTTCCAGACATCGGTGCTCTAGAAATGCTGACGTAAAAACAAGAATTCGATGCCATTTGTGCGAGAATCCAACATGTCCTAAACATGCAAGAACCCTTTGCGACGGCTGCCTTAACACCAAAGTGCTTGATTCAGAAGAAGATGAACTGAACTGATGGATGATGCTTCGCCATAATTTTTCTTTCGTGTACCATAAAATGATAAAATATAAATGTCTCTGAAATAAATGTATACTTTTCTATAATATTATAATGAAAATATAAACAAAAAAAACAAGATTTTTGTGTTTCCCATACAAAATTCAAGGAAAGACGTTGGGGTCACTCTGACCCCAGTTCACCTACAACGTTAGAGAATACAGTTCACCTACAGAAGGTTAAAAGAGAAATCCATTTGGACTAAATTTTGGTTTTAGAGTGTTTAGGACAATCACATTTTGCTTGGGGTCCCACAAACCGGTCGTACAATTTCCCGAATTTTTTCGAGAAACTGGTGTTAATACTGATAAACTACTGGATGACAAGTAGCTGTTTAAACATGTTAAATTCTACGATTGATCTGTAGAGTACCACAAATCGATCGTATAATTTACTATGGATTTTTGTGAAAATTTTCTATAAACCAACATACCCCCTAGGGGATAAGTATTCATTGTTGTATGGTACTAGTTGCGAAATTTTAATAAAGTCAATAACGATAACAAAGTGAATAACAATGCAATTTATCATATCGAGTGACAAATATTTTAGGTGTAGATATAGAAACGACAATTACTTGTAGCTAATAAGTGGACGCATAAAAAATTACTTTATAATTAGTAATAAAAACAGTTTATACCGCGACTGAAGCTGTACACCTCAGCGTGGTCTAGGGGAAGCAACGAAACCTACGTTACACCGTTTCGGTGAAATAAAACTCCTAGGAACAAATACGAAGATTCCTATTAACTCAAACAAAATGACTCTAGACGGAATAAAAACCGCAAAGCGCCCGCGGACCAACAACGAGATGGAAACAAACGAGTCAACAAACGTACCTGTAGACAATGACTATGTGGAGAGCTTTCAAAATACAATTAAAATGGTCGAGGACGAGATCAGGCGTTTGGGTCTGAACGACCTGCTTATTCCAAACTAAATAAAACTGAAACAAAAACACTGCTACAAATGACGAGCACAGTTAAAAAGTGTGCAGATGTAATTTTTTTTGGACTATGGAAACTAAACATAAATATAACGAAAGAGAATCCATTTATAAGGACATTCACACGATTAAACTGTCCCTGGAGTCACTGGGGAAACACCAATCGTGCGATAATCAAGCAAAACTAGCGAATCCGTCGTTCGCAGAAGTAGTCCGAAACACAACCAAAAGAACTACTAAGACTAAAAATGCAATATATTATTGTTAAGCCAAAGACGCTTCCAAATTTCGAAGCAGCAATGAAGTTAAAGAAAAACTAAAATAAATGTTAATGTCGGCTGAGCTGGAAATAAAAACTAAAAAGGTGAGGGAAATAAAGGAAAATGGAATAATCATCGAAGTTGCAATAGACTCTAATCTAAATGAAGTAGCTATAGCAATACGGAAACACCAAAAGCTGGGCTAGATATTAGTGTCCTAGCTAAAAAATCACCTAGAATGATCATATATGATGTTAGCAGAGAACTAAAACAGGAAGAGCTTCAGGCTGAACGGAACCCTATCTGCAAAGATTAAAGGCTATACTTAATGCGCTAAAAAGATGGCAAATTGTAATGTGTGGTGATTTTAACGTTAGTCAGCTCTTTGGTTAGATACATACATATCCAGCCATATATTACACTTGCTGAATAAGGAAGGCGAAGCAAATACATACTGCCACAATAGTGAATCAAATATTGATCTCACTTTAGTGACCAGTGAGCTATTAAACAAAATTAGAAGTTAGAGTGTCAAAACAAGTTGGACGTCTAGTGATCACAGGGCGATCTTGATCTAAATATCTGGAAACATGTGAATACTATAGCAATGGAGAAATCAATAAAAGGTTTTCTCTGAAGAGTGCAAATTAGACCCTTCTAAACGAATATCTTTCTGGACAATGGAATCGTATAAATTGGGATAACTGCATAATCATAGTCTGTGAAATTGCGATACCAATGCAAAAGAGCTCCAAACGATAAGTCGTGTGATGGACAGAGCTAAGGAGAATTAAGACGACTTCGAAATTTTAACGAGCGTACAGGTAATTACATGATATTAAAAATATCGTACTTTAATGAGATTGCACGCGAAAAACAAAAAAGCTTTGAATAGTTTGTTTTCTTACATGGTAATAGAGATCTCTCTCTCTCTCTCTCTGGCACTATACATCCCATCAAGCGATTTGGCCGCCTCAAATGAGGTTTCATAATCATACTTTCATTTCGGATAATGAGTGATTAATTCATTGATCCTAAACCAGCCGTGAAATTTTTTACTTTTTTTTCCGGTTGCTGGAGCAAGCATGCTGACCACTTTGCCACCGGGGCGGTAATAGAGATCTATGGGGATTTATTTATTAACTCTGCCAAACAATTCGGGTTCCGCAAAAATAGATCAACAGGAAATGCAATCCTAACGCTAATGAAAAAAGTTAAAGCTGCAAATTCAAAGTACGTGCTAGGACTATTCCAGGATATTGCAGGTGCCTTCGACAATGTCTGGTGGCCTTGTATAATTAAGCACCTCAAAGTTATTGGCCCCTCAAAAAATATTTATAAAATAATATAAGGTTATAAATATAAAGTTATAATCATATATGGGCACTCCAGACAGGATCTTCAAAATAAGTGTGGGGATGGTGTATGCAAAATAAACTAGCTCTATCACCCGGAAAAACAGTAATCAAGCTACTAAAAGTAAAACTGTAAAATATCTAGGCGTTAGTATTGATGAGAGTCCTGGTGTAACGGAATTCTATTCGATTCCATTACTAGCAAAAACCTTAACACTTAAGAATTACCTATCGGCATAACTTTCGAGGTAAAACCTCAAAATTATAACATAAGCAATTACCATGCCGAGTTTGCACATTTATTTTTGAATATACGTATATACCATGAATGGTTGAACGAACGTATATTATAAGTTAATGTAACACGATCGCTGGTTTTGATTTCGCAAAGGCAAATGCTTTTGAGCTAAATGGCATGAGTAATGAACTCTGCTATTGCAAATAATCAATAATTGTAAGCCTCGTGCAGTTTACTTACATTGCAGAAAAATGGTTTTTCGCGTGCGCCGATTCTGCAAAAATTGATAGCACGTTATTGTACATCGTTGTTGTACATTATTTTCTTGCGTTGAAAGCACAAAAAATGTATGATCGATATGAGTAGAAATATTGTACATTTTTTTGGTGTAGGGGGTCAGTTTTTGAGTTTTTAGACCAACGGGTGGTCAACTTTATTTTTAAATCCGTTTTTTGAGTTTAATTAAAAAAAAATTAAAAAGTTTTTATTTGCAGTTTAAATTTGTGTTTTATTTTTCTTGAAAAAAAATTTATTTTGTGTTTTTCCTTTAAAAAAAAAATCTGGTTTTCCAGTTTTAGAAGAGTTTTTTTTTGTATTTTTTTTTCGTGTAATTAGTTAAAAGTTTTTTTTTTGTTAATTATAAATTATTGAACAAAGTTCTGTGTGTTTTTTTTTCAAATTATTGAACTGAGACTTTTGGTGATTTGTGATTCAACATAAGGTGTGCAGCAACTACTAGTAAGTAGAATTCATGTGAACTGTTGCAATCGGGAAAAGCATCAAACACCGGCGAGGTCCCTTGGCTGCTCCGAGCATAAGCGAAGAGCGGAAGCATCGAAAGTAGCCCTGCCCATAGGCAGGACACTTCCTTTCTGCTAAGGTCCTCCTCCGGCTGATTTGGTGTATAAAGTTAATTGCACAAGAACAGTTTGCTTGTGAATTATTTTATTTATTTTGTTTGTTTGTTTTGAGTCGGGTAATGACAAGTGTTTAGGGTAACTATGTTTCCCTAAATACTTGGATTAACAACCACGAGGATACCCCAATTCCTATGAGTACATTAAACCACCATGTTCGGGTCCGATAACCGATTTCACCTTTCCCCAAATTTTTTTTTGTATTTATTTTAATGCGGTAATCTAGTATATCCAGGTATCCTAAAACCCGCACCGTTCCCTCTAACTGACTGAGCTGCGGGAACCTATGCCGCAGGGATACCAAAATATATTGGCAATTCTGTGGAATCAGGTGCTTTAGTATTAGCTAAAGTCCAGTCTATTTCACTGGTATTACATGTCACGTCAAAACTATCGCTGAAAAGCCCCAAAAAGTCTTACATACAATTGCAAGAATTTCGCACGAGGATTGGGGACTTAATAACCGTTCGCTGTTAATCTTATAAAAAGAAGTAATAGAGCCTGTACTTATGTACGTGTGCGTTAGTTGGGTGGACAAGTTAAATGTATACCATATAAGGACTTTGTAAAAACCACAAAGACATGCTCTGGTGAAGATAACGGGTTGTTATAGGACTACCCACAAGCTTGCACTAAATATTATTGCAGGTGTTATTCCAATAGATATCAAATTAAAACAGAGTGCAACTATTAGTAATATTAAGAAGGGACGCCCGACCATGACAGGGAACATCCTAATAGATACTGACGAAACAATTGACAAGAAATTGCATATCAGGAGAACAAAACAAGAATGCATTAGCTTGTGGCAACAAAGATGGGATATTTCTATGAAAGGAAGATAGACGTATGAGTTCTTTTCAAACATCAGAGAAAGGCTAAACACGAGTATCTCACTAAATATATCTGCTTATCACAATGCATTACTACTCACGGTAACTTCCACAGCTACCTAGTTAGATTTAGAATTAATGAAAATGAACTCTGCCTCTGCGGGGTAAGTATAGAATCACCTGACTACATGATATTTGAATGTGTACTGTATCACAATGAGAGATGAAGGCTTAAACCTGTATATGTAAGCAACAATATTATTTGCAGCTTCATGGACTTTAGTATCCGTGTCATGCATGCAATCAAAACATACGATAGTAGACTAGACGCATTACTGTCGTCTAGATCATGCATGCCTCCACGGTGGCTAAGGACGGATACACATCCAGGCACTGGTGAATGGATATGGCTAAAGTGCATAGATGCAATTTAAATAAAGGGTGTTTTTTAAGCCTGATAAAACTTTAAAAAAAAATTAAATTTTTATGAAAAATATACTCTGGCAGATCTCAGTATCTGGCAAATCATCATTCATCACGCTTGAACAACGCTACGAAATTATTAAAATTTACTTTGAAAATCAGTCGTCGATTCGCGCAACTTATAGACGACTTCGAAATTTTAATGGCGCACCATGATCAATGATTTTTTGTTTGAAAATATGGATAACATTGATCTGGTTTCAACAGGATGGCGCTACGTGTCATACGGCGACCGCAACCATCGACTTATTATAATTAAAATTTGGCGATAAGTTGATTTCGAGAAAAGGACCTGTCAATTGGCCTCCAAGGTCGTGCGATTTGCACTTCTCGGGTAGTCCTGTGGGACTATTGACGCCTTGGATGCCATCATTGTTCATGTTATTCGTGACATACGGCTCGAAAAAGTTGCCCAAAATTGGACGTCCAGAATGCATTTCGTCAAGAACAGTCGCGGTGCCCGCATATGCCCGAAATCATTTTCAAATATTAATGGCATGTATTGATCTTTCGAATTCAAAAAAAATTTTGATTACAATTTAATTTTTTGTGTTATTTTTTACAATTTCAAGTTCTATCGGGCTTAAAAAACACCCCTTATAACTACAGGGAACAAAGACGCCAGCAGCATATAGCAACGCCAATAAAGGGTTAGTTACCTCGGTGTGGCGTTTCAGCCTGATAGCTTAATTTAACAAATGACTAAATAATAATAATAATAATACAACATACCATGTTACGTATATACTGATATGATTCTAGGGGGTCAACTCGCGTTCCATGAATTAATGAAAATGAAAAGTTTTTTCATTTGCAATCTAGCAGTTTGAATTATTTGCACGTAATTTTAAATTCCACCGTATGAAATCCTAATTTCTTATGGGCAATTCAAACTTACTCGATTGCAAATGAAAAAAAAATTTCATTTTCATTTTTTCATGGAAAGCGAATTGACTCCCAGGTCTTATCTGAGAGATAAACAAGTTTACTTTAATTAAATAATGGTTTTTCCTTGTTGAGGACAACCAAATAACCTTAATTGGAACACTACTAATTGATCATTTAATGGTCTGAATTTTTTCGAGAAACTCTTATAAACCTGCATAGTAGGTGACACATATTCTGAGATGCCACTAAGTCCCACATTATAGACAAACAGGTTAAATTTTACAACATGCAGGTTTAGCGTGCTAAGGACAACCAAATTTGTCTTGGAGTACTACAAACCGGTCATACATTTTCTTAAATATTTCCTAGAAACTCCTATCAATCAGCAAGCCATATAACGTAAATACTATAGGTAACTGTATCCAATTAAACGTTGAGCGGAATTTAAACGAACAGATAATTAATCGTATGACTTTTATTTTTAACTTTATCACAATTTTAATTGAGCACTTGTTTTTATGTTTATTCAAAGGCTTCACTACAAAAACTAATTTTATAAAAATAATTATTTTCTTACACAAATAATTTACTAAGCGCCATCCCACAATGGATATTTAAATGGATATTGTTACGGTGACACCTAGATTAGAATAGAATAAGTTAATTTCATTAATTGTTCAATTACGTGTATAATTTATACTCAACATTTAGGCGTATTTCTATACTAACATATTTGCTGCGCATTTAGGATTATTCTAGAAACAAATATTTTGGTATATAAAGGCGCGCGTTGACGTGTAATGCTGAGTATTATTTTAAACGTGATACAGTGAAGGTTAAATAGAAAGATTATTAAAGTGATTATTAAAGTGATTATTAAAGCAATTATTAAAGTGATAATTAAAAAGTGTGTTATAATTATAATAATTAATTGTGAAAATTGTGTTGTATAATAAATTGTGTTGTGTAAATAAAATTGTGTGAGTTAAAATTGAAGCAGTGTATTTATTCACAATCCAGTGATTCGAACCTTGATTGACAAGGCAAAATCGTAACAATTGGTGACAGCGGTGGGATTGTGAATAATAAGGAAAATGATTCTCTACGGATTAAAGCTTGCGCAATTAAAGGAGCAGCTGAAGCGGCGAGGTTTGGCTAGTGAAGGCACAAAAGCTAGTTTGGTGGAGCGACTACGTGAGGCCATGGAGAAGGACGGTTTAAATCCAGATGTGTATGATTTCGAGGAGGACAACACGGATGAGATCAGTGTGGACAAGAAAGAAAAGGAAGAACAAACGATGGTCGGAACAACACAAAACCCATCCGGAAGTTTCGATTTATCGCAGTTGATGGCTGCTATGAATCAGATGATGGGACAACAGTTGGAGGGAATAAAACAATCGAACGAGGGAATTAAACAGCAGATGTTACAAATGGAGCAACAAGGGGCGGACATTAAACAATCAAACCAGGAAATGAAACAGCAGATGGAGCAGCAAGGGGCGGACATTAAAAACCAAATAGAAGATGGCCAAAAGAAAATAGACGAGAGGTTTTTGGAATTATCTTCTACACTACACGGTAAAGTGGAAAAACTGCAAACAGAAGTACACGCAGAAATTCAAAATGTTAAAGGGACGGTTCAACAAAAATTTGAATCGGTTGAACAAGATTTTAAACGTCTCGAGAAGGAGCTCAAAGATGTCAAGGCGAATGGAACGACACAACAAGTGATCCAGACGGTTAACGCAGTTAAGATAAAACCACCAACATTTGATGGAACAACATCCTTCAGTATTTTTAAGTTCCAGTTCGAAACGGCGATTAAGCAAAATCAGTGGACTGAAGAACAATGTGTTGCAGCGTTAATTGTGGCTCTTAAAGGCGAAGCGGCAGAAACACTACAAATCATTCCCGAGCAGGAACGGAACGTTTACATGGGAATTATGAAGGCGTTAGATCGAAAATACGGAAGTGACCACAAACGAGAAATCTATCGCATGGAATTGAAGGGTCGATACCAAAGAGCAGGAGAATCGCTACAGGAATTTTCATCGGCAATTGAGCGGCTCGCGCATTTAGTACATTCAAATATGTCGGCCGATTTCATGGAGCGAATTAAAATGGATGCATTCATTGACGGTATTCGAGATCCTGAGACGCGCAGAGCGGTGATGTTGTCACCTAAGGCAACTTTCACGGAAACCATCGCTTGTGCGTTAACAAACGAAACTGCGCAAACCATCATCAAACCAGCAATGAAAATTCGACGAGTGGAGATTGATTCCAGAATGGACACCGAGCGGGCTACACCAAGGTTCAGATATGGAAGTAGCAGGATTAAATGCTGGGTATGTAATAGAATGGGTCACATCTCACGGGACTGTTGGGAGATTAAGAAGAAACGAGGGAGATCGCCATCTCCTATGAAGCGTAGACCAAACCAGGAGCAGAGAGAGGCCAGAAAGGCGGGTCAGTCGACATTGGAGCAGAAGCTGACTCCCACAATCGATTGCCCCATAACGTCCATCCAAGTTTCGAGATTAGAAGGAGGCGGTGAGAGCTTGACAAAAGAAACCGATATTGAACATCGAAAGGAAAGCGCACATGGAAATGCCGACGCGTTATCAAGAAGGCCATGTCCCGTGGAATGCAAGCATTGTGGGCGTGTGGAGGGTAAGGAAAACATCATCGATATTCGGCTTATGCAAGTGCTACCTGAAGAGGAATGGACTGATGAAATGATCAAGAAGGAGCAATTACGGGATGCTGACCTGTCATTCATCATGAAACATAAGGAAAAGGAACACCGGCCCACATGGAGTGAGATAGCCGACAAAACTCCCATTGTAAAAGCATATTGGGCTCAATGGGATAGCCTCCACATAGAAAATGGATGTTTAAAACGAAAGTGGGAAAGCACGGATGGTAAAGTAAAACAATTGTTGGTAGCGGTGCCAAAAGATCGGATAGCGGAAATCCTCAAGGAGTATCACGGAGGAGCAAGTGGAGGTCACTTAGGGATTACTAAAACATTAGCCAAAATTCGCCAACGTTTCTACTGGTCCGGATGTAGACAGTCAGTAGTAGAATGGTGTCGAAGATGTGACCAATGTGCGGCAGTGAAGGGACCAGCACGAAAAAGCCGTGGAACCATGAAACAATATAATGTCGGGGCACCATTTGAGAGAATTGCAATGGACGTGGCGGGGCCATTTCCGACCACCGAGAGCGGAAATAAATATGTGCTAGTAATAATGGATTATTTCAGCAAATGGCCGGAAGTGTACCCCATACCCAATCAGGAGACAACAACAATAGCTGATGCCGTGGTTAACAATTGGATTAGCAGATTTGGTGTACCTATGGAAATTCACACGGATCAAGGAAGGAATTTCGAATCGGTGGTATTTCAGGAGATATGTCAGATGCTTGGAATCAATAAAACAAGAACGACGCCTTTACACCCACAGTCGGACGGTATGGTGGAAAGATTCAATGGTACATTGGAGGAATATCTAGCAAAAGCTGTGGAAAGGAACCAACGCAACTGGGATCGACATATACCAATGTTCCTGATGGCCTACCGATCAGCGGTACATGACACAACAGGAGTGACACCAGCTAAAACCATATTTGGGAACAATCTGCGATTACCAGGAGATTTAAAATTTGGGGCTGTTCCATCAGCAGCTCTATGCGGACAGGATTACGTCGACCGAATGAAAGAAGAACTTAATGAAATACATCAATTTGTACGGGAGAAAATTCGAATATCAAGTGATCGAATGAAAGCTCGATATGACATACGAGCAAATAATCAAGGCTTCGAGGAAGGGCAATTGGTATGGCTTCACAACCCGCAACGGCACAAGGGATTATCACCGAAGTTGCAACCCACATGGGAAGGACCTTACACTGTCATTAAAAAGTTGAACGACGTGGTTTATCGCATACAGAAAGGACGGAAAGGTAAACCAAAGGTGGTGCATTTAGAGCGTTTGGCGCTCTACAGAGGAGGTGATCTGGATCCTGTTCGGGACGAACAGGCTTAGGTGGGGGGTAGTGTTACGGTGACACCTAGATTAGAATAGAATAAGTTAATTTCATTAATTGTTCAATTACGTGTATAATTTATACTCAACATTTAGGCGTATTTCTATACTAACATATTTGCTGCGCATTTAGGATTATTCTAGAAACAAATATTTTGGTATATAAAGGCGCGCGTTGACGTGTATTGCTGAGTATTATTTTAAACGTGATACAGTGAAGGTTAAATAGAAAGATTATTAAAGTGATTATTAAAGTGATTATTAAAGCGATTATTAAAGTGATAATTAAAAAGTGTGTTATAATTATAATAATTAATTGTGAAAATTGTGTTGTATAATAAATTGTGTTGGGTAAATAAAATTGTGTGAGTTAAAATTGAAGCAGTGTATTTATTCACAATCCAGTGATTCGAACCTTGATTGACAAGGCAAAATCGTAACAATATAAAGAATTTAATGATGACAAGTGCCATCTCACCATGACTAGCTTAACTACAATAATATCGCTTCCAATTTTTAGTACTTTGTTTATGGTACTGTTCCAATTGCTATTCTTCTCATTGTTTTTTATGAAAGGTACTTGTCAAAAAAGACAAACCTTCTTAACCTCCTTCATTTCGCCTTGCGTTTCGTTGATATGTAGTAAAACATAGTGTTTTTTGTGACACTTCGAACATCTTCCTTTGCTCCTACAAAAATATGAGGAATGTGCACCGTTAAAGCAATTGAAACATCGATTGTTAGCTTTTATAAATTCCCGTCGTTGCTCTACTGACATTTCTTTGAATTTGCTACAATTTATTAACAAATGATCCTCGATTTTACAGACCGGACAGACTGATGTGGTGGATGCATACAGGCTTCGTGTTTGCTTAACTTCTTTGATCCTGGATGGTAGTGGTTTCACAAGCGTATAACTCGATTTCATACTTTCCAAAGAATTGGCTCGTTGTTGCAAAAAATCAAAAAATTCATCTAGCGTAGGAAAGTTTGATTCCGCAGTATGTCTAGCCCATAACATTCTGGATTCATCGTCGAGCTTGTCTTCTAGAATACGAATCAGCCAGGGATCGCGGGATTCGGCTATTGGACCCAAAGCTTTCGTGCCTCTGACTACCTCATCTGCTGTGTCAACTAATGACCGTTCATTCCTTTGATCGGCTTGTTTGAATGAACACTCAGAGAAAAACTTGGGTCAAAAGAAACAAAAATCTGAGCCTATTTTGCCAAAATCTTGGTGATTTTCGATCAACCAAATTTCTTAGTTAAAAAAACGAACAAGATCTTAGTTGAATAAAATTTTATTTTTAAATAACCAAATCGTGGTTATTTAAATTTTAACTTAGTTATTATAACCAAAAGCATATGGTTGTTTTATTGGATAGAAGTGGAAAAAATTGGTAACAAGGGCCAACTATATATTGTTAAATCAACCAAGGGAAAAAATTATTTTACTAATGACTTGTTAATTCTACTAAATTTTCTTAGTTAATGTAACCAAATTTGCGGTTAATGTTGAAAAAGTTTTAGGTTAAAACAAACAATTTTTTGTTAACATTGACCAAAGTCTTTTTATAATACACAAAGTAGACTTAGTAAGTAAAACGTTATATTGGTAAATATAACTTAATGTTTTGTTAAAAATTGACTTTTATATTGGTTAGTATAGCTTAAAATTTTGTCAAAATTAACCAAATACCTGAGCGAAAATGGGTACTATCAAACAATATTATTGGTAAATTGTACCAATATATATATATATATATATATATATATATATATATATATATATATATATATATATATATATATATATATATATATATTTTGGTACAATTTACCAATAATATTGTTTATATATTATGTATGTTATAACTAATGAAGGAGAAAGAGAATAAAATCAAAACACATTAAATAGTAAATACATCTATATAAACGTTTCATAAAACAATTTATTTCAATCAAATTTATATTTTACATTTTTTTACATACATCATTATGTTTAAGCAGAAAAATCAAAAAACGTAACTTAAATGTTTCACGGGAATATATGATCAGCACTATACTTCAAAAAATCTCTAAATATAACAAAAATATTAAAATTATTTGTCTCAATTTATATTTGCTCGAAAGTAAGATTTGGTTCTAAACTTGAATTTGGGCACCACTGGCGCCTCCCGGGGGCCAACTTTTATATCTAGGCGTTGATTTTTGGAGATTGTTTCATTTAAAAATTATGTACAAATCTGCTCTATTTGATTTTCCTTTACCTTCCCGAATTTGCTCTTCCCTAAATGTAGTATCGGAGATTGATCATTATGATATCGATGCTAATTTACATAATTTAACACCGTTTCAGCAGCAACAGTTGGAAACAGTTAAGCAGAAATTTCCTTCATCCGGTGCGCTTGGTCTGGGTTAAACGCAGTTAGTAAAACATGTCATTGAAGTCGATGATGCTAAACCCATGAAGCAGTGGGTGGCAGGAACCGACTGTGCTTAGACGCACGGAAAGTAAACTTAGTCACGGTGAAAGATGCTTACCCTTTGCCACTCATCGATTCATCGTAAAATGATAAGTCTCTATTTTTTCTTGTTTGTTCAAGATAATTTCTCGAAGTCATTTTCCTATATAAATAATTTAGATTAAAAGTATTGTAATTCAAAGAAAAAATGTTACTTACAAGAATTTTCCAAGGTTTTTCTTAATTGATTTCTCAGTACTCAATTCGGATAAGAACGTTTTTACGAAATATTGGTTGAAGGATAACTAATATAATTTTATTTTTTCCGGTAGCTGGGTTTTAAAACTTCTACAATCGTCAATTGTGTGCTTAGATATATATAACCAAGAACTTGGTTCTATTTTAAATGTTTCTTGGTTATTTTTTTGTACCCGTATATCAATCATTTATTTTATTTTTTTATTCGAAAACATTGTAACTTTTAACAAGTCTTAGTTAATATGACAAAACTTTTAGGTCAAAATAAGTAATAAGGATAAACCAAAATACTTTGTTAGTTATAATAATAATATTGTTCACCTAACCAAATCATTTTTGGTTAAATTAAACAATACTATGTACCAACATCCTGGTAACTCAAATTTCATCCATTTTTTGTAGTAACCAAGTAAGAAAATACCAAGTTTTTAAATTAAACAAGAGATTTGGTTTACCTAGCTCAGGATTTTGTGTTAAAACAACCAAATTAATTTAACTAAGTATTTGGTAGTAATCTTTTTTCTGAGTGAAGGCATGTCCAAAAACATATCTATAAATTTTCTCACTGTGTGCCTCTTTTGATCGTACCTCTTGCGGAGTTTCTGAAGAGCCTCAATGTAATTGGCATCCGTAATTGTGAAGTGCTTCAATAAACCTGCTGCCTCGTCTCGTAACAAACCTTTGAGGTATTGAAACTTCTGCACTGGCGTTAACGAACTATTCTCGTGTATAGTGGTGTTAAATAAATCCGAAAATATTTATCTTTGGTAATTTCACTTCGGCTGGATGTATGCCACGGCCACCTTGAATAGTGCTATCATTCAATGAGGTCGGCGTGTATTCCGTACTACGTTCACGGATTAATCTGGTTAATTTGGCGACGACGTGGTAATAATTTTCTTCAAAATCACTCATATCGGATAGCTCAGTTTCGCACATGTTAAAAATTGCCATTTCCAAAGCTGTAAACTCCTTTAGCAGAATTGGAGCTCGATCTAACCGCACCGATAATTCTTCAATCGACGTGGTTGGGCTAACCTTTTCATTGACGTAATTGACCAGTTTAGTCATCTGGCCTTAAATGACCGCAAGACGCTTCTTTGCCGCGGGTAATGTTAACGATTGCATGTTTTCGGATGATTCGCACATTTTATTAATTACAATCCGTTCGTTTTATCCCAATTTATATTATTCGACCAATGGCGGTAGCACGCGGTGCCGATGCAGTTTTATTCTTATCCAACAAAATGGCTAACTTTCTTTTACACTTATATTTTGTTGGATCCGGCTCGAAGGACCAAATAACTGTATCCAATTAAACGTTGAGCGGAATTTAAACGAACAGATAATTAATCGAATGACTTTTATTTTTAACTTTATCACAATTTTAATTGAGCACTTGTTTTTATGTTTATTCAAAGGCTTCACTACAAAAACTAATTTTATAAAAATAAATATTTTCTTACACAAATAATTTACTAAGCGCCATCCCACAACGGATATTTAAATGGATATAAAGAATTTAATGATGACAAGTGCCATCTCACCATGACTAGCTTAACTACAATAATATCGCTTCTAATTTTTAGTAGTTTGTTTATGGTACTGTTCCAATTGCTATTCTTCTCATTGTTTTTTGTGAAAGGTACTTGTCAAAAAAAAAAAAAAACAAAAATACAATTTTTACAAAATGCGAATTTGACAAATAAGTAAGTTATACAATGCAAATCAATAATTTTTTTTATCTTACAGGTAAATTATTACTAATATGATGTACATCTCAGTTTCTCGAATGTCGTAGACAATAGGTCTCATCTAATAGAAAAACAGGTTACCTGTGACCAAATTGTGTGTTAAGTAAGTGTGGGTAACTGCAGCAGAGAAACTTTCGAATTTCAAAATGGGAAAAAAACGGGAAAAGAAAATTTAAATTTCGCCTGAAAGACGAAAAAAATAAAACCCAATTTCTAGAAAAAACCAGAAATAATTTAAGCCTAATTTTAAAACTTCACAAAAGCGGCTCCACCGACGAAATTTGTGCTTATCATAGAAATATGATTTTTATAAATTTTCATTAATAAATTGAGGAAAAACAAATTAGCCCCTAAAAGATACTATATTGCACATACAAAATACAGATGTAAACCGTTCAATAATATTTTTGTTGAACAACAAATTAAAAAATAAAATAACTTATTATAAAATCAACGAATAAGCATTTCAGGTAGCATATTCCTGTCACGCATGTTCATTGCCATCCGAAAAATATAGTGGCCGAATTTGCGCTAATCCAGAATTGGTCTAATTCCGTTGAACAACAAAGTCCGTTGAATATACAATTTTCTGACAAAAAATGTTCTACAAACCAATGAAGTTGGCACTTCTGATTGCATATTCCTATCAGGTATGTTGACATTTTGTGTCACAGAAAATATTTCATTCAACTGTCTTTGTTGTTCAACGGAATTGGGCCAATTCTGGATTATCACAAATTCGACCACTATATTTTTCGTATGGCAATGAACATGCGTGCCAGGAATATGCTATCTGAAATGCTTATTCTTTGATTTTATAATAAGTTATTTTATTTTCTAATTTGTTGTTCAACAAAAATATTATTGAACGGTATACATTTGTATTTTGTATGTTCAATATAGTATCTTTTAGGGGCTAATTTGTTTTTCCTCAATTTATTAATGAAAATTTATAAAAATCATATTCTAGAAATTGGGTTCTTATTTTTTTCGTCTTTCAGGCGAAATTTAAATTTTATTTTCCCGTTTTTTCGGCTCCTGGACGAGCACTAATTTTTTCCCGTGAGCACTAACTAGCACAAATTGGGCTTAATCGGTATGCCAAGTTTCATTTTGAAATTCGAAAGTTTCCCTGCTGCAGTTACCCACACGTTAAGTAAGGGTAGCAAAATTTGCCTTGGACTACATAAAATCGAAAGTACAATTTCCAGTATTTTTCCGAAAAACTGCTGACAACCGGCATACCAAGTAGCATATGAAAGGAGATGTTACTATTCTGTGGGATGTTTTTGTCCCCTTTTAACATTCTGTCGGAACATCGTTACTGTACTGTGTAAAATCTTCCCCTTTAATTATGTAAATAATTGAACATATTAGGTGTGCAAGTAGAAACTCGGACCTGAAGTTGGTTAAATTAAAAACATATTTTACCACATCTAAATCGTCCGCCATTTATGTCAAATATAGCTTAGTTATTTCTGCTTTTATGACGTAAGTTTCGGTCATTTACAAGCTGTCGTTCCGTGTGCATCAATTTTAAGAGAAGAATGTTGTACGGCATTGCATTGTATTTTGTTTTCAAATGAAAAAAAGCTGTTAAAGCTATGGTATTGAATACTTCGACGTTAAGTGAACATTCGGTGAGTCATTGACCGGTAAAACAGTGGTTTGCGAGCAGTGAATTCGTGATGGAAATGTTAGTTTTGAGCACAATCCACGTCCGTTGGTGTAGTAAAACATTTTTAAGACTAGGAACTCAAAGTTTTACTGTGTCAAACTCAAAAACAGCTTGCAGAACAGTTAGGAGTGCAAGCAATATCATTTCGATTGCATGCAATGGGAAAATGCAGAAGGAAGGAAAATGGGTCCCTGACCGAAACAGACCGAAGTAAACAAAAGCCCAAGAGTTCACGAAATTCATTTCTCGGTACAAAAAAAAACAATTTCTTGCACAAAATCATTACGGGTGACCAAAAGTTGATTTTGTACGATAATCCTAAATGCACAAAACCAGGCGGGTTGATTCAGGCCATTTTTACTGTGTGCCTGAAAGAAAAAACTTGCTAAATTATTTGAAAATATACTCGTTATGATTTTTGAGTGCAGTTCTGGATTCTAGGGTAAAAAAATCATTACTGAATTCAACCTCTCGCACAACAATAAATAAATAAAATTTCTTCTATATTTCATTAAAACATTCCACAAAACACTTCACACCAATATAATTATACAGAGCAAATATTTATAATTCTTTACACATCTCTCACTAAATATGCAGCGTATTTCGTCAAGCATACTCCATCCGGGTCAGTAACTGAAATGTTAACACGAAAACGATCACTTTTAATAAAATATACTGGTAAATCGGGCAATGGTAAGTCAGTTATAACGATACGTTGCGGCTGGAAAGGACACTCAAAATCAGGATCTACATTCATATAACTAATTATTTTCGGCTTATAAGTTCTTTCATTTTTCATCAGGGTACACAGTTTAGTGAAAGTTCGATCACCTTGTTTACGATATTCATTTCCTTGCCACTCATAGACTTCTCCCTTACCAATTAGATCATCGGTAAAAGGGATTAGTAAATCATAGTGACCATCAATTACGTACGTCGTACGATTAAATTTACGTGATCGTATTGTGCCATAATCAACCATTTTATCACAGTCCGGAGGCGGCGGTTCAATATGGTCTAGTCGAAATTTGGACGACTAAAAAGCAAAGAACTGATTATGCAGTTTACAAACGTATTGCACATTGAAAATTCGCTTACCTTAACCGTACCCAATGTACTAATATCACCTATGTCAAATGTTGCTGAATATGATATGAAAAGATTAATTTGAATAATTAAAATTAATATTTTCACAGCTAATTTATCCATGGTCAATGTTGTTGAACAACAAAAATTTGAAACTAAATTAATATGGATAGTGTTTTCCTTATTTATACAATATTTTGTGATATATTGTTGCATGCTAATAGTTTTATCACATCCGGATCAAATAATTTTATTTAATGAGCCATGTCACACTGAAAATAAAATATTGTCACGCGAGATCACTATGGTTAATACATATGCGCGTGAACTTTTTTTATTCCTTCCTAAAAACAAAACAATAAAATTTAGTAGAAATATCTCTTATTAGTCAATATGCTTTACAAAACCAGATCAACTTCTAGACATTCAATTGTTCAATTGTTTCAATGTTGACCTCAGATTATTCAACAGAACCTGATCAAATGAGAGTAATATTTGCAGATCATGCTTGGCCCATTTAAGTTGCACTGATACGTTGATAATATTCTCTTCATACCATGATAAAAAAGGTTAAAAGAACTAGGGCGAATTCCAATATGTCCGTTCCCGAAAACACTAAAAACTCTTGGCCATAAATGAGACTTATAGTTTTAGGCCATGCTTAGTCCCTTCAAGAAGGTGGTAAGGTAAACTACGACGAAAACCATCTCACTTCATATGTTAAACGGAAAAATTTCAAAATTGCCATCCCAAGTTGTCCATTTAAGACGCACGCCTTGATTGAAGAAATTCACTTGAAAGTGACGGGGTCAAATAGTTTAACAACCGCTCATGCTGAATACTATAACAACCACACACCCTTTCATTCGTTAAACGGATGGAGGAATATTTCCATTCCAGAAACTACTAAGGAAACCAGATGGTCATTGGGCCAGAAGTGACTTAGAAAAGGCCATCGCTTTCTCTAACCATCTACAAAAAGTGTTCACCCCAAACGAACAAAATAATGATTGCGTACTACCACAGTTCACGAGTGACGAACCGAACCCAAAACCAGTAAAATTTAGATGGAAACGCGTCAAAACGGTTATCAAAAACAGTATAAATCCTAAGAAAGCGCCACGATCTAATAACTGGAAAAATGATCAAAGAATTACCAGATAGATGCATAAAATATATAACATATATTTTTAACGCGATTATGAGATGTGGATACTTTCCCCAGAAATGGAAAATATCTCAAATTATCATGATTCGTAAGCCAGGTAAAGACGAAACCCAAGTCTCGTCGTACAGGCCAATAAGTCTACTTCCGATCATTTCAAAGCTTTTTGAAAAGATGCTACTACAACAACTAATACCTATATTATCTGAAGGTCGTATTATACC
Organism: Nephrotoma appendiculata; assembly: GCA_947310385.1. NCBI lineage: Eukaryota > Metazoa > Arthropoda > Insecta > Diptera > Tipulidae > Nephrotoma > Nephrotoma appendiculata. The sequence continues at coordinate 208,073,234 of OX371225.1, read as the reverse complement.
AGATCACCAATTTGGATTTAGAGAGCAACATGGCACAATAGAACAGGTGCACAGAATTGTAAATACAGTTTTCCTTAGAAGAAGTTTTCCTTAGAAGAAAAGAAATATTGCTCGGCAGTTTTCTTGGATATTGCGCAAGCTTTCGACAAAGTATGGCATGAAGGATTAAATTACAAAATTAGAACTCTTCTGCCTAGACAATTTCATTCAATTCTTTGAAAACTACTTAGCCCAAAGAATGTTCCAGGTGAAACAAAATACGGCCACTAGGAGTACCGCAAGGTAGTGTATTGGGACCTGTGCTATACTTGCTATTCACAGCTGACTTACCAATAACTGAAAAAATTGTCACTTCAACTTTTGCTGATGACACAGCTATATTATTTTCGCACAAAAATCCTCAAACAGCATCGAGAGAATTACAAGAACATCTACACAAAATAGAAGATTGGTTAACAATTCCTCAACAAACAAACGTCAAATATCTCGGTCTTCATCTCGATAGAAGATTGAATTGGAAAGATTGAAACAAAACGCAATCAATTAAAAATACAATTTTCTAAAATGTACTGGATAATCGGTAGAAAATCGAAACTCTCTCTAGACTGCAAGGTTCTACTATACAAAGCGATCCTAATCCCCATATGGACATATGGTATCCAACTATGGGGCTCAACTAGTGCATCAAATATAGATATCGTACAAAGAACGCAAGCAAAGATACTTCGTAGCATTACAAATGCCCCTTGGTATATTCGAAACAGCAACATCCATAGAGATTTAGGAATCAAAACTGTTAAAGAGACAATTAAATCATGCAGTCTAAAGTACCAACTGAAATTGGAATCACACCCTAAAGAATTAGCTAGAGAACTACTAAGGCTGAGAAATATGATCTAATATGTAATTACGTGCATGATGAGCTAACACACTAAAATTAAGTAAATAATAATAATTTAATAATAATAATAATGCATAATGATATTAAGTATTAACATAGGTTAAGGCTTAATTTAAAATAAAAATATAGTTTTGAAGAATTTCACACTTCGTGTTAGTTTCGTATAAAGAAAGATTCAAGAATAAAGCCTTTGGCAATAGTTACAAAAAAAAAAAAAAAAAGAAACTACTATAGGCTCTTGGCCATAGATTCAAGATGCACTCTTTGCATTAACAGGGTCAAATAAGACCAAACCACTTCTGGTCCTACTGTAAACGAGAAAATTTGAATATTTCTGACCCTAGTTCGAAAAGCTGGCCATAGCTGAGACAAATATTTTTAGATTATCATTTTTAGATCAAGAAATTCTCTTGGCAATCAAAGGAGTAACAAAGGTAAAAATCAACCCAGGTCATACATTGAACGGCAAAATTTCTGTATTACCTTTCCACAAATAATAAGCTCTTGACCATTGGTGTGACTTACATCTTTAGATCATGCTTGGTCGATTCAAGATGAAGACACAGTTTAAAAAAATATTTTTTCAGTAGCAGAGTTACAATTAGGCAAAACACCCCAGTGACACTAATTTGGCTTTCTCTGAGAATAGGAAATTGTGAAAAATATTTTTGTATCGTACTTATCTAAAATTTTTCTGGCCTACTGTTGAATTTAGTTTGATGTAAATATTTCTGAATCAGAGATATTTTGGGAATTATTAGAGTAGATACTTGATTGACTAGCAAGCTAACAATTTGCTAACTGAAATCCTTACTACTCAATCAATTACACCAATAAAATTTAAATTTCAAAATACATTTTTCATAAAATTTTTGTTTATTTTTGCGCTGTTTCAGTAAAATTAACGGCTTCAAAAATTAAACAGCAAATTTTTGTGTAGTTTTACTGTGCAATCGCAAAAAAAACCAAGAAGCTTATTGAAAATTTAATTTGAAATCTAAATTTTCTTGCTAAAATTGATTGGTTAGTCTGGATTTCGGCAAGCTAATTGCTTGCTTGCTAACCAATCGAGTATCTACCCCAATAAATCCCAAAATATCTTTGATTCAGAAATATTTACATCAAACTAATTCCAACAGTAGGCCAGAAAAATCTAATTTAGATAAAAATGTAGTTTTTTTTAATAAAAGACATAGTAGAAGACCAAAAGTGACAACATCTCGTCATGTGAGTTCTCCTATAGCCCATTTTTTTCGAAAATGAGTTTTGAACGGATTCTTATGTTTTCGACCACGCTCTGTCAGAATTTTTTCAAATTGACCTATCTCTTATAGTTTTGAAGATATTTTTTGAATGGCCCATAAACCAAAAAATTGTCGTTTTTCGCGCGATTTCATTCTTATGTGTCCTATTTGTAAAATTATTCAAGTAGGACATAAACAAAATTTTTGTAAAGTTGCATTTCAGTTTTTAGCGCGGAAATTTTCAAAACAATGCTAATTAGGTAACTTTTGCATTTAATTTTCGAAGATATTTACACCAAACTTATTTCCTCAGTAGGCCAGAAAAATACAATTTAGACAAAAATCTTATGAAAATAATTTTCCCAATTCTCTATTCTCTGGTAAAGTCGGAATAGTTCCACAGGTTATACGTCGGACGGGAAAATTTAAATATTGCCATTACACAAACCAATACTAGCTCTTGGCCATAGATGTGACTAATATTTTAAGAACATCCTTGGTATGTACAAGGTGCAAGATGCACACACAACGTTTTGAGAAATTCTCTCAGCATTAAAAAGGTGAAATAAGATAAAAATCACCCCAGAGGCACTATTCTGGTAATTCCCCGGGAATAGGGAACGGGGAAAAAATTTACGTGTAATTTCTGTTCAAATATATTTTTCCAGCCAACTGAGAAGAAAAGTTTTGTTGTAATATTACAAATTGGGAATAATTTTTCTATATCTAAATTGGCAGGGAAAATTATTCCCAATTTAATTTTGATTTGTATGCCGGAAAAAAAATATAGAATAGAAATTACATATAAATTGTTTCCCCAGTTCCATATTCCCTGGGATTTGCCAGAGTAGTGCCACAGGTCTTACGATGAACGGATTGTCTTATTTGGCGCTGTTATTGTCAGAGAATTTCTTCAAACTTTGTGGGCATATAGTGGTTTCTGGAATGGATATATTGAATGACCTGAGCCCTATTTTTGAAATTGGCGGAAATTTCCGTAATCGGAATACAATTTGCTATAACTTGTATTATTTATTTCCTTACCAAGTGAATAATTCCGTATCGATTTACACAGTTGGAATTTTTCAAAAAATATGGCTCTTAATTTAAAAAAGAAAAGAAATTTAAAAAAATGATTAAAGTAGCTGGCGAAAAATTTTAGTAATATAAAAAATTACATAGTAAATTGTATTCCCATTACGGAAACTTCCACCGATTTCAAGAATAGGGCCCCTGGGGTGGTTTTTATCTTAGTTTTTATCTTAGTTTTTAGAGATTTTTTTTAAATCGAAGTGTGACCTGTTATTGGACCAATGTAAAGAGGTAAAGAGCTTAAAGTGATTTCTGGAACGGAATTATGGACATTTTGCCGTTAAGTGTATGGTCTGGGATGGTTTTTATATTATTGAACGCTGGTACTGCCAAAACAATTTCTTCTAACTACTTGTGCCGCTTGCATGAAAAAACATAGTTTCAGCTATGGCCAAGATAAAACAAGTCGACATATACTTCAAGATGTATGTGCATTTTGAATGCAACTAGCATGGTACAATATCTTTTTTAAAATAGGAATATTAAATTTTTGTTATTCCACTTTGTAGGGCTATCTCTTGCAAATTTATGAATGTTTTTAAACAGATTTTGGAAAACTTTAAAATCCTAATATCGATTTTAATTATTTGATCAATATGGCTTTGTATTATTTTTTTGTCTTTCAATATCGCATTTGTTGATGATGAAGGAAATTAGATGTAGAAACCGATGTTCTACGGACACAATCGTCAGCTAATACCGAACCATTGAAAGAGAACGGATTAGCTAAAACACCAAATTTTTTGCTTTAATTGTTTAAATGATACAAGAACCTAATTCCAGAATGTAGATCTAATAGTTATCAATCATTCAACACAAATTGGAACTTCGATATCACCTGTATGGTAGATGTGGATGATGGATCTAGTATTAAGCCGGAGCATGGCGCATATTATTGGATTCAGTTCATTCAATAAAGACAACTACCACCAAATATTGCATTTAGAGAGAGAGAGAGAGAGAGAGAGAGAGAGAGAGAGAGAGAGAGAGAGAGAGAGAGAGAGAGAGAGAGAGAGAGAGAGAGAATATAAAACTATCCGTTTCTGTAAAGGATGCAAACTGGCTGCACTAAAAGGCCCACCACAATCCAGATAAATTTGGATTGCTTCAGTAAATTTTAGTAATCTGATAAACTATTTCACTTGAGTGCAGATATAGGTAACCTAATTGGTTCCGATAGGTTTTTAAGCTACTTATAATCGGGGTTTTCCACTGTGACATACACCGGCTGGCTGGTGTTGAAACACTTTATTTATCATGCGTCGTTGTGGGGACCGAGCAATATAATCAAGCCATATTCCTCGATTGTATTTAATAAATCCGATGATATCGATGCATCCGAGAAGTTGCTTTACCTTTTGGTGAGGAACGACCTTCGTTTCAAACGTAGGTAGCACTCGTGACTCAATTCATTTGAGGTCAGGGTCCAGGTGGAAGTTATGGATCTGTACCTAGATTTTTATTTTACATTTGATTTTCAAGGGGCCAGTAAAGCATTATCAGTTAAAAAAATTGCAAAAGTTAGATGATCGGCATTGTTGGATTAAGACACATACGATGTAACCGTGTTTGATGTTTTATCGGAAAACACTTCAAGGTGAATTGCCTTTGTTAAAAGGCATAGAAAGCAAGTAATCTAACCCCAGTAGGACTTATTTTCTTTGACCTTTGAGATCCGTTTATTTAATCGACCGGCATAATTGACACCGATATGTCTAAATAGCCGCGACGGGGTTACACGACTTCTGAGTAGGTCGCCCATGAGAAAGTTAGTAGTTTTACTTTGAAATAGGAAACATACAATACATTTTTGAATGAGATTTCGTACTCTATGAGCTCCACTTATAATCTAGCAGGTTTTCCACATAAATGCTAATGGTAGGCTTAGCCTGGCAAGGTGTGATTTCGATGATCGAATTAGGCGATGCTTTTCTCCGAATGGGAGGACCGAATGTTTGAGCATTCATCATATTTGCGCTTCTTTTTAAATGCGATTGTTGATCCTTTAAAGTTGATATTTCATACGAAATATTAACTTAAACCCCGCCCCCCCCTGCCTCAAATAAAACCCCTTAAACTGCTATTAACATTTTGGTTAATGCTGTTCTGGGTTCTATTGCTAATATTTCATCGGCTCATACTGGTATTTTACTGGTCTTAAAGATATGAATTGGAGGAAATGAGCAGTTACTCGGAGTGTGATTTTATGACATTGTCAGATGCAACGTGCTTATTGACATAATGAAGAACAGTTCTGGACCACAGTTTTTCTAATATAAATTTGGATGTGATGGTTAATCCCAATTCATCAATTTTCTTGCAACTTCGGAGGTTAGTTCTTTATTTGTAAGTTCGGTTTCTGATAATATATGGTTTAATCTAAAGCAGTTGAAAAGCAAATTCCAATAGATTCTAATTAAATTGTTTGAACATTGCATAGAACGCAACAATTCTGGGTGTCTGATTGGCCAATGGCTAATATGATAAGCTGTTCTTTTGAAGAAACCGTGGATAACCTACCATCCGCACCAGTTAGAACGCCTCATCATAACATAAAAATCCTCTATTAAGACTTTTTGAAACATTGGATAGTCTTCACAGTTAAGATCATGTAGTTAGCCACTGCTACCTGATGTAAAGTTCTTATTCCAGAGAAGCTCCGACATGCAGAGTATCATTCATATTAAAACCCGATGTCAAATACAACGAGAAATTTTGATTCCTTTAAATTTTCTTTCAATATTGCATAATGCAGAATGTAAAACTGTCCCTTGTAATTAGATGATGGTGTCTATATTTGAAGATATTAGACTCATGAATCCTACATGCACGTGTCGTAGTTGTTCATTCTTTTAGAGTCATTTCTCAATTTGCATGAACCGTTAATTAGCAGATTGATTTGAAGCAGCAAGCATGCTGGTATGGTGTTCGTTGAACAATCCGACCGGTAACCACGCACCGTCCACTGGAATTAAATTGTATCACAATATTCATTTGAGGATTTTGTTAGTAGAGATTCAACCGATACCTCTTCTAACTCTCAAACTTGAGAAAATCTTGAGCTTGTGGTAATTCTAGATTCCTAAATTAAATGGTTGTTCTATCGGGCCTTCTATCAGCCAACCCAAACTTGTTTTCATTGCATTTGGATTTCCTCGATTAATCTGTGTTTCGGTCTTGTCTTTGTAGATGTCTCTTTTACCAAAATGTTTACGGGAGCCAGACAATCATATTTTGAATCAGCTAGTATTATATTTTCCCACCGCGAGGCGTCGTTAAGTATTTTGATTACTCTGGCACATTTGATATTATTTTTCACAAAACACATGCTTCTATCTGTAGCTTAAACACCGATGGAACATGTGGTTGGATTTCCAGTTCAAATAAAGACCTACAAGTGTTTTGTATTGTATATCCAATTCCGAAGCAGGTAAGTATGTTTTTTGAAGCAAACCTAACTGTTTACATGCGTTTCTAGTAATCCAGGATACTTGGGATTCTAGATCAATTAATGGCCGTAACGTAACCGTTTTGTTTGGTGATGTTTCGGTTTTTTTTTACTTTAGCCGTTGAGAGCCAGGGTCGTGGTATTTCCATTGATTGTATTGATTGATACCATTTTCTTTGCATAATTATTGTAGGAGTGTAGCAGTTGGTGATGTTTTTTGTTTCAGTGTACTACGAAATCCTGGCTTTCAAAATCCCGGTTTCAAAATTCCGGTTTTCAAATCTCGGTTTTCTTTTCTTCTAGTTCTAAAGTCTTGATTTTGAAAAAAATATTTTTTATTTTTTTCGGGCCTGCCAGACTAATAATATTTTAACATAAAAATAAGATATCTTGCCCAAAAATTTACTAGAAAAAACCAAGGCTGCGAAGTCAGAGGCGGCAGTCAGTTTCGTGGAGTCGGTTATATTTTATCGGAGTCGGAGTTGGAAAAAACTAAAGTCCCGTTTTTGTCTTTGTCAAATTACAACAACAGTGCTATATAATGACGCCTGCTCTAGAATTAGTCGAATTCCTTGTTTTTGATGGTTTTCGAAAATTCAACTTGCATCATTTTGATTAAGAAATGTCCTAGTTCCATCCCTAATGACAATATTCCAGAACTTTATCAAACATCATTTAAAATCTCATTTAGATCCCACATGTCAATTTTCGATATAATCGGTTAAGAAATGGCCAGGTTTCATCCCTATCCATCTTATTCCAGAACTTTCTCAAAGACCCATTTTTTGAATCCCATTTAGAACCCACATGTCAAACTTCAACTAAATGGGTTAAAAATGGCCTAATTCTATAGCAATGGCCATATTTCAGAACTTTATCAAAAAATCATTTTAGAAAAGTATTTCCAAGGATTGGCCAAATTCTATCCCTATTAGCCATTTTCTAGAACTTTATCACAAGCGCATTTTTCAATTTTATCAAAAAATCATTTAAGAGTCCTATTTTCCTACATGGCAAATTTTAAAAATTCAAACCGGGATTTCCTAAAAATCGGGATTTTTTTATACAAAACCGGGATTTATAAAAAAAATGATTTTGATGAACCGGGATCTGTTGAGCTGTTTAATAGGTAGCATGGTGATTTGTTTAAAACTTACATAATTTAGAATTATGAGCCTCCTTCTCTCGCGGTAATTTGCATTTTACTGGTTTCCTTGATTGACAATTTTTTTTTTTTGAGAATCAATGAGAATCAATATCACGACTATATGAGGGGATTGCTCGTAATGCTTTAGACTGTTGTAATCCCACATTTTTACATTAATGTGAACAAAGATGGTGCTTTATTCATCCACGTTGTACCCCAAGCTTCTTAAAGCTTTATATATAGTTCTTTAGTGAATCGTGCATTTTTTAATATCCTTGGCTGCGTTTGGTTTGAACAACCAACTGTTGGAATGTTTAATTAACATAGAGTCAATATATTCGATTTTGATTTTCGTTTCTTGTCGTATCGGTCCTTAATGGTGTTGTACGCAGTTTTATAGTTTTCTGCTAGTGCCGGATGCCCTGTTAAGGTAGATTGATTTCCTTTTAAGCTTTACTTAAAGTAGCTTAGTTTTCGAAGTCATATTTCAGGCTATTATCATGTATCAGATTCTTTAACGTGATAACGAATGACATGAAGCTTTCCAAGTTGCCATGGAATGTTGGAGTTTGTATTCGTGATAATTTCGGCATACTTGTGCCTGATTTATTCTTTGACAGGTTTTGCATGATGTTTGATCCTACTATGATTTTGATTCCTAAGTACCGTTTAATCACAGATTCAAATTAGTCATCTACGAAATACGGCAGAGTGCTTCCTCGTCATCTGCCGCTTCGATGTACATTATTTCTTCATGCGCAGTTTTCGTTTTATGGTTTTTTGGAGGAGAGTTTGCCTCAAGTTTGATGTTCATGAACTCGACGTTTTCTCGTTCGTTTACCATCGCACTATTGGCTTCTCTTTTGTTTCACTATTTGCTTCTTTTTGAAATGATTATTTGTACGTAGAATTGTCCGTTTATAATTAATTGTATTGCACGGTGTTTCTTGTAGTTGAAGAAACAATCCGCTAAAACACATAGAAGTGTACGGTAGCAAAATTTTGGAGCAAACGTTCCCCTATATCACTTAGTTCTACCTAAAATTCTAAATCGTGTAATAGCTTTAATTCATATCGTTATAAGTATGGCCATCTCTAAACCGAATAGCCTTATGAAATCCGAGAAATGTATACTTCTAAAGGGTCAAATTGTAGTTCAAATACGAACTGTCCCACCTTAACGCACAAGTAGCACAATGAATTGTGCACCATTGTGCACTATATGCTTTTTCGGCCGAAATCTTATAATTCCAGCCTAAACCTTAGTAAGGCAGCCAGAGCCTTTCTATAATTGTGCACTACATGGTTTTTTAGCCGGAACCTTACAATTTTAGCCGAAACCTTATATAGCCGGTCGGAACCTCATAACAGAAAAACCAATAATGACACAAGAAGCACATTGTATTGTGCATCATTGAGCACTATCTGACTTTTAGGCCGGAACCTTATAATTTCCGCCGGATCCTTAAAAAGCCAACCGAAATCATGTCAGCTGGAAACAAACTAACTACGGCACGGGAAGCACACTGCCTTGTGCATCATTGTGCACTGGTGCACAGTGTGGTTTCAGCCAGCACCAGAGTTTTATCAACCAGGACTATTAGGAGTTTGCACAATGAGCACAATGCACCTCAATAGTTGTTAAACATGTCGTGCTACTTATTCTATAGTTAGTTTTGTTCCAGCTGATATGGTTCCGGCTGGTGTGATGTACACGAATTGTGTGGATATATTGTGGCCCTGAACGCAAGTTCTGAAAGTTCAACCGAAACGATGTTGCTCTTATTAAAATAAGAGCTTTAAGCAATAGACAAATGGCTAAATTTAATGTGTCTAATTTAAATGTAATTTTCATTCAAATAAAAATCATAAGGATATATCTGACCCAGGGCCAATTACGTGAAGTTGCTACGGAGCCATTTATTTCTAATTTTCTTAAAAGTAAGGCTTAAATGTTACCATCTCAAAATCACGTAGTCTTAATTCGACAAATGGATAGGTTAACGATAAATTAAATATAATTTTAGTTTTAATACGAGTTGTACTGATATATCTGGCTCAGTGCCCAATTTAGCTAAGTTGCCACAAATTGAATATTTTTACAAATATACTTAAAGTAACGCATAAGTGTGACCATTTCAAATAATATATTTTTAATCCGCGAAATTTATACGTTTTATTTGCCAAATTTATTTAAGTTTAATTCAAATACGATTTCTATAAATATAACGGTTACATTGTTAAAATTTACAAAATTTAAAAATAACGAATTTTATGTGTGTGTTTAACCCTTTCGAACACCTTAGACATTCGATCGGCTAGCAAGCAAGCAATTTGCCAGCCAAAATCCTGGCTACTTAATCAATTTTACCAAGGAAGTGAGAATTTCAAATTATGTTTTTCATAAAATTGTTGTTTTTTTTGCAACTGTCCAAAACAAAACAAAAGTTTGCTGTTCATTTTTTGAAGCCACAAATTTTACTGTGTAATCGCAAAAAAAAATCAAAATATTTTTGAAAAACATTGACTAATTTCATACATAAATCTAATTGTGATCAACAATGTAATGTTCATTACCTAGATTGAATAATTTTTATTGTAATGCAAAGTAAATTATGAGGAAATTAAATTAATTATATTTCATAATTTTTTTTTTTAGAATTTACTAGCTGAGTTACCCGGCGTTGCACGGGAGGTATATAAGCATGAGTTGTATTTTCGAATATTTTGTAGAAAATGTCTGGATAACTCAGTAGTTCCGGTGACGTAAGCTAGAAGAAGTTCAGGTGGATCATCCAGAGGAGGCAAATTCACTTTTCCATTTGAACAACATATTCCAGGCGTTTCATTGTGAAACTTTAAAGCATGACAATACAAACAAATGTTTTCTATTTGCCCAATTGAAACATTGTAATCATAGTCTTTCTCGTAATTGAATGCTTCTAACTTTAAATCACCTCTAAACGTTTCTATTAATTGTCCATCTCGTAACCGGTCGACTTCCAGCCTCACGATGTTCAATGGTTTCAGTAGCTCTTGAAGAAGACATCCTGCTTCGAACGTTTGCAAGTCGTGTTTCATACTGTTTGCTTGATTCAGCCACCCTTGCGGCTCTTATCTTCTCTGACTTTGCAGTTACCTGCCCAATTGAGCTTTTTTTCGGTGGCATTTTTAAGCAAAAATGAAACGTGTAGCTAATTAATCAGGAATGACGGGCACCCAAAACCGAAATTAGTATTAATTTATCAAAACGATTTTAATGTTCTCTTCGATACGTTTCACCGCGAACTGTGTTTGAAAATGTCTTTACGGAATTTTTTTTAAGCAAAATCAAATGTTATCTACAATCAAAAAGTAATCGTAGATTAACACGATTATAAACTGATAACTTAAATCTAATAAGAATGTATATTCACTTGAAATAATATTTAATACCTGGAAAATAATCACCAACAATTATTTTATTGCAATATAGCAAACTAATCGAGAACAACGGCATCTGAAACACAAATTAATATTAATTTATTCAAAACGATTAAAACTACGTCCACTTCGATACGTTTTACCGCGAACTGTGGTTGAAAATGACATTTCGAAAAACAAAAGAAGTTTTTTCAAACTAAGGCAATTTTACACATACAATAATTTGAATCCGAGGATGTTTCTTGTAGAAGATGCTATTTTCAAATATAAAACGCTAGTACTTTTCAAAGTAAATCAGTTTATATGTACAATATTATTTAGTACCTTTCCTAGAATTGATTTTATGAAACAATCATTGATTATTTAAGTAATAAACTAAATAAAGTAATAAACTATTGGCATTTAGTATGAAACTACTATTTTCATTAAAAGCCACTGGTTGCAATAGTGGATTAAAATAGAATGTTAATTATTTCTGAGGTTATGTGGAAATTAAAACTCGCTGACTATGGTACATTTCAAAACAGGATATGATAAATAGGATATCACTAAACAGTACATGTCAAACCAGTAAAAGTGGATTATTAGTATGGATAATATAAGTGTTCAGAGCTTTGTCTTCAGTTAAAGTGATGAAAGATTGTCTTAAATTTAAATTAATAAAATTAACTTGAATAATTAAATCAATTATAGTAGAGGTATGATTTATGTATAACAATCGCACGCTAAATATCCATTTTGGTGTCTAAATTTGCGGCTAAGGCGCTATTTCGGAACATTTAAATAATTGTATCTACACATGTAAAAATGAATTCTTGATCCATTGCAAACTTCTGGATTGAAGAATGTCACTAATTTCATATAACCTTTTTCCTAAAGTCATTCCCGTCAAAAAATCTTAAAAAAATTGAAATTTGAGAAAAAATTTGTACCACAGCTCCTAGACCCTGAGGGTCTTCAAAAGTATCGTGGGCTTGGTCCTAAACATGCAACATATACATGGTAAAAATTTCATGGCGATCGGTAAAGCGGCTAAAGCGTTATTCCAGAACAATCAAATATGTAATTGTATCTTTACATGTAAAAATGAATTTTTGATCCAGGGGCGACCCCCCGAAATCGAAAATGTCTCTTATTTTATATAACCCCTTTCCAAAACTCATTCTCGTAAAAAAATTTAAATTTTTGAAAAAATTTGTACCACGGCACCTAGACTCCGGGGTCCAACCCCTTTCACAATATCGTAAGATTGGTCCTGAACATGCAACTTGTACATGGTAAAAATTTCATGGCGATCGGTTGAGCGGCTGAGAAGTCATTTTGGAATAATCAAATATTTGTATCTTTACATGTAAAAATTAATTTTTGATCCAGGGCTGGGCCCCTCGGATTCAAACATGTCAGTAATTTCATATAACCAGCCCCATAAACTCATTTTCGTGGAAAAATTTAAAAAAAATTATAATTTTCGGAAAAATTTGTACCGCAGCCCCTTGACCCCGGGGTCCAGCCCCTTTCACAATATCGTAAGATTTGTCCTGAACACCCAACTAACATTTTGCATTATAAATTGTCTTTTCACTTAAAAGAGCCCTAGAATAACATTCTCCAAGAATGTTTAAAATGAATACTAATTAGCTTCTTGTCAAAGAAATGTCGATTTATAAACTATATTATATTCTTATATGGCATTTTTACACCTTGACAGATTCTGTTGTAAGGCTGTTTCTTACACCTCACTTAATATACTCTTATTGTGTTTAGTGGAAAAGTTTTCTTAGCCAAGACATATTTAGTCTTACAGTGCTCCTAATTTTTTTCTTTATGAGTGTTCTGTAGGATTTCTATTGAACAAGAGTTTTGTAAGATTAAAACATAAACAAATTTTTATAGAGAACGCTATAAGATTCCATATTGTTTAAATTCTCTAACAAGAGCCTTTAAAGTGTATTTCTTTTAGAAAATATGACATTTGTTTGAGTACCGCAGAAAACAAAATTTAGTGATCGACGTAACTCTAAAACTAATTAATGTTAAAAATCGAGTGTTAGGTATATTACTGTTTTATTCAGTTTTTTATTTAAAATAATATAGTAAATATGTCTCTATATAAAAGCAAGTGGCAAAATATTCTCTTAATAATATTCTTGGATAAGTTCTCTTTAAGAAAAACTCATGCCTCTCCCTTATTAGATACTTACTATATTCTTATATAAGAAAATAATTAAAAATATTATTTTAGGTGACATTTCTATCAGTGGCGGGCTCAGGATAAACGCATTTAGTTATTTGATGACAAAGTATACAAATACACAGTATAGCAACAGTATAACCGAGTTGTTGTATCAAGTGAATCTGGCGAAGTCCAGAACATGGTGTAGAAGTGTAGAATTCTTTGCATATTTTGCTGGTTAATTTATATTTATTTCTTCAGTTTTACTGAAGTATATAAACTCAAGCCGACCCTGGAAACTAATTTAAACGTTTTCTTATAAGTCACTTATAAGATATTTCACGTAGAACGTCATTTCGTCCATATTGGTTTAGGAATTTCCATTATGAAAAAAAGCATCCATTTTATAATTTTGTAGAAAAGTTTTTTTCAAATGGAATATTTTGTATATTTGGCAATTTTAGGAACTTAGTAAGTACTTTTATATGGTTTCCTCTCATAACAAGTGCTATATACTATTTTAATTAGTCCATTTTATGATATTTGTTTTTTTTATAATTTTTATTTTTTAGAAATAATAATAATTCTTTGTTTTATTATTCGAAATTATAAGAGCACAAAAAAATTAGATCAGGTAGCTATTATATTTAATTGAAAAATTTGAATTCGCAGCTAAATTCTTTGCTAATTTCAATGTAAATTTTAATTATATAAAAAGCAATTAGTTTTTCAAGCATTATCTGTTTTAATTTAATTTATCTGTTTTAATTGTCAATGATAATAACAAGTTTGTTATAAAACTGAATTAAGAATCATTAAAGTTGTATAATCCTATAACATAATTTTCAAAGATTATAACGATGAATTATATAGGAAGGAATACAACATAAGTCTTAAAACGCTTTTACATAAGAATGTTTATTCTGATAATAACCTCACGAAAGACTACTGTACGACTATTCTTATAACTTATATCATTCTTTCTCAAGAAAGATCAGCCTTATATGATACTTATATACAACTTGCATGTCACTTATTTTAACCTTATATGCTCAAAAAGTTCGCCAGAAGACTCTTAAAAGTTTAATATAAGATGCATTTTAACTCTTATATGACGCTGATAAATTTCAAAATTGTTAGTTGGGCATGCAACTTGTACATGGTAAAAATTTCATACCGATCGGTTGAGCGGCTGAGAAGTCATTTTGGAATAATCAAATATTTACATGTAAAAATTAATTTTTGATCCAGGGCTGGGCCCCTCAGATTCGAACATGTCAGTAATTTCATATAACCAGCCCCATAAACTCATTTTCGTGGAAAAATTTAAAGAAAATTATAATTTTCGGAAAAACTTGTACTTCAGCCCCTTGACCCCGGGGTCCAGTCCCTTCCAAAATATCGTAAGGTTGGTTCTGGATATGCAACTTGTACATGGTAAAAATTTCATGGCGATCGGTTGAGCGGCTGAGAAGTCATTTTGGAATAATCAAATATTTGTATCTTTACATGTAAAAATTAATTTTTGATCCAAGGCTGAGCCCTTCAGATTCGAACATGTCAGTAATTTCATATAACCAGCCCCATAAACTCATTTTCGTGGAAAAATTTAAAGAAAATTATAATTTTCGGAAAAACTTGTACTTCAGCTCCTTGACCCCGGGGTCCAGTCCCTTCCAAAATATCGTAAGGTTGGTTCTGGATATGCAACTTGTACATGGAAAAAATTTCATGGCGATCGGTTGAGCGGCTGAGAAGTCATTTTGGAATAATCAAATATTTGTATCTTTACATGTAAAAATTAATTTTTGATCCAAGGCTGGGCCCCTCAGATTCGAACATGTCAGTAATTTCATATAACCAGCCCCATAAACTCATTTTCGTGGAAAAATTTAAAGAAAATTATAATTTTCGGAAAAACTTGTACTTCAGCTCCTTGACCCCGGGGTCCAGTCCCTTCCAAAATATCGTAAGGTTGGTTCTGGATATGCAACTTGTACATGGTAAACATTTCATGGCGATCGGTTGAACGGTGTTGGAGTGAAACAGTAACATATATAAATATACATATATACAAACATCCATTTTTATATACTCGTATATAGATATATAGATTATAGATTATTATTATAAATTTACACAGGACCTGTTATGAAATATGCAATCAAGAATACTTTTTTATACCAAATAAATATTTTTTGAAACTCCTTGTACAATATATTGTAAATTTTCAGAAGCCCAGGAAAAACGATTAGGTCGTCGAAAAAATTTATGAAATTCTTTAAGAATGTTTCAAAATTAATCAACTACACCAAAAAGAAAAACCCAAAATACTTTTTGCATGAAAATTGCGTTCCCAACTATTGATTTGGAATCTAAACAAATTCTGGGATTGGCTAAATTTTCACAAGGGCAAGTCTGGTTTTTATAGATTAGTAAAATCGTAGGATATGTATCTTTACGTTATGTAAATATAGATTTGGTTTAATTGATTTCCCACATTACCACATTTTCACAAAAGTGATTTAATTCAAAGCACCTTTATATAAAACATAAATAACTACATGTGACAGCTTATTGAATGTTATAAATCATTCATTCACAACACCTTACAAAAACCCCTAAAACAATACAAAACGAAACGAAAACAGTATGAAAACTACGCACATAAATCAAAACCAGAAACATCGGTCTGTCATCTCGATTCATCTCATACATGTATGTTGTATAATGCGAATATATTATTCCAAAAATTATTTTGATAAATAAATTTTATGAATCCGTTTTTTGTGTGTATCACGCATATTCAGGTATACAACAACAATGGTTAATATGAGATATAAATAAATTATAATAATTTGTTGTAAATTGCATATAAAAATATTTCATATTCAATCATTATCATTCATCATATTACCATTAAAATACAATGATGCTTTTTGATCATCATCATCATCATAATTCAAAAACCACTACACGATTTATTGTTTACATATACTCGTAGCTATAGGCTAGAATGAGACGCAAAACAATTTATATAGCATATTCAAGTGGAAAATTCATCTAAACCATCCATCAAAATATTTCTATTTATCTTTTAAATAATTTTCTAGATTTATTTTTTTATACTGTACAATAGCGAAGCGAGGAAAGTATTCGAATTGCAACACACAAATTTCGGGAGTTGATCAGTATGTAAGATCAATAATTTTTGGAAACGCGCGATTTTCTTAAATGATTTAACAAAATTAATTTAGAAGTCATGTGCTGCCCCCTGCTGAGTGTATTTGATTTTATTATTTTTCTCATACTCGCCGAAAACACTGTATTTCCCTATAATGTCATTCTACGCAATAATAATTTTTCGATAACAGATTTATTTACAGATTTTTCCATGTTTCTTAAAGGGCGAGCAAAATAATTTTCTTTCGCTACGATGGACCATGGTAGTAAAACATTTTAAATGCTTCAAAAGTATATTGAGTTGTCTGTCAAAAACATTTTAGCATTACAAATATTTAAAATACTTTATTGATCATCCTAAAAACATTTTTCAAAAATTTATTCATTTGAAAACAAATTCCTTAACAAATATTCTAATGGCGATCTCAGAGAATCTGCGCCCTCCTCACATATGCATATATATTAAGGTGTGCCAATCAGCACACAACTTAAATCACGGTGCTCATTTGAAAATCAACCCTGTTAAAGTTAGCAGATAGATCCAGCCGAAAGTACAAAAAGGTCGATAGCCAATCTTGAGTGTGGGCAGCAATAATGGCGATCCAATGAAACGTGGTTTGATTGCAAGGGAGACGTTTCAATAAAGCGCGGTTCGGCTGTTGATTTCCCGCTGGTATCTATAGCACTGGCTGATATTTGGTACTGGATACTGGAGTACTGGATTAATCACTCAATCAAAATACCAAATAAAGTTTTTTTTAATCTGGAGAATTTGTTTTATTTACAATAATATTTGGTTGTTGTATGTCCAAGATCTTAAAAATAAGTGACCGAGATGGTAAATTTTTACAATAAAAAATAAGTTACAGGGTGGGTTTTAAATATAATATCCCGCTTAGTACTAAATTCCTTACCATTGAAAATATATTATTCCAATCTACCCTTATCGACGGTATTACCTAAGAGCAAGTTGAATACCGAAATTTCTCTTAAAATATTCGTGAGTGTACAATTAATAAATTGATATACAGGAATTGCACTACTGTTGACAAACAATTGTCAACAAACGTCAATACATTATTATGTGAATATTTTGAATGGTAAGTTTAGCTAAATAAATTAGGATAAATCAAGTGATTCTCAAATGTTATTAAGAAAATTATTTATTGAAGGCTTTGAAGAATCATTTGATTTGTCCTTCACAATTGTGTTTGATTATAGTTAATTGAAAATAATGCCAAATACATTTTGTTTAGATGTACAATAACAACACAATGGAATTTGCAATAGTAATAGAATTTACAGCATGAATTGAGATACGATAAGTATTATACATTTAATTGATTTGCTTAAAACTAATTTGTTATTTAATTTCAGGTGAAGTGATTGCAGCTGAATTTGGACATACTCCTCGGGTTGAATCGTCATCAGATTCAAATAATGGAAGAAGACATAATCTTTGTATTGGTCGCTTATATGTGCCGCTTTTGGTGTTGATTTCAGCCACTCGGACGTTGCCATCATCGCCTGGATATAACTTGGTGATTCGTCCCATTAACCAGTGAGCGGGCGGAAGATTATTATCGTGAATAATAACGACGTCATTTATTTGTAAATTTTTTCGTTGTTTTTGTCATTTAGATCTTCTCTGAAGTGTTGTCAGGTACTCCAGCTGCCAGCGTTTCCAGAATTGTTTATAAATATTTTTCACAATGTCCCATCTTGAATGTGAATTTATCTTGTGATCGATTACTGCTTCTGGTATTTGATGAATCGAACGCCCTTTTTCTGGAAGTTGTCCCATTATTTGGCTCATTATCTTCGGGCGTTGTCTTAAGCACTTAATGCATTTCCGGAACACGTTCTTTGCGACGTCTTTTCCCCTCATCACCCAAAATTCTTGCCTAACTAGACTAAGTAACAGGTTTGGACCTGGATGTTGATAATGGATGTGTGCATCATGTGTAATTGAGGTTGCAATTGGTGACTTTGATGATAAAATAATGGGATGGATTGTATCGTACGGCAATATCGATTTCTCTAATCTCCCTCCAACTCTCATAACTCCTTCCGTGTCCAGGAATGGATTTAGCTAATTTAGTTTACTTTTTACCGGTATTGCTTTACGAGTTTGCAGATACCTGTATTCTTCAGCAAAGTGAATTAGCTGCCAGTATGCAACAATTTTACGGTTGGCTGCCTCTAACTCTGTTGGTGTCAGTGCTCCAATCTCGCTCCCTTTTATCTCTCCTTGACGTTGAATTTTTGACGAATCTAAACACGTATGACAAGACCCTTTTTAATTTAAAATAACTTGAATATTTCCTGCTTAGAATCATCATGATATCGTGTTGTTTGTCATCGTAGGATTCTAATGAAATCGTACCATATGCTTCAAATTGGCTTTCCTCTGTCGTTTCTGGTATTGGAGGTTGATCTGACCAATATTGATCGTTGCGTGCTAGCCATGCTGGACCATTCCACCATAGTTCGTTTGTTGATAATTCTCTAGCTAGTTTTCCTCGGGTTGCGCAATCGGCCGGGTTATGTTTTGTTGGAACGTGCCGCCATAAATCCCTTTTATACGTTCCTATGATTTCGGACGTACGATTTGCTACGAATGTCGTCCAGCGTCTTGGTTGACTGGATAACCAATCTAAAACAATTTTCGAATCAGTCCATAGCGTGATTGAGGATATGTTAATGGATAAAGTCTCGGTAACCTTCTTTACAAGCCGTGTCAAGAGCACTGCACCCATTAACTCGAGCCTTGGTATATTGACTTGTTTCAATGGCGATACCTTCGTTTTGGCACATATAAGATGCGTCACGAACCCTTGATTGTTTGATGATCTCGCGTATACTGCCGCTGCATATGCCCACTTACTTGCATCACAAAATCCGTGTATGGTGAGGTTGGTTGACGTAGCAATACAACGGGGAATCTTTAATCCAGCTGTTTGGCATAGATTGTTTCGAAGTTCAATCCACGATGATCTACTTTCTGTCGGTAATTGTTCATCCCAACCAATCTTCTGCACCCATAAACTTTGAAATAGTATTTTGATTTTAATCGTGATTGGTGATAGGAGTCCCAATGGATCGAAAATTTTACTGGCTTCTGACAGGAAGCTCCGTTTGGTGTAAATCTCTGTAGGTTGCAGGTATACTTGAAATAAGAAATTATCTGTGCTAGTATCCCAAGCTATGCCTAATAGCTTTACCGGTTCTGGATTCTCTGAGATTGTTTTAATAGTATTGGAACTGGAACCGGATTGATTAAGTAGATCTCGAATTTGTTGGTCATTTGAGGATAATTTTCTTAGGTTGAACCCACCGCTACTTAATGTTCTTAATACATCATCCTTCAATTTCGTTAAATCTTTTGGTGTGGGTGCACCAGTCATCAGGTCATCTACATAAATATCCTTTTCGATTGCTCGGCTTGCTTCAGGAAATTCCTCTTCGTTTGACTGGGCCAATTCTTTTAAGTACCTTGTCGCCATGAAAGATGCTGACGCCATGCCATATGTGACGGTTTTTAATGAGTATGGGCGGATTATATGAGTTTTATCTCGCCACAATATCAATTGATGTTTGGTGTCTTCCTCGTCTACCCATACCTGGCGATACATCTTTTCGATATCGCCTACTAATACGTAACGATGCTGTCGAAATCGCGTAAGTATTTCGAATAAACTCGATTGAATATTAGGACCTACCATTAAATTTTGGTTCAGCAATGTGCCTATGGTTGGTTTGGCGGATGCATCGAAAACCACACGCAATTTTGTGGTGCTACTGCTGTTCTTTATTACTCCATGGTGTGGCAGGATGTATGATTGCTGAAGTTCCACGGGGGTTGCTTCGAATGACTTCATGTGTTGTAAATCCTGATACTCCTTAAAGAATTCTTCGTAAAGCTGGTGGAATTGTTTGTCTCCTTTGAAGCGTCTCTCCATCGCTAGCAATCTCGATAATGCTTGCTGGTAAGTCGAGCCTACAATCTTGGAGGATTCCTTAAATGGTAGTTTGGTAACGAATCTCCCGTCTGGCGCTCGTTGTGTGGTTGCGTTGAACCAATCCTCACAATCTTGTTCTTCCTGTGTGAACTTGCTGATCTGTGGAATCTCCTCGATTTCCCAAAATTGTTGTAGCGTAGCATCAATATCGACAATGGTTGTGAACGACTGTGCAATTCTTGTTGATTCTGCTTCGTGCATGCCTCCTATGATCTAGCCCAACTTGCTTTTATGTGCGTATAAATTTGTTGGACCTAATCTGCTAACGGCACCTTCGAGTAGTTCGAATACGATGTCTGCTCAAAGTAAAATGTCGATCGGTGCGGGTTTATAGAAATCTGGATCGGCCAAGCTGATATTTCCCAAATTCTTGATGCAGCTAATGTCAAATTCAAAGGCGAGTAGTGACGATGTAATCTTCGTAATAATGAGTGCCTTCAAGGATGCTAACTGGACGGTTTCGAATCTGGACGCTAATGTAAATATTATGCTGCCATGCGACCTTCCGCTTTTGGTTTGACCAATTCCTGCAATTAAATTTCTGCCATTTTGTCGTGGCAGTCGTAACTTCTGAGCGAAAGCTTCGGTGATGAACGTGGCTTGAGAAGCAGTATCTAGTAGAGCTCGGAATAATCGCGGTACGCCAAAGTTGTCATATTATTATTATTATTTTTTATTATTTTTATTTTTCTCAACCAAAAATCATACATCAAAAGTTAACAATAAAAATGTAACAAAATATACGTGTATTTTGTGCTGTAGGTAGTATTGCTTGTATCGTGCTTTTCAAACAAACATCGTGAGGAGTACGACGTACATCATCGAGACAGGTGTGAATGGCTGCAACTGTTTTGTCTTCGTTACTACGACTTGAATTGTCTGTGGAGGCTGATGCATTTGATGTAGTGTCTATGTGCACGAGAGTATGATGTTTGCGAGAGCAGTGACGACATCTACCGCGTACTTTGCAATCATATACCGAATGACCGGGATTAAGGCAATTGAAACACCGTCTCTTGCTACCAATTAATGATCTTCGATCTTCAATAGATAAGCCTTTAAATCGATCGCAATCAATCAATCGATGCTGCTCCTTATTGCATGCTATGCAGTTAGAATCCGTAGTTATAGCGAAACTATTTTTAGCTTTAATTGACGCGCTTGCCTTACTTACTTTAGTGGAATGCGCCCTTATAGATTCCAGTGCATCAGTTCTCTTTATCAAAAAGTCGAAGAATTCCTGTATGGTTGGAAATTCGTTGGTTGTGTTCTCTTGTGCCCATAAACTGCGGGTTTCGTCATCTAGCTTCTGCTGCAGCAGGTATATGAGCCACGGATCCCTGGATTCAGCTTGATCACCTAGAGCCTTCAAGCCGCGTACTACTTCATCGGAAGTATCGAATAATTTTCTTATGTTTGAAGCGCTTGCTGTGTGTATTGTGGATTGCTCAACATAGCTACGTATAAATGCGTTGATCGTATGCCGCTTACGATCGTATCTTTGTGTAAGCTTTCTTAGTGCTTTAACACCTATAAATCGCAAATATGGATGCTTCAACGGTATCTATTTTGTCCAAGACTTCCTTGGCACGATTAGCCTTGAAGCGCATTTCTTCGATGCTTTCATCGGAATTCTGGCTTATACCACTCGCAAACTTTAATAATTTGGTTAAAATGCCCCGGTATACGGAGCGTTGCTTTTTTAAACCTTCCAAATCACTCATTTTATTCACTTATATACTGCGCACTAGCTTTGAACACTGCAATTACCCCGCTTTGGTTGTATTATTCGATATAATAATTTGATTTTCTCTTATTTTTATATATTTTTCTTTTGATTTGATTAGCAGATTTTATTTTAAATAATTTATCTTATGGCTTTTATATATATTTATAATAAAATAAAATTTTTACTTATCTGCTATCCGGCTCGAAGGACCAATAGCCAATCTTGAGTGTGGGCAGCAATAATGGCGATCCAATGAAACGTGGTTTGATTGCAAGAGAGACGTTACAATAAAGCGCGGTTCGGCTGTTGATTTCCCGCTGGTATCTATAGCACTGGCTGATATTTGGTACTGGATACTGGAGTATTGGATTAATCACTCAATCAAAATACCAAATAAAGTTTTTTTTAATCTGGAGAATTTGTTTTATTTACAATAATATTTGGTTGTTGTATGTCCAAGATCTCAAAAATAAGTGACCGAGATGGTAAATTTTTACAATAAAAAATAAGTTACAGGGTGGGTTTTAAATATAATATCCCGCTTAGTACTAAATTCCTTACCATTGAAAATATATTATTCCAATCTACCCTTATCGACGGTATTACCTAAGAGCAAGTTGAATACCGAAATTTCTCTTAAAATATTCGTGAGTGTACAATTAATAAATTGATATACAGGAATCGCACTACTGTTGACAAACAATTGTCAACAAACGTCAATACATTATTATGTGAATATTTTGAATGGTAAGTTTAGCTAAATAAATTAGGATAAATCAAGTGATTCTCAAATGTTATTAAGAAAATTATTTATTGAAGGCTTTGAAGAATCATTTGATTTGTCCTTCACAATTGTGTTTGATTATAGTTAATTGAAAATAATGCCAAATACATTTTGTTTAGATGTACAATAACAACACAATGGAATTTGCAATAGTAATGGAATTTACAGCATGAATTGAGATACGATAAGTATTATACATTTAATTGATTTGCTTAAAACTAATTTTGTTATTTAATTTCAGGTGAAGTGATTGCAGCTGATTTGGACAGTCGATAATGCAGATATATTTTTGCTATCTCAGCCGAAAATATAATATGTACGATGATGTCAAATATTCATGCTACTGAAGTTAGCCGAAAATTTCAGCAAAAAAAACCTGCATTATCGATATATTTTGTATCAGGTGGTAACGCAAAATTCTGTTGATATGAGCCGAAAATTACATGTTATTGAGCATAGGGAGTGCAAATTTACCGATTTTTCAATTTACCGGTAAACGGTAAATTTTGTATAAGGTCGGTAATTTATCGAAAATTTACCGGTAAATTGAATATAAATAATATTTTGAAACAATACTATGCCTTAGGTGTTAAACCAGTGAAAAATTAATAAATCAGTGCTTGAAACAAATTAATGAACTTTATAAAATAAAATAATAAATATATTCATTATATCACAAAATAATTGTTTATATATACAGGGCCTTTGGCGCGTGAACCGACAATTTTTTTTGGCAGATTAGGGGGATCATTTGGAAGCTTTCATCCTATGGAATTAACAACTCTTTTGCTCTTTCCAGTCTAACTGTATTTTGAGCATCGGTGACACCATGCGTTTTATGGAATTTCAAGGCCTTTGGTCCACGATGATCTTTCAATATGTGCTGCATCCGTTTGAGCGAAATGTTCTCCGCACGAGCCATTTTTCTGCCGCTACGGCGCGGATTCCGAGCCAATTTGGCCTTCACCTTCCGAATGATATCCGGCGATGCCAGTATCGTTATAACGAATTACGGTTCAATCAATCTGCGGCTGTAGTTTTCCAGCCAATTATAGAGAATTCACACTATTACGCTTGAATTTCATTGCAGATAACTTTTTTTCTGAACATTTTCCAATAAAATGCTTTTGTACGCTTGTAAACAATGGAATGAACTGTCATTATTGTAAATTTGAGCGCTCTGTCATCACTGGTTTGACAGGTATGACAGTCTGAAGTTAGTAACATTTCGTGTCAGTCACCTTATAATATGGGCCGACAAATAACACCAGCCCAAACATTAACGCTGAACTTATTTTGTAAGGAATCCTGCTTTTTCTTATGTAGATTTTGGCCTTTTCTGCCCCAATGAAGCAGATCGTGTAAATTCACAATTTCCTCATAATTGAAGTCAGACTCATTTATCCACAAAATCATTTTCAAAAAGCAATCATCCTCAACATCTGTCTACAAAACTTCAACCGTCAGTAATAGATTTTAAAAAGTAAAGTAAACTGGGTGTTAATTTCCTTGTGCTGTTGAGTCAATAAGTCAGTATCTGCTACGGAAAGTGCCCGTGTAATTCACGTTATTCCTCTTTCTTTGTATATCTTAAATTGGTAATAATTGTTCCATGTCTCGAAAAGGGTGATAATGCTAGCATTTTCGAGCACTGGAACAATTAACAATTTAACAAGAACAAAGTGAAACACACGAACATTTTCGGTAGCAGAAACTGACATATTGATTGAACAGCACAAGGCAATTAACACCCAGTTTACTTATTTTTTTATATCTATCAATAACTTAAAAAACATCTTCCTACCCGTGGCACAAATAACTCTGACAAAATAGTCTCTCCTTCCACAAAATGAGTGATTTCTATGGCATGTCCATAAGTCATTTTTCTAAAATAAATTGTCTCGAATAATAATTTATTTAGAATAAAATCACGTTGCAGAATACAATAAAAGTATTTCGTGCCTTTACGATTACAAACAAAAAAGTTATGACCATTTAAAATGCGAGATTTTGGGTAATTTAAAAAAAACTTAAAATTGTCATATCTCAGTTAAAATGCCACATCAGTTGAATGGGATGAAAGCTTCCAAATAGACCCCTCCCCCTCAATCTGCCAAAAAATGTTCGGTCTACGCTCCAAGCACCCTGAATAACATCATTTCATTTCATTAAATAAAATTCATTACATAAATCTTCAATCTACAGTGAACAAAATAAGTCTGCGTACACCCAGTAAATAAGTATGCGTCTGTTTATTAAAAAATCAATAAAAGGACTATATACACTTATTTTGAATCTCATTCTTTATTAACAAAATTAATAATTATTCTTAATTAAAAAAATTCAAACAAAAATTAAAATAATAATATTAAATATTAGATATTAATATTATTTTAATATTAAAAATTCAACAAAACTGATTTCACATTAATATTTCGTCGGATTCCCTTTAGCTTGAATATCGGCCTCAAGCCTCTTTTTCATTGATCCAACTAGGTTTGAAGTCACTTGTGGTGATATTTTAGCCCGAGTAATTTCCATAAATGTTCGATCGGTTTGAGATACTTCGATTGAGGGGGTGTATGGAATTGTTCGTTATACAAAAGTTATTCTTTTACCACGTAAGCCGTATGCTTTGGATCGTTGTCATGTTGAAAAACGAATTCCGATTCTAGCTCCAATTTCGACGAACTATCGACTAAATTGTTTTTTAAAATGTTTAAGTACATCATTGTGTCCATTTTAGAGTCTATAAACTGGACGTTCCAACGCCGCTTGCGGACATACACCCTCATCTCATCACGTAATCTCCACCGTGTTTCAAGGTGCAGCGTAAATTTTTTTTATTTCCATCGCAGAATTCCTCTTCCGCCATTCTTTCACATTTCCGTCTACACTAGAAATGTTAAATTTTGATTCATCACTAAATACAACCTTGTTCTAAAACGTTGAAGCCTGGCTCACGTACTTTTTAGCGAATTGTAAACGCTCATTTCGATTTGCTTCTGAGATTAGGGGTTTTACTTGAAACAACGGCTCTTAATAAATATTTATGCAACAAATTGCGACCTGTTTGGGTGATTATTATTTTTTGGTAGTTTTTAGCAACTATTGACACGATTTTTCGAGCACTCTCTTTTGGATTCATCTTTATTATTTTCAGCGCTTCACGCTGCTCGTTCAGTTCGCTGCTCAATTCAGACCATGCGGGTTCCAAAAAGCCGTTCGATGCAAATGGTGGCTTTGGCAGTTAGGTATCAGTCTGTATGGAATGATATGTAATGACACAAGATATAATATAGTGAACCATCACCGAAACTTGCAGCTGCTATGGAGGGTGGGGGGTGATAATGCTGGTCACTACAAAGTTAGATATCGAGGGGAAAACATAAAATAAATTGGTGTGGCTATATAGAAACTAAACTAAAAAGAGAGATTTTGGATCCTGTTCAAGACGAACGGCAGCTGGCGAGTAGTGACGTTTATACCTATTCGATTTTATTGGATTTTATTGTTCGAACGATGAAATTTAATTTTGTTGTTTCACAATAAAATGTTACGTGTCGTGGCCAATCGTCACCTAACGATTTTATAACGAAATATGATCAACAGAGTTCATTAATCGTTTTAATCAAAACCTACACAAAGATTTAATTTTAGTTATCTATTTGGGCGCAGTGTAAACATTATATTAAAAATCGTCCAAGTTTTTTATAATGTGTTGCATAAAAACGTGTATAACGGAAGAAATCGTTTCCCATTATGTTGATAATTCCCAACTAATTATTGGAAACAATTTTCAGAGTAAAGCTGATAGCTGACAAAATTAAACAACTATCACGTGAAATATATTTAAATCACAAATTGGGATTATTAGCTTATCAAACACACTCTATAAATTCCGAAAATTTTTTCATAGTTGGTAAAATACATTTTGATAATACGAGTAACTATATCACCCGATTTGGTTCCATGTAAATCATCCGCACATGTAAAATAAATTAAAACTGTTTTTTGATTTGCTTTACTGTGCGCACATAGTTCACAAACATGAAATTAATCGGTTTAGTATTTATTGCCGTTGTTGCATATATTAGTAGTGTACGAAGTCAGGATGTGGCGTCGACGGAAGATCAATGCGAAGTCTGCAGTGATTTCATTGATTTTATGGTGGATGATGACTCTGCAAAATCGCTTCCAAATCAATTTATTGAATTGCTAATTTTCAAAAATTTCCAGGTATCAAGCGATTATCGCTGGAATTGTGACAAATCTTAATCTCTAATAATATCATATATTTTAGGAAACATGCATAACTGGATGTGGATTCACCAATGATTTAAAGGCAGAATTCGAATACGAAGGAGTGACTAATGAAAATTCTTTTCCAAGTCTGATAAAAATGGCTGGCTGTGAAACATGTCAAAAAATATTAAATGAAACAGCATTTTATTCGCATGGATTTGATTTTAGCAGTATTAAATATGCATTGCGGCATGTCTGTGAACATATCAAAGGTATTATAGATACGGTGAAATGTAAATTGTTCATAAAATTGCGAGAGAGCAAAATACTTCATGCCATCTATAAATATAAGAAAAATGCACGTGATGCATGTGTTAATCTGCAACAATGCTAAGTTCTTTGAATGATATATGCATGTAGAATGTGCAGCCACCGTATATAATGCTTAGCATGTATTTAGAGAATTTGAATAAAAAACACTTTTCGATTATTTCGAATATAAAACAAAATATTATCAATAATTCAGAAAATCCTCGTTACCTGTAGAGAATTATAACGATATACGTTCAGTAGTTTTGTAGTTGCCATCATACCATAAGGAATATTGTTGTTTGTGTTCTGGATGTGATTTAAAGTTATTTTTTGTTGGTATAACATTCGTACGTTGTATACTTTTATGCTGTAAAGTAGACAAACGTAATCTTCTTTAGTAAGTCTATACAACATTATTTTGTAATTTATTATTAGATTTTCATTCCATTTTCTCCCAGTTTTTCTGTATCTGGCTTTCCATTATGCATGTAGTATTGTTGCTCAATTTTAAGTTTTCATTTTTAATTTTTTCACTTCTGGAGTACGTTTAAAGAAGAAAAATGTTTGCCGAATACTGGGTGACACATAATTTAGCTAAATTTTACTTTTTCATCAAATCTAACTAAATTCAAATCGATATTAGTAGACTGCGTCCATTTGTCCGTTCCCCGAAAAAAGCGACCATTTTAAATATGGAAACTATCGTGGTATAGCTCTACTGAACACTGCTTACAAAGTGTTAGCTAATATTGTACTTGCCAGACTCATCCTTTTTGCTGTAAACATCATTGGACTATCAATGTGGTTTTGCCCATTCGTTCGACCATTGACTAGTGTTTTACCATGAGGATGATTTTGGAAAAATATTGGGAGTATAAATATAACCATACATCAACTATAGATAGACTTTTGGAATCCGCTCATATCACCGACAACCATTTTGCCGACCCGCCAGATGGCCGGCAACAATATCGCCGATAGGAATTTTGACCGACCAAACTATAGATCGCCGACAACCAAACCGCCAACATATACATCGTCCACAACCACATCGCCGACAAGCATATCAATTATACCACATCGCTGACACCCACGTAGCCCATACGGAGTTTGGCCGACAATCATAATTTGCACACACCGCCAGATCGCCGACAAGCCACTTTACACTTTATAAATAAAGCCAAATATAAATGTGAATATGGCAATTTGAGAAGTAGTAAAGGGTAAGTTAGCTTAAGAGTTGCTACTAATGTGTGTCACTAAATGACATATAATTATCAGAAATCGTTGCACCTGGAGCTATAGAAGCATCCAAATGTCGATAGAAATTTTGGACGAGAACTTCAATTAGAATACACAACTAGACCGCTGACAGGCGACAAGCTATGATGTGCACTTCGCCGACACCAGGTCGCTGCAGGGTTTGAAAGTTTTGGTTTTTTTATTCAAATAAATCTAAAAAATTGATTTATTTGATTTAGATCGATTTTTGCAGGATGAATCGATTTCGCCTTGGTTCAAACGCAAGGTCCAGTTGAAAATTCAGAAAACACATTTGCGCGCTGTATACTAATCCAAAAGTGGATTATTTGTTTTTGAGTTGGTCCCAAATTGCTACACTTTTGTTAGTGTTTCATACGCCGCTCTGTATGTTACCTAAATCAACCAGCATTAGGATGAAATAATTGAAACATTTCTTCTAGTTTTCTTTTTATTGAAATGTTTTGCACAATCGACTATATTTCTAAGTTTCGTTAAAGATGTTCCCACGAACTTCACTCCGCAAAGAGACCTTCCTATATAACAGTTATATTTTTGGGTCAATTATTTAAATTTACGCATTTTGTTTTTAATCAATGATTTAAATCAGTTTGATTCAAAGCATAAACCCTGTCGCCGGCAACTAATTCGCCGACACCCACGTCGCCGACAATCACATCGCTAACAGAAACAACGCTCACAACCAGGTGGCCATACTTATCGCCTATAAGAATTTTTAACGGCCATCGCACATAGTAAACACACTCCATACCGCCGATATAACCACATCAACGACACCCACACCACCAACAACCACATTGCGGAAAACCATATATGATATGGATGAATAGGTAATTCAACTTACACTTTGCTAATTCTCGAACTGCTATATCGACGACATCATATGCGGGTTTCGGTGATGCTTATTTGATTGTTGGCTATATGGAAAAAGGTCGGCGATGTGGTTGTCGGCGATGTTGTTGTGTCGGATAAGTGAGCTTGTCGGCCAAAATCCCTCTTAGCAACGTGGTTGTCGGCCATCTGGTCGGTTGGCGATGTTGTTATTGAAGCTTTGATTAAATATCTCAGGTCAGTTATAACATTGTTGAATGATAAGCAAACTGAAATAATAGCCCAAATCACTGTCGAGTAGCTGCGAGAGCTGAATTATGACCTCTAACGATTATAGATTTTTATAAACCTCCGAAAGGAAGATCAATCGTTCGATATTTGGTCCAATGAAATTTGCAAACAACCAGTAATGAATTCATATGAATCATGAATTAAAGCAAGTTCTTGGGGCTAGTGATATCATCGGATTCATCAAATCCAAACGAGTTAAATGGTTCAGCCAGGTTGCAAGGTCTCCACTACAACGGACGATTAATAAAGTGTTTCATCAACCAGTGTGCGCTGTATAGGAAGACCGTAATGCGCACAGGCAGCAAAATTCCTTCAAGACATGAAAACTAGGGTGGAGAGAGAGAAAGAGAGTAAAATTACTTGGATATATTTTTAAATCTGAAGAAGAATGAGGGTGCAAGTAAACACCAGTGACTTTATTGCTATACTAGAAGAAAACACGTTGAAAGTTTTAAATGTAATTATAGAACCAAGCATACGTTGGAAAGAAATTGTATTAGAAAAAATGATTGTTAAGGACACCGTCTTCCACTTAAGTAATGGTTTTACACCAAGGCTGAGTGAAATATTTGTTGTATTAATCGAGAACACGGAAAAGAGAAACGATGAAACGAAATTGAAGAATGGTGCTCTAAAAGGGGCTAGATATAAACAACTAATAAAGATATTTTAATTGTAGCATTTTGCTTCATGCCTGAACTTGTCCTCAGGAATAAAACAAGTCACAATAGAACCGTAAATACCAATTGTTAAATGCCACATATTTTTTTTATCATAATCAAAGCATGCCGCAAAAGACCAAGCCACACTAACTCACCGCCTTTGATATCATGACATAGATTAAGATCCAGATAGGGGAAGGGTCGCGAAATCAGCAGAAACTGGTTCACGAAGGTTTAGATTCACCATTTACATGACCAACGTGCATTTTACAGTTGCTATCTCATGATTAATAAGAAGAATGTCCTTGAAGCAGGTACATTTTTTTATTAACATAAAATTTCACAAATCTTGCATTATCACATATTACAGGTAAGGAAAATGTGTTAGAAAAAGTATTCGATCGCCGCCAAAATGATGTGTGTTCTAAATGCAGGAATATGGATTCACGTTCCAACTAATTTGAATCCAGCCGATATGATTAGTCTGGGCATGGTGCCGGCTGACATTGTTGTAGTCCCAGTTTTGGTTCTGCGGCCATATTTTCTACAATCCGAAGAATCATCTTGGTCATGTAAGTATTCATAGTCATGTAAGTATTCATAAAAATATTCGATTCAAAATTGGTAAAACAAAGACATGCGATGTCTATTGTTGAGGTCACAAAATATACGAAGTTTTACCAAAGGAGGAAAAACTCGGAAATAAAATTTGTAAAACATAACTAGTATACCATTGTATTAGTGGTACACTGTTAATCTAATTTCTTATAAGAATTTGGAGTGAAATATTTTGAAAAAAAAAAAAAAAAAAAATGCGGAGCACAGAATTTTCATTTTTTTTATTTAATTTGTATGGCATGCCGATTTCATTTACTTGAATAATTTATATTCGAATAATATCATGAGGTTACAAGGATTCATCAGGATATAACAAAAGCCCTTTGAGTAATTAAATGGTATATATATATATATATATATATATATATATATATATATATATATATATATATATATATATATATATATATATATATATATATATTTCATTTATTTCTTTATGTCTCAAAATCGTTCATTCAACGGCGTTTGTTTTTCAATGGAATTGAGCCAATTCTGGATTAGCACAAATTCAGCCATTATGTTTTTAGAACAATTCACTTCTATTGTTTAGTTTGTTGTTCAACAAAAATATTTTTGATCTGTATACCTCTGTATTGTTTGTCTTATACAGTATCTTTTAGGGGCTAGTTTGTTTTTCCTCAACTTATGAATGAAAATTTATGAAAATAACATTTCTATTAAAGCACAAATTTCGTCAGTTTAGCCGCATTGGAATGTTTTAAAATTAAGCTTTCAATAGTTCTGGGTTTTCTAGAAATCAGATTTGATTTGTTTCATTTTTTCCTCCGTTTTTTCGGCTCCTGGATTAGCAATAACTTTTCCTCATGAGCAGCAAATAGCACAAGTCGGACTTAATCGGTATGCAAATTTTCATTTTGAAATTCGAAAGTTTCACAACGGCAGTTGCCCACACAGCATCAAGGGCTGTTGTATTCTTCTGATGCCGTCTTAGAAGAATCTCTGTAACCCTCATGATATTAGTCAAACTAGCCGGTATGCTATTCAAATTAAATTTAAAATTGAGAATTAGCTAGACCGCTGGCGCATATCATATATAGTTTATTATTTAGTAAATCTGGATTTTGTTTCCTCTTTGTTACCTCTTAGAATTATAAATTAAGAGGTATTAGAGATATTTGACCAAAATTGGTACACCGAAAGTGGAAGCTTCCATAGAAGCTATTTCGTGTTATATACATTTACGAAAAATAATGGAAGCGTGTAATTATTGTAATTAACACTAGACATTCTTTAACGACAAATCTACAAAAATTTTCAATATACCACACCAAAAATTGAACCTACCGGATTTGTGATAAATTTGTCTTGTATAATCAAAAAACATTATTCCTGAGTACATTTCAGGAAACCAACAGGTCAACCCCTGTTAAAAATTTAATCTTCATTGGAAATATTGTAAAAGCTTCTAAGGAAGCTGCCGCTTGTGGTACACAAATGTTCGTTGCATGTCGCATAGCTCTTCCCATTTTGGTAAAAGAATTTTTTTTTATCAATCTCGTCACTCTCGGTAAAATTTAAACATGATCTGAACTAATTTTGTTTGAAATTTACAATCTTTTTATTTCAATCGTTTTTCGTAAATGCTGTACAATTTTTAAAATGTTTGCAAACAACGAAACTGCGTGTCTCCCAATTTATGGAAAAAGCTTAAGTATAAAGTTTCATTCAGATCAATCAATCCATGTGGACTGGATGCTGATCAATTTTGACTGAAAAGCAGCTTTTTGGCAAAAATGTCATGAACCTCCCAATTTGGTGAACCTCCCAATTTGTGCAAAAAGATTCGGTATTGAGTTTCATATTGATGAATGAGCCCATTTGGGCTGTACATGGTTCAAAATTTTGTTGAAAACCGTTTTTTGTGAAAAATCGATATAATTGCGCATACGTTTTTGAAAACTCTTTTGGAACGGTATTATTCCAAACATTATTTAGAATCTTTTAGTTTATAGTTGTTTTTTCGTAAGTGCAATTATTTCTGAAAATATTTGCAAAAAACCAAAAGCTTTTATGGAAGCGATTACTTCTGGTGATAATTTGTCAGCCTAAATTCACTGGTTTCTCACAATTTATGGAAAAAAGCTTAAGTATGAAATTTCATCTCGATCATTTAATCCGTATAGGCATAGCCTATAAGGCCAATATTTATCTTAATAAACTGTTTTGGTCGAAAATCGTCATTTTTACTTAAATTATGGAAAAGTAATTTGGGTTGATATTGTTGCAATTTGGAATCTTTTAGTTTATAGTCGTTTTTCTCGTAAATACTTTTTTATAATTTTTTTAAATTGAAATCCGCTTCAATTTTGAAAAATCGGTCCGAACCGATATTGTTGCAAATTTAATTTGAAATCTTTTAGTACATAATCAATTTTCTCATAATTGCGATGCATTTCAAAATATTTGCAAAAAAGCTCCTATGGAATGGATCACTTCCGGTTAACCGATTTTGGCCAAAAATTACTGGGATCCCAAATTTCTAAATAAAAAACTAGGTATGAAGCTTAATTCGGTTTAACCAATCCGTCTGAAATGTAAAGGGGCACCGGTCGTATTATCGTAAACTGCTAATTTACAGTCTTTTAATGTAGCAATATTCAACCGTATAACAGTTTATCTTAGATACAATTTACCGTATGCCAGTTTATCGTATTTTGAAAAATTCACAGTTCAACCGATATAAATTTTAACAACACATTAAAGTGTCTTGGGTTTATTAAATTTTAAGGAACTCGGCCATTTTTAATTGATCGAACAGAAATTAAAGGAATTTTGGATAGGTCGTATTATACTATTTTGCTCAAGACGATACAAAGATATTTAGTCGAAAGTATGTTTGATTTGATCGCATTTTTCTTCACTTGGGGCATGGACATTGCCAAACGAAATATTGAAGCATCGGCCTTGAACCCTGAATACAAAAATACGATGGCTCATATGTGTGAAGTTGATGACTAACACGTTATATTCGACGATACTATTGCTAACCTTGCTTAATGAATTGATCTATTTAATAACCTTTTAAATTTCGTTTCAGGATAACATGATGTAAAGAGAAATAAACTGTTTTAGTCTCTCAGAAGTTTTCTGATATGATGTTCACTCATTTACGGACAGGGAAGTCAAAAACCAATTTTGAAGACTAGATTCACGCTCAGTCTCTCTCTGACCATGTCATCTAACTACGGATAATCATTTAAAAATACTTAGGAACATTTTCTGAGGAACACCAGGTTGGACTTCTGGTAAGTTTATTTCTCGTTCAATCAAGAAAGTAAAGTCTTTGTACATGATGCTTTATATTTTCTTCTTGTGAAAGAGCAACGACCACGCGAAATTTTTTAAATGCAGTTCAATGAGGTGTTTAAGACAGTAGTATCTGTTTGTATGAGCTAAGGCTACAATTCAATGAACTAAAGGAATTCCATCCAATGCACCAAAGCCCAACATAATCTATTAACAAATTTCTTATTTGCATGCCAGGTTCATACTCTAAAATTTGTTTAAGATATTTTTTTATAGAATCCTAATTTCCATCAACATACCCGATGATTTCATGAACGGTTATGAAATTGATGGTTCCCCCAATTAAAAAGGCTGTCTTAAAAATGGCGTTTTTATTAAATGGTTTTTTTAATTTTAAAATTGACTAATGGTACTCTCTGTATTGGACATGTAAGTCCAAACCATTCAATTATTCCAACTAATGCTTTCATTAATGAAAATATAAAACAAAGTTAAATTTGCAAATTGACATGACTTCAAAAAGGTCCCATTTTTTCATACAAAAACACCCTTTTTAAGTCAACCTTTTTAATTTCAGCATTTTTTAATTCAGGGAACCGAAATTGACTATCTGGTCCTATTTGGTCGTAAAGGAGAATATCTATGCAAATCTTTTTTGAATCCCATTTCCTAGATGGGCAACACAATATACCATTATAATCGGTTAAGAAATGACCAAGTTTTGTCCCAGGTGGTTGTATTCCAGAACTTCTGCCAAAATAATTTTTCATACGATACGATAAATTGTCAATTGTAAATCCAACATTAGTTCACATCATTTTACGTTTAATTTTGTTTACACTGTAAAATATTATATAATATACATGAAAAATTTTGACATCGAGGTTTTTGCAGATTTACCATTTGGTAAACCGTCGAAGTCAAAAAAATATGAAGTGTCTGTTGATTCTACAGCCCTGACGTATAGACTAATCGGGATCAAACTTCAACCTAAAGCTTTTCTTATAAATTGAAAGGTATCTAAGATCTGATCTTGATTTGGACGAAACTTCATACTTAAGCTATTTTCACAAATTGAGAGGTTCCATAGGAGCTTAGTGTTTTGCAAAGATTTTGAAAAGTATATCATTTTCAGGAAAAACAATTTTAAACTAAATGTTTCTGAATTTATTTTGCTAAAACACCTGTCCAGATTAGGTAACAAAAATTTAAGCGGAAATGACGTTTTTTGATAAAGAACTGTTTATAAACCAAAATCCGACTTTGTACTGCCTAGACGAATTGTTAAATCCTAATGAATTTTGGTCGAAATAAGTCCACTGAAAGTAACAACTTCCATACGAGCTTTTTGGATTTTGCCAATATTTTGAAAAATATATCATTTACGAGATTCTTTCAAATAGGATAATCCTGATCCCAGTGATTTTGAACCGAAATCGGTCCACTGGAAGTTACAGGTTTTTTCGATTTTCGAGATTTTCGTTTTTTGCAAATATGTATATGTTTTGAAAAGTAGTATTTATAAAAAAAGGTTAAAATAAAAAAGTTATAGATTACGTTTCAAACAAAATTGTTCAAATAATTTTTTTAAATGTTTCCGGAAATGACGAGTTTTGATGAAAAAAATTTATTTCACCAAAATTCTGCATCTCTACAGTCGGATTGACTAATCAGAGTTAAGCCATACTAAAGTTTTGTAGTGAATATGGAGATGGCTCTCCGCAGCCTCGGCGGTTTTATTTAACCAGAATAAAACTTTTAAATTTGAGAGGTCTTAGTGATGTTTGGCGTAAATTAGTACACCGAAAGAGGAAGCATCTGAAGCCTTCGTTTTTTTAGAAAAATGATTATAAATGGTAAGCTTATGTTTGCTCAAAGGTCATACACAGAATTGACAGTGACAAGTTGTAGTGAAAACACTGTGAAATACTTGCGAACACGATGTTGAGAACTTTTACAAGCAAAGTGTTTGTGCTTGGTGCTTCATGCACGAAAAGTGAAGCAACAGAGCAAATTTATTAAATGTCGATTAATTGGCTGTTCAAGCATCACTAGTAGTATTTCTATAATTTGGCTAAGTCAAATTGTTATGTGACCACTCGTAAGAAGGGGGTTTTAGCATCTTGACTGGGTTTATACTATGTCATTATAAACTTAATAATCTAGTCCAGAATTAATTGCTATAATCTCTGACCCGACATCTTGTAATATCTGTTTATAAATTTATCTTTCATTTGGATTCGGGTTCTATACGAGTAAGGTCAGCATTTAATTACATTTATTTTATTTTATTTCTATATTGTTAAATCATAAACTAATAAAAAATCGAATCATAAAATTATTATTAAAATATTTTGCGTTGCATACAAAATACACTCGGTATTCTTTTTTGTATACAAGAGCAATTCTTTTCCTTCTTATATTGTAATGATTAATAAAACAATAAAATATTAAAAACCTTTTGTAATTAAAATAAATGATGTTCAATAATTTTGTTTGATTGTGATAATTTTGTT
The DNA here is from genome assembly GCA_947310385.1 of Nephrotoma appendiculata. Classification (NCBI taxonomy): domain Eukaryota; kingdom Metazoa; phylum Arthropoda; class Insecta; order Diptera; family Tipulidae; genus Nephrotoma; species Nephrotoma appendiculata. The sequence goes on along the minus strand of OX371225.1, from coordinate 208,036,062 downwards.
CTGATTGTGCGATAAATTCGAGGGACAAAGAAATAAATATATAAAGGTGCAGTTGTGTTTTAATTGTGATTGAAAACTGGTGCTACATTTTCCATTCCGCACGTAACAAATTGGTGGCAGCGGAGGGATCCCGCGGTCGAAAAACGCCAAAGGGTCTCTACCAAATTAAAACATTTGTGGATGTGCAAAAAAAAAAAAATGAAACTAGAAAATAATAATTTTGGAATGAAAATAAAATGTGAACCATGTTTTTCTATGTTACACACAAGATAAACTTTTACATATTTCATTGTTAGTAATCGAATTTTAATATTTTTGCATCGAAATTATTGAAGGTCAAATATCTATTTTAATTTTAATTTCTATAAAAAAATTTTTTATGAAATTCTTTTGTGTCAATAAAAGTTGAACTAAAATTTTAATTTAAAATTTATTATTTTAAAATTTTAATTTAATTTTAATTTAAATTACATATTTAAATTATGCTGAAATGCAAATACTCGATACTTTAAATGAATCCCAAGTACCATTTTACATGGCTGGATGTCGATTCTTCCAATAATTGAGTCATTACAACAATCAACTTAAGTGACCGTAAAAAAAAAGTACCAGCCTCTTGAACGAGCTGTATGCATACGTACGGATTAAATGGACAAAAAAAAAAAAAAATTCGACTTTAAATCAACAATTTACGACAAATTACATGCAGTACATCATTACAGCAGTACATCAAAGACTCATCATCCACATATAACATTATAAGGATTTATTTAATTACTTTTGGGACAACACCATCTGGAACGAGACTACATATTCAACACTTCGTATAGAGACTACCAACACCATCGCATCAACATACAATTTTTGTAAAGGTTAGTGAAATTTTAATTTATAATTCAAATGTTAGCTTTGCGCGTGTAAATTTCCCCCAGTTTTGCAAAATTTCATATGACTGAAACTACGCGCGTACGGTTAAGATCGGATGCGGAGAAAAAAATTTTCCCTAACATAAACTTGAATAGTAATTTTCAAGAAAATCCAAAATCCGAAACGGTAGTCATTGGTTGTGAAATAGAATCCTCCGAAAAGTCCAGTGATCCGACACACTCTGATACTGCAAGTAATTCTTCCGATAGTACTGTCGAAAGTTGTTCTTCAAATCTTAACGAAAAATTCGACAACATGCCATTTAAACTAGAAATTGCACTAAAATTGATTCCTTCTTTTGACGGTGACTCCTCCAAGCTCCAACATTTCCTTGCTTGTTGCAACTCTGTTCACCAAACCGTCACCGAAAAGGACGTTTCTGTATTTCTAGATTTACTAAAATCGAAAATAATTTATTCTGTATAAGCATTTTAAATACTACGAACGAGCCTTATGAATGTTCTAATTTTTCTCTAAGTCTATATCCATTAGAAAACTATAACGTATACCAAATTGAATCGCAGAATCATTACTTAGAGAATCGACTAGAAAATTTAGAAAATTCCATCAAACATGATCACTTGAATTCGGAAGAAAAAACGTCCATTTTAAAACTATGTCGCGAATACAATGACATTTTTCTTCTGCCAGGTGACAAGTTAACGGTTACTGATACTACTACCCACAAAATTCCGACTCATCCAAATAATAGTCCCATCAACGTTCGTCCATATCGGTTACCCCAATCGCAAAGAAATGAGATTGATTTGCAAATCTCTAAAATGCTCGAAAATGATGTAATTGAGCCTAGCAACTCTCCTTGGAATTTTCCCCTTCTAGTGGTTCCAAAAAAATCAAATACGGATGAGAAAAAATGGCGCATCGTGGTCGATTATCGAAAATTGAACGATATCACGATAGGCGACAGTTTTCCTCTACCGAATATTACTGATATTTTGGATCAACTCGGAAAAAGTTCATACTTCAGTACTATTGATCTAGCTGACGGCTATCACCAGGTACCATTAGATGAGACAGATCGAAATAAAACCGCATTTAGTACACATTTTGGACACTACCATTTTAGAAGAATGCCATTTGGTTTGAAGGGTGCGCCGGCGACCTTTCAACGCCTAATGAATTGTGTACTAAGTGGTCTCAATGGTATCAAATGTTTTGTTTACCTCGACGATGTAGTTGTCTACGGCTGTAATCTAATTGACCATAATAATAAAATAAAGGAAATCTTCGATTGCTTTCGTCTACATAATTTGAAAGTTAATCCCACTAAATGTCAGTTCCTCTGCAAAGAGATAACCTATCTAGGACATGTTATAACCCCTGAAGGAGTTAAACCTGATCCTAACAAAATAACCGCCGTTACAAACTACCCCACTCCCAAAACTACTCGTGAAGTAAAATCGTTTCTAGGTTTCGCTGGCTACTATCGCCGTTTTATATCACATTTTTCCGACATTGCGAAACCCTTAACTCAGCTTTTAAAAAAAGACGTTGTCTTCAAGTGGGATGCCTTTTGCGAAGAAAGCTTTAATAAATTAAAGAAAACGCTATGCTCTCCACCAATACTAATTCGACCAGATTACACTAAAAAATTTACGGTTACCTGTGATGCTAGTGATGTTGCCATAGGTTCTGTATTATCACAAGAAGTAGAGGATATGGATATGCCAATTGCCTTTTCCAGCCGAGTTTTGAATAAAGCAGAAAGAAATTATTCCGCGATAGAAAAGGAACTTCTTTCTGTGGTTTGGGCTGTTAATCACTTTCGACCATATCTTTATGGAAGAGAATTTATTGTGGTTACTGATCATAAACCATTGATTTGGCTATGTAGTTTAACGAATCCTTCTTCAAAACTCACTCGTTGGCGCATTAAATTAGACGAATACCAATTTAAAATCGTACATAAAGCTGGTAAACTTAATACTAATGCTGATTGCTTGAGTCGAATCCGATTAGAACCAACCGATGAAAATACTAACGTCAACGTACTAACTAGAGCGCAAAAATTACGTCAAACTTCCATTAACGATGAAGGTCACTTGTCAGAGAACGAAAAGTCTACCTCTAACGAAGATATCGTCGAATTGACAGACCAATCTGAAATAGAAACTGTAATTGACGAATTTCATAATAGTGCCTCAGGAGGTCATCAAGGAATTTATCGAACTTATAATAGGTTACGTAAATTCTATAGTTTCCCAAATATGCTAAGTCAAATTACTAAAATGATAAAAAATTGCAAATCTTGTCAACTGAATAAATCAGGTCTACCTAATAAAATGCCCATGAAAATTACTGATACGTCATCGCGCCCGTTTGAAAAGCTGTTTCTGGATATCGTTGGTCCTTTGAATTCATCCTACTCAGATAATAAATTTTTGTTAACCATGCAAGATGATTTAACTAAATTTTCCACTAGCCGTGCCTATTCCAAATCAAGAGACTGAGACAGTTGCTCAAGCGTTCGTCGAAAATTTTGTCTGTGTCTTTGGTATACCAACTTCCATTCTCACTGACCAAGGCTCTAATTTCATGAGTGAATTATTTAAAAGAATCGCCAAACTGTTTAAAATAAAGAAACTAAATACAACAGCATATCATCCGCAGTCTAATGGATCCTTGGAAAGATCGCATAGAAGTCTTGTGGACTATCTTCGAAATTTTAGCAATAAGCACCCACTAGCACCCACTAGTTTAGTTATAATACTACTCCACATTCGTCCACCAAATTTATGCCATTTGAACTAGTTTTCGGTTGTAAACCACAAATTCCTAGTTCCCTTACTCATTCTCGAGATATCGTTTATAACTATGACGACTATTATTATGATCTTAGATCCAAATTGCAACAATCTTTCGAAACTGCTAAACAAAACTTAATTGAATCTAAAGAGAAATCTAAAACCTACTACGACAAAAACTCTAAGGCCGTTACATACAACATCGGAGACTTGGTTTGTTTGAAAAACGAAGCTAGACAATCTAAACTGTCACAATATTGGCTAGGTCCCTACGAAGTTCAACAAATAATTTCACCCGAAAATACATCAATTAAAATAGGAAACTCACTTAAAATTGTTCACAACAACCGATTAAAACCTTTTCGTGAATCCACGTAATTCGTATGTAACCTTCTAATTGATATAAACAAAACGAAAGCAACAAAAAAAAAATTTTATTGTATGAAATTTTGTAAATCTTATTATTAATAAATATTTTAGTTTTAAAAATAAATACTATTCTGAAATTAGTTAATAAAGCAACATTAATTGAATTATATTTCAAAATTTCATAGCCTAAATAAATTAGCTCATAAGTTCTTTCTGAACCCGTTCAGACTTAAGATTGCATCTTAAGACTACGGAGGGAGGTGTTATGTGACCACTCGTAAGAAGGGGGTTATAGCATCTTGACTGGGTTTATACTATGTCATTATAAACTTAATAATCTAGTCCAGAATTAATTGCTATAATCTCTGACCCGACATCTTGTAATATCTGTTTATAAATTTATCTTTCTTTTGGATTCGGGATCTATACGAGTAAGGTCAGCATTTAATTACATTTATTTTATTTTATTTCTATATTGTTAAATCATAAACTAATAAAAAATCGAATCATAAAATTATTATTAAAATATTTTGCGTTGCATACAAAATACACTCGGTATTCTTTTTTGTATACAAGAGCAATTCTTTTCCTTCTTATATTGTAATGATTAATAAAACAATAAAATATTAAAAACCTTTTGTAATTAAAATAAATGATGTTCAATAATTTTGTTTGATTGTGATAATTTTGTTCTGATTGTGCGATAAATTCGAGGGACAAAGAAATAAATATATAAAGGTGTTGTGTTTTAATTGTGATTGAAAACTGGTGCTACATTTTCCATTCCGCACGTAACAAAATCGAGCTGGAAATAATTGATGGGGAAGCATTTTTATCATGTTCTGTCACACTCCGAATCAATGATATATAGGTATTTCAGAATCCCATTTAACATGATCGATTAAAAAATTTCTTAGTTCCATCCCAGGTAGCTATTTTCTAAATCTTCTTCCAAAAGTTATTTTAACGAATTATAATTTGATCCGACATACCCGATCTTACAATGATCAGTTTTATGAAATTGACTATTTAACTCCGTCTCATGTAGCTCTATTTTATAATATATTTCTATTCAGTGTGTCAAATCCCTAAGTCCCAGGTGACATTATTTCAGAACTCCTTAGATCATTTTAGAATCTAATTTCGAATCAAAATACTCAATCCCAACAAAATAGGAGAAATCTTTCGAAAATTAGAATACAAAAATGTTCGTATGTTAAGATATATCAAATTGAAGATCCTAAATGATGTTATACGATATACTTTCCATACACCTTGACAGGTAAATTGTTGGAGATAATTTGTTCTCGATAAACTTACAGTAAATCAAAAATTAGGTGACATCATTTTTTTTTTCACTTTTCCCGGAAATGATAAATTTTCTTAAAAACACTTAACTTTTTTCCTTATACCAAAATTCAGCATCATTACAGACCGGGTGGACTGATTATTTGGGATAAAATTTCACATTATGGCTTTTCCGTAAATTTGGGAGGAGCTTTTTCTCGTTTTGCAATGATGTTAAAAAGTATTGATTTTGCAAAAAATGGCAAGTCGGGTTTTGGCCTCAACACCATCCATTTTTTTAATTAGCAGAGTGCTCAACCTACCAAAAAAAGTTAAAGTTCACACGCGTTTGGATAAATAAGTTGCGGATCAAACAAAGGCCATTATACAGAGACATCCTGTATCTCATTATACATAACATAGAGTTTCCATAGTTGTTGTTGTTGGAAAAGCTTTACAAAAACTTTCAAGAAAAAAAAAAATGAAAAAATATTTCCACAAAACTTTTCTATATCATTTTCTATTATATTCTCATTTTCGTTTGGTTGCACTACAAAAACATGAAGCAAAAATAAAATAAAACACCGAGAGAAAAATTGCATTTTGAAACATAAAAATTGTCTTAACATGGATTCATACACATAAAATATATTCAGCAGCATGAAAAGTAAAACAATTTTCATTCCATTGTTATGAAAATTTTATGAAGAAATGAAAAGAAAATTTATTTTACATCTTTTTTAATCATTTGTCAACGTTTCCGTGTGTTGTTGTCGCGCTCTTGTATTCACTCTAACTTTAAATCACTTTGATGCAATTTTGTATTATAGCTGTAAAGATCCCCTCAAGATGGTATAAAATGAGTTCGAGATATATAAAAATTATAATATTATGGAATTGTAAGTAGTTATTTTGGATTAGTATGTGATAAAACGGAAATAAATTTCCATTCAATAAAATTCCATCCAAAGTAAACCCCTACTACATTTTTCCTTATACGAGTACGATAACTCGCCCTAATCGTGTACATACCACAGTAACAGCATAGATTTTCTAAATCTATATAACGGAATGACTCGTTAATGTTTTTTATAGCTTTGTGGAAAATGAACAACAACAGCAACAAAAAAAATATTTCTCATAATCGCAGAAGATTTCTGGGTGGTTCATCTTCTGGCAATGATGGATGGCACGTGTCAGTTATATTTTATAGGTATGAACAAAAGCTGTACACAAAAAAATCTTAATTTAAAATGACTTTTGGAAAAATTGAAAATCTTATAGATGCACACACGCACACAATATAAAATTCGATAAGTAAATATTTGACGTTACAGTTGTAAACTGCATGTAATTTTAAACAATGCTATTAATATTAGCACTCCTATATCAGTAATCTTAAGCGATGCGGAAACAGAACACAGATTTATTTTTTTACCTAATATGTATACGAGGGTTTACAAAGACGTTGCATATTTTTATGAAACCCTCAGGCAATGCAAACAGAAGTTAGTTTCTGTCTAGGACAAAGCTATTATAATCCTGACAAAAAACTACTTGTTGCTCCTGGGTTTCTGGATTTGGACGTCTGGATGTCTTTATATCAATCACTTCTCGAGCTTGATCTGTGCAATCCAATAAATTTTGTTCTCCAATTACCTTTATTATGGAATGAATTCGAAAAACCACCCAACCCAATTATTTGGATTCACAGATTTCATTACTATTCTTATAATCACCTTAGTTATTCAATTTTAGATCGCAAAACACTGTATTGTCATAGATGGTAAACTATTTGTTTCTTACACAACGTACGAGTACACGTGTCAAATATAATTGAAAAATTCTTGAAGAACGCAAGAAATTCAGTTGCAGTTTCATATAATCATGTAGCGTATAGTATTTGAAAAGCCACGTCGATAGACCATACAGATGAAATTTTTTAGTGGAAATTCTTGATTTCACCGCATTTTTCGTGAACTTTCCGAGTTGTGTAATTACATTTATGGAAAAGTAATTTTTTCATCTATGAACCAAATTTCATGCAAATTAAAACCGATTTATTTTTGGTTCAAATGTGTGTTATTAGTATAACAATTAGTCATTGGAAAATCCAATGACTTGTGCTATAGTGCAAATACAGCTAAAAATAAAGATAAAAAGAAAACTCAGTTTAGAAGGAGTAGTTGCATGCAACATGGTACAGAGACCTTCTCGCAAATCGGAGAACTAGCTAAGTTTACAGAGGGTAGTTTACGTAAAAAAAGCTTCAAACAAAAAGAAGAGGCTATCAGATTATTTTTCAACTCCTAGGCAGCTAGAAAAATGGATATTGCTGGCAGAATCTGAGTTGTCTATTTTTATTAACTATTTTTGATCTTTTTACGCTATTTGCCGTAGGCACTTGGCGAAACACACTTATACTTAATAAACACATTTTTATTAATCACTTGTTTTGTGTTTCGCAGAATATTTTGAATATTTTTCAAAAAGTTTAAAAAATCACTCGATCGATTTCGACTTGTTCGACTTGTTAGGTCATCATCATCAGGAGTATCTACTGATTTGTATTAGTAAAAATTTTGTTATATAGTAGAAAAAAGCAAAATATAAATAAAAGAAGGAGGGACAAAAATAAGCAATAAAAATTAATCTACGGATCGCGCAGGTAGGCGATGAGTCATAGGTTGAGTAACAAAATTCAAGGTATATTATTGCGTACGTGAGAATAGAAAAGGGCGGGGTCTGTAATTGGTGAGAACCGGATTTCTCTCTGTTCGTTAAGGATATTTTGGTTAAGAAATATTGATTTTCTAATTTCGTCAGATTCTAAGCTCTAAGGTATCTAAACGTCAGCCTTTGGGTTGTATATGTAATATGTCTAAATTGTTCAAGCTAGCTGTATGATTTTCTGAAGTTAAATGGTTATGGAAAGTTGATTGATTGCAACCAGATAAATGTTCCTTAGCTCTAACTCCAAACTAGCTCTAACTCAAACTCCGTTTCTATTTTCACGTACGCAATAATATACCTTGAATTTTGTTACTCAACATATGACTCATCGCCTACCTGCGCGATCCGTAGATTAATTTTTATTGCTTATTTTTGTCCCTCCTTCTTTTATTTATATTTTGCTTTTTTCTACTATATAACAAAATTTTTACTAATGCAAATCAGTAGATACTCCTGATGATGACCTAACAAGTCGAACAAGTCGAAATCGATCGAGTGATTTTTTAAACTTTTTGAAAAATATTCAAAATATTCTGCGAAACAAAGAACAAGTGTTTAATAAAAATGTGTTTATAAAGTATTTTTGATCTGTAAAACGATTTACGAAATGAAACCTTTTACATATAGTTAAAAGTTGACGTTTATCATACGTAAAAATACGTTTTAATGTACATAAAGTTTGCAAAATGGTGTATTAAATTTATAACGTCGACAATGTTTTACATTTATTAGTGGAAATTTTCGGTTATTCTGGGTGGTAGCCAGATATTAATTTGAAACCAAGGTGAGGCTAACAAGACGTTGGAAGTTTGGTTTCCAACTAATGAAACATTGAGTTCTTTAAATAAAAAGTTCAGTCATCTCATCGCAGACTAAAGTGGTATCTGGCTATCATTCAGAAAAATCCACAGTTTCATATAAAAATCGGTTGGAATGGGTGCGGCAAACTTTTAGTTCGATTTATAAATGTGTACTCAAAAGGTCAATTGTATCGCTCCTTTCTCATGTTCGAAGTAAAATTGCCTTATGATGCCTTTGGACCAAATTTATACTAAACAACATTTCACAATTGTTACGTGAGGATTTTTTGTGCCCCAAATATGGCAATTTTGATTTTTTACATTTATTACTTCCAAAAATTCAATATTTCATTATAGTCCAGTAAATGAAGGGGTCAACCTGTAATTAATTAGTTGCGATTTTCATTTTTTGGTGATAAGTGGCATTTGTTACCTCATTAAAAATGAGACTGAGTTTTCAAGAAAACGTACTGGTGTAGGGGGAGAAAATGGCCCCAAACGATCTGGAAAATCGATTTTCCGCGAATATCTCCCAAAACATGGCAGTAAGAGATTTTTGTTCAGATAAATATTGAAGATCAGTTAATTCTCTACAAAAATGGTCCTTGAAAAAAATGACTTTTTCTAAAAAATTTACCGTTTTCCGGATAAACGCAAGCGCACTAAGAATATTGAGTTTCTGTGTTGTATGCTGGAGAGCACAGTTCGTGCATTTAGACATGAGTGGGCGGGCAAATTGTTCAATAACTTTGTTAAAAATACAACTTTCTCATGATTCGAAGTTCTTGTGAAAGAAGAAATCTACCGCTATCATACCTTGTGACTGGAGTCACGTTTTGACTCTTTGGCCATATTGAAAAAATGGGTCAAACCTCGCCAGGAATTTGTTCTTATTTTTTTGTATTGCACTAATTTGCTTCAAATTTTCTTGATTATGGGTCCTCAGAAGGTCCTTTGTCATCTGTGAAATTTGCATAATCAAATCTTTTTCTATTTTGATTAAAACTTTGTTTGTTGAATCCTAATTTTTTGCTGTTTTTGGAGCGCGGGGAAATTTTGTAAACACCCACCAATTAAAAATTCATACATGATCGGATTGGTCTCTATGACATATCATTTGAAAGCTGAGAACGTGTACTTTTCGGCTGTGCAATTATTTTTATTTTCCACAAAATCGGCCATTTTCCAATAAATTTGGAAAACTTTTCGTAGCGTTTTTCTCCCGGCTCTTTATTTCTGACGTTTTGACACCTTGACTACTGTAAAGGTAGAATTCTCACCTTTCCATCAATGTATATAAAGTCAACCCGAGTCCTAAACGTAATGCTATAATTTCATTTCTTCCGTCGTTCGTCGCGTGAGTGCTCTATTTGTTGTTTTTCCTACTATTATACATATACATACATATCCATTCATATACATTCATATACATATACATATAATATTATACATATACATACAATATTATACATATATGTACATATTATACGTATATATATCCAAGAGCATGGATGCGCGGCCTTTCGTTAGAGACAATATTTTATTTCTCCATGCGATTTCGGGAACCGATACAACTTCCGCTTTTTCCATGAAAGCAAAACAATCAATAGTCGCCAAATTATAGGGAAAGGTTACGAAGAACAGAGACACGGGACTGAAAGCGGTTATTGAAAGTTTTAAAAACCATAATCTTCCCCACGAGACAGTATTTTAGGACGGGCAAACTGTCATTGCGTCGATGTGTTTCTGTAGACAGAATTAGAAACCAAACCGAGCTCAAACTACCAACCTTGCCACCCACACCTAAAGCTGCAAGGCAACACTTTTATCGGGTATAATTGCAAGTCCAGCAGTGTCTCGGAAACGAACTGTCACCAGAAAAATGGGGATGGAAACGTGTAGAGGGTATATTCATCCCAGTCCAAACCACTAAAGAGACATGTTCATGCAATAAAGCAGAGCTACCATGCTCATCTATTTGTGGTTCATGTGAGTCCCGTCAGTGTTCGAATTATAAAGGCAGCCATGATACGTTATCCGAAGAGGTAAAACTAGAGGAAACTCTAGAACCAGAAGGAGTTGTTGGCGAGGGCAACCTTGATGGCCAAGAATTATTATTGGAGTCTTGTGACGGGGACTAGTGATTAACAGATTTACGTCATAATTTCAATGTATTTTTATATAGTATGTAGTATTTTTCTATAATAAATGAAATTTGAAGAAATTTTATAACTCTTTATTCCAAAAACTTCGATCCAGATGGTTGCAAAAAAATTTGCAAAAATTTGCCGAGAATCTGCAAGAAATTGTTGTTGAGTATTAAGTGTAAATATTCTTCACTCTTTAGAGATTATAGTTTTCGTTAGGAAAAACCTCATTGAACAATAGTTTGTCATATGGGCAACACTGATTTTCGCTAGTTTTTCGCCAATTGGTGGGGCCCATCCTGCTGTTATTAATCTTATGGTCTACTTTCCTAATAGGTATAACTTGAGCCCTCATCTCCTAGAAAAACAAGACGCTCGGGAACATACAAATTCTTGAAAATTACATGGTTTACGGCGTTTCCCATTTATGGGCCAGAGGATTTTGCCAGTGGATGTCGTGGCGCCATCTACAATTGGTTTCCACAGTCCAAAACATTGAAAATAATGTATTTGCAACATCTCAAGTTTTGTAAAAAACTTGCATATTTTATGAGTCTCAAAATTTTGGATTTTTCAACCCGACTTTTTGCAAAAAATATTATCGTTGCGAAGAAAACCATTAGGACCATTTTTGTTTAACTGATCTTCAATTCTTAACTGAACAAAAAATCTCTATCTGCCATATTTCGGGAGATATGTGCCGAAAACCGATTAACCGAGTCTTTTGGGGCCATTTTCTCCCCCTAATGAAGTACCAAATGCCACTTATCACCAGAAAATAAAAATTGCAACTAATAACTTACAGGTTGGGCTTTTTTTCCTCCTTCGTTTACTGGACTATTAGTTCGAGAGCAAACTTCCAACGGCTTAGTAACCTTACCTCAAATACATGGTGTGCAATTTTATTTTTGTAGTCTGACAACAGGCCGGTAGTCTCATTTTGTTGTGTTAATAAATGTTTGGCTGCCATCAAGAAAAATCAATACATATTTTATACCGTGTAAGTTGAGTTTATTTTACTATAAGGAAAATTAACATATGCATAATTATTCGATATTGTAATTCGTGGGAGACTACTTTGTGCATCAAGTGGCACATTGATTGGGATGGCTGCATTAACTTTCCCTAGAACACTAAAGGATACGCCACTGTCTAGACTAAATATTTTTTACCGATGCTGTTTCTAGTTCTACCTGTTGTATACAGTGAACGAGATTTTGTCCTTCTTCGAAATGTCGAATGAATTGCTCCATTTATTATAAAATACGATATAAAATCGGAAAAATCAGTATTTGTGGCCTTAAATAAAAAAAATATAAAAAAATAAAAAAAAAACTTGAAAACTTCAACTCCATTTGGTAGGATGTCGTCGATGACAATATACTCGCCTTGAGATTGATCGTCGATAACTTCGTCAATTTTGTTTTTCGCTGTTCGGGGAGTCATTTATATGTAGTCGTATATGTTTATTCCATTTTTCTTCGTTATTAATATCGTCCGGTTCTTCATCGGAATCATAGTTAATGAATTTTCTTTCATTAGGTTTGGGAGTCTGTCGTAGCGCTTGCGAAACATCTATTGCATTTACCAAAAGCTCGGTGTTTGCTTTTGTTAACGCAACCAATCTACCGACTCGTAAATTTTTTTTTATGTAGAAATGTTATGGCGAAAGCATAACTCTACATTAGAGTTGGAAAGTCGCTCCTTAACTTGTATAAGGTTTGAAAAGCAAGTACCTCATAAAGGAAGATATGCAAGATATCTCTTAACAGAAAAAAGTAGAAACTCTTTGCAATAATATGAATTTTTTCTGAATATTGTCGTTGATCGTTTATCTTAATTGCGTCCAATTTATTTTCATACTCTTTCAAAAACAATTTATAAAATGGAATTTTAGAATAATGAGCTTTACCTTCATCGAATTCAACATCCACCATGTCTTCATTATTAATACTGCTATCGTTTAAATTGCAATCATGCTGATAAATATAAATGGTAGAAACTTAGCAAATTCTTTTACCCCAACAGTAACTTCCGGAGTTTTAAACTCATTAAAACAAATAGAACAAAAAATGTTGATTCACTACGTTTTCCAAAGTTTCACAATTTAGGATAGCACAAAACATATCTATGATAAAATTTCTGGTTTCTTTAGTGGCTTTTGGTAAGTTTCTTTTCACTTGAATTACGATTATATTTATGAAATGGGTACAGCAAATGAATACTGCAACCATGTTTTTATTCTGATTTTTCTTATCAGTAAGGCAACCATAAGTATACTTAAGGTACTTAAGTACATTCGTATTTTTAAAGACAAGTAAAATGGAATGAACGTAAGCACAGGTCCAATCTACAACATAAACATTTGGAAAAATTAAATTGGGAATTTTTAACATTTCTTTGCGAAAATGTTCCTATTTTTATGATGCAGGCGTAATACAAAATTTTGTTGCAGTAATTCTCTGGGTGACATTGCGGTTTCTTAACTACGCTTCCCGTGGCATCCAGATGTATTATTGAACAGCCATATTTAGAAATAAGTTGGAGTTGTGAAGTTCGAATTAAAATGATTAATAATGGTAGAGAAACCGAATAAATATACTTGTTTTCTGGATATTCTGAGTTTTCCATGTCCCATCTACAACAAACATCATATACATCGCAATCTAGCACGAGATCATTACGCTTTATCACTTCTGATCTCGAAGTAATTCATTAGTGGTGAACTTCATAGTATTACCTCTTTTTATTAAATCAACGTTAGCATTCGACATCATTTGAAGCCCAACATTATGAGCACTATCAAACTCAAGCTGTCTTTTTAAAGTAGCTCGTTTTTTACCCCTTACTTGTTCAAAAGGTTTTTCCCCTTCATGAGAACAACAGCTTTCACCTCCTGTAACATATACTCGCATTACATTTTCGGGAGTTACAACCATTTTGTACTTTTGTACATGTGACGCGTATTTACACTTTCCGTAAGCAACAATATTTTGTTGCAATGTGCTTGAATATCGAACCGTATCGTAAGAAATAACACACGAATTTTTGAAGCATATAAGTGTATCGGATATGGCCATTCTGATACATTCGTTATACACTATAATTGTTCTGTGGACACGATAAGCATTTCTTGAAGAAAATTCCATTTTAAAGCCTTGCTCCACATTTCTTCGTTTGAATGTTCCGATTTAGCTACAGAATTTGTGTGTTGTAGGCATTTTTAATAACATTCCCATTTTCACTGACAATATCTGTTTTATGGGGAATGACCACAACCATTTCAGAGGATCCCAAAATATTATTTAAAAAAACAGATGGATAGTTTCTCTTAGGTTCTTCATATTGTATCAGTTCATTTTTAACATTTAGCAAAACTGGCATTTTCGCCACTATCGTCCGCCAAGTTAAACATATTTTAATTCGATTTTTCAGTGAATTTTTAATTTTTAGATGCTTACAAATTACTTCCATAGCAGAAGTAGCCAAACTTGGCAACACTTGCTAGTAGCATACTTCGATTTACTTAGACATCTCTACGATGCCTTGTCAATGATGCTGTAATGCTGTATAAGATAGCGGAATTTTGACAGCGGAAAATAACAGATTACGCTACTCGCCGCAAGTGGCAGCACTATCACTAAAGAGAATTTATTTTGTTATGTTACCAGCGGCAATTTTTCATTCATTATGTACCAATTTTTTCACTAAATAAAATGTATCAGCGGAATAAAATATTAAAAGTGATCCTTAAAATGGCAAATTGATTGATCTCCGAAGTAAAGGAACTCGGTATATGAAATCTTAAAATTTAACAATAATCTGTCTATCCGCCATTTCTTCCACTAGTAACCAATGCTTTCTGTTGTTTTTCTAGTAGCCTAGTTCATATTGAGACTATGTGGAAAATTTGGGGAAAATTCCTGGACTAGAATTTTCACTAGATTTTATTGGTTTTCTGCGGCCATATAAGTGATTTTCAGTTTCTGACCACTATCTCAAAAACTTCCACTAGTAACCAACACTTTCGGTTATTTTTCTAGTAGCTTAGGTCATACTGAGTCTATTAAGAAAGTTTGAGGAAAATTCATGTTGTTGTCGGGGTACAGCTAGATTTATTAAATTCCTGAGGAAATTTAATGCTGTACTTTTATCCCGAGTTGTATTGTTGTTAATAGTAGGTAGGCGTGAATGGGTTTCACGTTACCCGTTTTATATATTAAATAAAATTCACAAAATGGTTTACAGAAATATTATTTATGAATGTTTTATTTTTTAATGTACACTCTAAGGGATTACAGAATAAAGTGAACTAAATTTTTAGTTGTTAGTTGTTACAAGTTAAGGAATGAAAGAGATTGCCTGATTACATAATTTTAAATTAAATTATAGTTGAAACGATATAAAAATAAATGTAGACTTAATGTTCTATAAAATTAAGGTAGAATTACAAAATATTAAACATGCTATAAAATTAAAGTAGAAGTACTAATTACTAATAGAACATGGAATAAATGTACTAATTATGGATAATGTTCACTGAACAATATTTACAAGTGACAGTTCAATCAAAATAATAATAATTTTGTGTTATACAAAAGGTAATTAAAGATTATTTAATTATATATAGTTAAATTGTTAAACATTTAATTGATTTATCTTTTTCAGATGGGGATTTGATTCCAGTTGACGAAGGAGATGAAAAACTGTGCTGGATATTGCGGGTTTTAAGATGAGTATAATTTCAGTAATGTTGTTTTCGATTTTTAATAAAGTTTTGTATTTCAGGAACTAAACATACTCCCCCCGTTGAACTGGCAAGTTCAAATGTGGATATTGTGTTGGGTGATTCTTCTGTGTTCATGGATTCGTTTCAGGAACTAAACAGGATGAGTTACGTGTAATCGAAGTGAATGGTGGTAATTGATGATGATGTACTCGTATGATATGGAAGATGACATATGTGCTCGTATAGATATGGATTGATGATATATGTGCTCGTATGGATATGGATTGATGATATATGTGCTCGTATGGATATGGATTGATGCGGCAGGGATCGTCGATGAGATATAATTATACGTTTATGCGGGTGATATGGCTGGTGGTATATAACTATGTAGTTTATGGAATAAATGTTGAAGTTGATGTCTTTTATTGTCCTGCTGGATTATCCTCGGAGGCTGGGAGAACGCATAATTTATGTATCGGGCGCTTGATGTTGGTGTTTTGGGTTTTGAGGGTAACTACTCTGACGAGACCGTCAGAGCCGGGATGAAGTTCTATGACTCGTGCAAGGGGCCACTGGTTTACGGGTAAATTGGTGTCTTTGATCAGCACAATGTCATTCATTTGGATTGAGGTTTTTCTGGTTCGCCATCTAGTTCGCTGTTGAAGTGACGTGAGATATTCGTTGTGCCATCTCTTCCAGAAATGCTGACTGAGTTGTTGGACAAGCTGCCATCTATTTAAATGTGATGGTTTCAGATGGGTTATATCGCATTCTGGAATTGTAGTGTATGGGTGGCCAATGAGGAAATGCGCTGGTGTAAGCGCATCTATTTCTGTGTCGTTAATTGCGCATAGCGGCCTCGAATTTAGGATGGCTTCTACTTCGGCTAACAAGGTATTCATTTCCTCCAGGGTCAATATATTCTTCCCAATGACTCTTTTAATGTGGAACTTAGCTGCTTTTATTGCTGCCTCCCATAGTCCACCAAAGTGCGGAGAACTAGGCGGTATGAATTTCCAGGTGATTCGATTGCTAGAAAGATAATTAGAAATGGTATTAGAAGATTGAATTAGTTTGTTGAATTCTTTCTGCAATTTAGTGTTGGACCCAATAAAATTAGTACCATTGTCACTCAGCAACTCACAACAAACTCCACGTCGCGCTGTAAACCTTTTTAGAGCTCCTAGAAATGCCTCGCTTGACAAATCAGTGACTAGTTCCAGATGAACTGCTTTTATACTAAGGCATATAAACAGAGCTATGTATGCTTTGTAAGTTTTTTGACCGCGCCCTTTAGTTAAGTGGATGGAAATGGGTCCTGCGTAGTCTACACCTGTTTTGAGGAAAGGTCGAATAAATTGCACGCGTGACTTAGGCAGACTACCCATCAGTTGCTGTTGACAATCAGCTTTGAATTTTATACATGTAACGCATTTTCGTATAACTTCTTTGGCTTTCATTTTACCTCCTGGTATCCAATATTGTTGTCGTGATATTGATAAAAGAAGAGTGGGACCTGCATGCTTATGTTCTAAATGCATATCACGAAGGATTAGAAACGCGATTCTTGACTTTGGGGAAATGATTGCCGGATGCTTAGTTGAATATGATGCCAAGCTATTATGGAGTCTCCCTCCCACTCGAAGTAGTCCCGAGTCGTCAATGAACGGATCCAAGGATTTAAGTGGACTTGATTTATTGATTTGTCCTGTTGATTGCAATGCCTTTATGTCATCTTTGTAGAATCGACGTTGTTCATATTTGCAAAGTATATGCACAGCTTCGAAAAGTTCTTCTCGTCTTAAATGGATTCCATCAATTCTCGCGACTTTGGGTTTCGTTGAGTTGTTAATATATCGCAATACATAACATAAGACTCTTTGCAGTTTGTAAAATGACGAGTATTTGGAGATTTGGTCATCAAACCAGTCACTTGACTGAGCGCAAATAATAGTGAATGTGGTAATCCTTTTTGACTTTTCTTCTTGATGGCCATAGTCGCTTTTCTGTAGAGGCCAAGAATTAGACGATTGCAACAGCCAATTTGGTCCATTCCACCACAAGAGATGAGATTTCAGTTCAGTAGGTGACAAGCCTCTAGAGGCACAATCGGCAGGGTTGTCGGCCGAAGGAACATGCAGCCAATGTTTTCTTGATAGGCTGGTAAGAATTTCCGCCGTTCGATTACCAACAAAAGTACTCCAACGTCTTGGATGATCCGCTAGCCAGTCGAGAACAATCTGGGAGTCAGTCCAGGCAAATGTTTCGTTTATAATTACGTTTGATTCTCTTTTGACAATTTCGATTAGCTTTGTTAACAGTACTGATGCGCATAATTCGAGTCGTGGTAGCGTTTGCTGCTTGATAGGTGCTACCTTGGTCTTAGCGGAAACAAGTTGAATGGAAATTTGACCATCGGACGTGATTGTTTTGAAGTAAATTACTGCCGCGTAGGCAGATTGACTGGCATCACAAAATCCGTGTATATCTGTAATAGACCCTCGAACAGTGTTAATAAATCTTGGAATAGAAATTAAGTTTATGGCCTGCAGATTGTTTCTTATTTTCTCCCACATAATTTGTCTATCGTGTGGTAGCGGATCGTCCCATTGAAGATTGTCGCCCCAGAGAAGCTGTAAGAAGATTTTAAAAGTAATAATAATTGGAGCCAACCAACCTAGTGGATCAAACAATCTGCTCGCTTCAGACAGAACTGTTCTTTTGGTGAAGTTTTTGGAAGCTGGTAACCGTGACGTGAAAATGAAACTGTCTGTTTTCGGATTCCACTCGATTCCCAAAACCTTTATAGATTCTGCTGATGTTTCACTATGATCATGAATTTCTTTGTGGTTTAATTCCTGTAGTTCTTGAGGAGTTGTGCTTAATATTTTTTGGTTGTTGGATTTCCACTTCCTAAGGTGAAATCCGTAGCCTTGTAATATATCAGTAACCTTTTCTTTTAGTTGCAGAGCCTCATCTTCATTGTCGGCTCCTGCCATAAGATCATCCACATAGATATTTCTAGCTGTTACTCCGGAAGCGTGTGGTTCGGAATTTTTATTTTCCTGTGATATTTGATTGATGACACGGGTGGCTAGAAATGATGACGAAGCTAAACCATAAGTGATTGTCTTCAGGCGAAAATAGCGAAGGGGCTCGGAAGGATTGCACCGCCACAAAATTTGCTGAAATTTTGAATCCTCTGGAGATATGTCAACTTGACGGTACATTTTTTCTATGTCCGAAGAAAATGCGTACTTGTATTCTCTGAACCTAAGAATAATAGCGTATAATGTTGATTGCACGGTTGGCCCAACAGCTAAACAATCATTCAAGGAAAAACCCGTGCTAGACTTGGCAGACCCATCGAACACAACTCTCAATTTGCTCGTGCTACTGGATGGTTTCAGTACACCATGATGAGGCAAGAAGAACTGATTTTCTGATGATTTTGGTGGAGTGATTTCTACCATGTGGTTAAGACTCTGATATTCGGACATGAAATCGTGATAGAGTTTCGAAAATAATGGATCACGAATGAAACGACGCTCCACACCTCTCAGTCTTTGTATCGCTGCTGGTAATGATTCTCCCAGTTTACTTGGCGGTTCCTTGAATGGAAGTTTAACGACGTAGCGACCTTGGGAATTTCGTTCTAAATTCTCAACAAAGTGACGTTCACAGAATGATTCCTCGGGCGACAGAATATTCTCTTGATAATGGAGGGATTCCAATTCCCAAAATTTACGAAGAGTTCGATCCACGTTGACTATATCATTATCTTTACTCGGTAGACTCATCATCGATGCTACTTCAGGTACTGCGAACTGTCCAGGGGAACCTGAAATAACCCAGCCGAACACCGTATTTTGAAGAACTGGCCCATTTGGATTTGGTTTAATTTTCCCATCTTGAACAACATCAAAGAAGTGGTCAGCGCCGATAAGCAGATCTATGGCTTTGGATTTGTTGAATTTAGGATCAGCTAATTTTATACCGTTATAGGCTGTAATATCGATGTTTATATTTCGAGGAGGCAGCTTGCTAGTAATTCTGGACATAACGAGTGCTTCTACAGAAAATTCTGGAAAGAGAGTTGGTTTAAGCGTTATTGTCACAATACCTTTGGAAGTTCCCGAACTGGACTGTCCCAAACCACTTATTGAGATACGTGCGTTTCGTTTTTGTAAGCGTAAGCGTTGCGCGAAAGCTTCTGTGATAAAACTGGCTTGCGACCCGGAATCTAACAAAGCCCTGCACAACATAGTTCGGCCGGAATAATCAACCGCGGATACTATTGCTGTTGGAAGTATCGCGTTCATGCTTGTGTCGTGAACATGTAGAGTTGTGATCTCCTTTATCGATTTGGTTTGGATTTCTGATGCTGAAGTACCTGGAGTTTCCTCTGAATGCAGCAGGGTGTTATGCTTTTTACCGCATTTCTGGCAACGACGTCTTGAGGTGCATCTGAAAATCGGATGGCTACTACTCAAACAATTGAAGCACCGATTCGTTGATTTGGCAAACTCTTTCCGTTCATTTGAGTTCAATGCTTGGAACTGGCTGCATTGGAAAATTGAATGACTTGTGTCTTGGCACATTGCACATTTATAGCTGAAAGATCGGACTGCCGCATGGCCTTCAATTTCACTCAATGTACTTTCTGACGCGACATGACCCTTTATTTGCGCCTTCGAATTGGTCTGCTTGGTGGTTGAACTAAGCGTTTCTAAAGTGTCAATACGACGACCTAAAAATTTAAGAAATTCAGTGAATTCTGGGTTAACTATATCTGCCGAGTGCTCGGCCCACATTGTTTTTGATTTATCATCCAATTTTTGGAGTAGAATGTGGATTAGCCAGGGATCTCGAGTTTCCCCCACATCTCCAAGGGCTTGCAATCCACGAATCACTTCATCAGAAGTGTCCATTATTCGTTTGATGTTAGCAACAGTGGGATGATAAGCTGCAGGCTGCTCAATAAAAGTTCGGATAAACGTGCTGATGATGTATTTTTTTCTGTCGTATCGCTCTTTCAGTTTATTAAGTGCACCCATGTAGTTCCCCTCGGTAACAGATATGTGTCGTAGAAGTATTGCAGCTTCCCCTCTAAGTATTGCAGCTTCCCCTCTAGCCCTTTCAAATATTGAAATTTTTGGACAGGGCTCAAGCTCGTTGACTCGTGAATAATTGTACTGTACATATCGTAGAACGATTGCCATTCTGAGTAATCCCCAGTAAACGGAGGTATATGAATTTTTGGCAATTTAACTTGAGAGTGTTCGCCGGTTTGGGATTCGTTGTGTGTATTATCCAAACTTATCACCCCTTGGTGGAGACTTTTGGATCGAATTACATTATTTAGCGTCGTGATAGCGGTATAATAATTTTCTTCATAAGCAAAGTCACTTTCTTCGGTAGGATCGGTTGTGAAGATACGCGTCTCAATATCTGTAAACTCCTCCATGAGTTTTTCAACCCGACGTAACCGCGTGGTTAGTTCGCCTAAATCGGTCAGTTTTTGATCTTGCCAAGCATATTTCACGAGGTTTGTTAACTTACACTTATTAATGCTACGTTGCTTTTTAAGACCAGCGATAAGCACCTCGGACATATTGAATTTTATTTAGTTCACAAAATGGTTCACTAAGAGTATTATCACTAGATATGTAATTTCACCACACTTTATTTGAACGTACCGTTCCATTTTTAAGGATCACTGTTTCTTTAATACGATAGTTTATAAGAACGAATAGCAGAAATTCGTACTACGGTCAAATTATTGGGAATTGAGAATAGAATAAAAGTAAGAAAAATGTTTCTATTTGCACGAATACTTCGCTTTTATTAAATATGAATTTCAAATGGAATATAGAAATTGAAGAGGAAAAAAGGATACTTATCTTAAACACGAGGTGGTTCCTTTTCATCAAAATGGCCGTAAATTTTGCTGATTTGTAACTTCTAGATTTCACTGGATGTGATGCGGGTGGTTAATATAAATTAACTGCAGCACGTTGGTTGATTCCTATGGCGTTGATCTGAATAATGCGGATGCCTCGATCCGGCTCGAAGGACCAGTGTTGTCGGGGTACAGCTAGATTTATTAAATTCCTGAGGAAATTTAATGCTGTACTTTTATCCCGAGTTGTATTGTTGTTAATAGTAGGTAGGCGTGAATGGGTTTCACGTTACCCGTTTTATATATTAAATAAAATTCACAAAATGGTTTACAGAAATATTATTTATGAATGTTTTATTTTTTAATGTACACTCTAAGGGATTACAGAATAAAGTGAACTAAATTTTTAGTTGTTAGTTGTTACAAGTTAAGGAATGAAAGAGATTGCCTGATTACATAATTTTAAATTAAATTATAGTTGAAACGATATAAAAATAAATGTAGACTTAATGTTCTATAAAATTAAGGTAGAATTACAAAATATTAAACATGCTATAAAATTAAAGTAGAAGTACTAATTACTAATAGAACATGGAATAAATGTACTAATTATGGATAATGTTCACTGAACAATATTTACAAGTGACAGTTCAATCAAAATAATAATAATTTTGTGTTATACAAAAGGTAATTAAAGATTATTTAATTATATATAGTTAAATTGTTAAACATTTAATTGATTTATCTTTTTCAGATGGGGATTTGATTCCAGTTGACGAAGGAGATGAAAAACTGTGCTGGATATTGCGGGTTTTAAGATGAGTATAATTTCAGTAATGTTGTTTTCGATTTTTAATAAAGTTTTGTATTTCAGGAACTAAACACATGTACTAGAATTTCCACTAGAATTTTTTGATTTTCTGCGGCCATATAAGTGAATTTCAGTCTTTGACCAATATCTCAAAAATTTCCACTAGTAACCAATTTTTTCTGTTGTTTTTCTAGTAGCCTGGTTCATACTGAGACTATATGGAAAATTTGGGGAAAATCCATGGACTAGAATTTTCACTAGAAATTTTTGATTTTCTGCGGCCATATAAGTGATTTTCACTTTTTGACTAGGTTTGACTAAACTAGATTATTTTCTTCATATCACCCTCGTCTCTTAATAATATTGGACAATAACAAACAACTAATTGTAATCTTATTTTCGATATTTAGTTAAATCTCTATTATTTTCAAAACATTTCCCATTTTTTATTGATTAATCTTCTTTCGTGATTAATGACCGTAAAGACAAAATAAAATGTATATATACGCACGTATACGCGGGGTATAAATAGAACATTGGCTTAGGTGTGTAGACGAATGTTGTATAATTAACCAAAGTCCTAATTACAACTTTGCAAGTCCAGTGCGGTTAAAAAGTTTTCGACACGGTATTCTGATTTACAATTCCCATTGTCACGCATGGAAAAGTATTCCAACTCTTTTATATTATTTTTTATTTTTGTAAGAACAGACCAATTCCAACCCATTTTATTATTTGCAATTTATTCTTGTTCGGTGTTTTGTTCTCATAATCACAAAATACATACACACCGAGCAAATCAAACCATTCATCAAAAAGCTTCCTCGCTATGCTTTATCCATTTGTGATGTTTAAGTAAAAGTAGAGAAAACATTTTTTGATTGTTTTTGTTCATTTTCCTCCTCCTCCTCCATAATAGAACATAAACTATGTGGAGAATAAAAAGGGAAATTCGCACAAATATAAAAAATGGAAAAATCGGAAAACTGTGAAACAAAAAGTGAAAAGTGTTCTTTGGTTCAGTGAATTTTTTTTCTTCAGTAGAATATCCTTTTATTGTTTGTTATAATGTAACTGCTATTTTATTCTCTATGTACGGGGACGTAGTGTGGATGCGGATTTCTCTTCAGAATTTATATGTACATATATTTATAAGAAGAACATTACGTACAATACTACCCTTAATATAATACGATGGGGTGTAAATGATGATGATTTTTATATGTTGATGGTTGATTTTCTATTTTATGTCTTAGGAAAATGTTTAGAACCAAACAGTATACACTTCTATATGGGCCTCTCTCATTTTAATACAATGATTAAATATCGCTAACAATGCGTATGGTATAATACTGACATCAGAAAGGGAGCCGATTTTTTTGTTTTGTTATACACTGTAACTATTTTTTTTTTTTTAGTTATTTATATTTTCTAAACAAGGGATGATGGATAAACAGAACAAATCTACCATGTTGTTGGCACCCTTTTTCAAATACAAAAGTATTTCAAATCAAATTTTATATAATATATTTAAATTTAATGATAAATTAATTCAAGTGGACAGAATGATTTTTCAACAAATTCGTGCAGAAATTTTATTGGGTCATGACAGTTGGGTATATAGAAAACGATGTACTGCAGATAATGGATGTGTAATTCCTTTAATCCGATATAATCACAGCCACGTTACATTATTGCCCATTAGTTGACAATTAAATTGAGGCGATCAAGCAAAAATCCAGAAAATCGTATCTGAAATGTTAATCTTATGTTTTAGCTCGGTATTAAACCAAAATTGTAATAAACACTTTTTCACACATTTCATGTATGTATTTATATTTACATACACACCCATTTTAATATTCAATTTCCCTTATAAATCTTAATTATCTAAAAAAATATTAAATTACATTCATTCTAGGCATGATAAATAACCCTTTTTGCTCTGTTCAATTGACACTTAACACAGAGAACCCAAAATGACGACAATCAAAAATTATAAATATTTTTGTTAACACCAGGTCAACATTTAATTTCGCTTATCATGTTTCGGAGGAAAAAAATTTTCTTTTTTTAATTTTTAACAATCTGTACGCTCGCTCATGTACAGAAAATATTGTGAAAGACAACAAACATAGTTAAATTTAAAAAAAATCTCTGTAAAGATCAATTTTGTGAAGATTAACAACTTTATAACTATTTGAGACGACAGTTTTGTTAATTCAAAAGATGGCTACTTTAGACAATTTTTCTACTTTTATGTCTGAAATATATCAGAAGGCCTAAACTTGGATAGTGTAGGATAGTGTAACAATGTCACCATGTGGGTGGAATGTCTAGTTGGATAAAATGACGTGAATAGTTAGGATTATTGCAGTCTAATGTAGTTATGTATATCGGCGATATAGTTCCGCACAAGTGTTTGTGGCTTATTCTATGAGTTGGTTCCTGGCTGTTCTTGGGAACGATTAACTGAAGGCACTTTCATTTCCCTCTGTTAGTTCTATCGAGAGTGCAAGTGCGACAATACGGTTTAAACACAATGGAAGCAACGCATCCGTAACAATATGTGCCAGAACTGGAATTTCATTAGGCTGCCATAATCCGAATTATTCACGCCGTTTTTGCCAACAATAGACATACCATCCACATTTCTGGGTCGAGGCGGTTGATTGTTCTTACGAAATTGTGAATTATTTTGCGAAAATTTTTGCAAATGAGCATTCGATCGAGTATTGTCAAGATCGGAATAAGTAGCATTCACGGGAAAGAATTTCATTCGAATTCATTAGGTGACTTTTTAAAATCCTATGGTGTTGTACAGCAGTTCACAGCCAATTACTTCCTGCAATGAAATGCGTCAGAGTGGGTAAATCGCACGATAATCTCAGCTATTAGTGTCTATATCGGTGATAATCATAGGCATTGGGATATGTACAGTAGGTTCAACAAGTGCGTGTACGGCATAACTATACTTAAAACTGTAGGAACAATTATAGGCCGGGCTAACGTCAGTTCTCTATTGATTCCTCTTGGATGCTCTAAAACAAACATTAGTTTACCTGCAACTGTTTAGCGGATAACATATATGAATGAAAATGAGTGCATGGTTCTTTCGCCTTACTCTCACAATTGTGTGGGCGGGCAGGAAAAGGGATATAAAAAAGTCGAAAACATTTGTATAGAAGAGGATTACACATTATTAAATGTATAAAAATGCTTACGATTTGCCAGATAGAGGCAAAATCCGAACCACTGCAAAAAGGAGTATGAGGCCATCATACAGTTATTTGATGAAAATTCCTCGCTTACGCTGGATGCAGCTGTAGAAAAATTGGCGAAAAAGTATATTATTATACCAAAAGCAACCATACGAAATAGAATTATGGAAGATAGCTACGCATATGGAAATACTTTGGTCAAACCACTGGTAACATAAAAATACATGGAAAAACGAGTGGGCGAATTAACAGTGGGCGAATTAATATAAAAATAAAGATTTTACGAATATTGTGTTTACCGATGAGTCATCCTTTTGGGGTTTTAATGTTAAAAGGCGTGCTTGGCCAACTAAGCAAAACAAAGGATTGTCCAAACGGTGAAGCATCCGCCCTAGCTCCATGTATGGGGATGCTTCACCAAGCAAGATTTTGGTAAATTAATCGTTAACACACCTTGGTTGATTGTTTCCTTCTAGTATGTAATGGTTTGGAGCGGAGAACTCTAATTGAATCTTGCAAAAAGATGCAAAACACCATAGCATACTCTGTTCGGAATTAAAACTCAAAAAGGGCATCACAACATTGGATTGGCCATCTCAGTCACCTGATTCCAATCCAATCGAAATTTATGGGCACTCATGAAGATTGTACTGAAAATGTACCACATAAAAAAATTGGAGCGCTCTAGCGCGAGTTGTCCGGGAGATATTGAAAAATGTATCACCACAGAAAATCTTGTTGATAGCATGGTCAAAAGAAGGCAGGCAATTATTAACAGTAATGGTGACTTTACTATGTATTAGTTGATAGCGCCCTAGAAAATTCTCATTCATTCTCATTGTGTTTCTTGAAGTGAACGGATGTCAAAAATATAAAATTCCAGCGAAATATTTATTAATAATATAAGATAAACAAATTTAAATAAATAAATATAATATTACTAATAAAAATAAAAAAACATTTTTTAATTACATAAAATAACAATTAAATAATTTAAAAGAAGCTTATTAAATAAAATATAAATAAGATATTAGATACGCCCTGTCATAAAATTAATTTTCTGTGGGCGCGAAAGTTGTATAATTATTACTTGTGGTTGTGATGGCTCCCAAAAAATGTACAAAGTGTCAAGTTGCAGTTACAGGAAATCGAAATAATCCCGGGATTTCCTGTGAAGGCACCTGCAATGGATATTTCCACATCGCCTGTGCGGATATTCCGGTTGATCTTCTTGATCATATTCGCAATAAAACAGCAGCCTGGATTTGCAACTCTTGCAAAGCGTCAAAGCGTCGATCCATTATAAATGGATCGGAAAGTACCAGAGATACAGTGCCGAATAATTTATCTGATCTTCCAGAGATTTTAAAATTTTTAAATGACCTGCGTGCTAGAATAATTAATGTGGAAACCTCCCAACAATATGTATCAAACTCATTTGATAATTTTTTGCAACAAATCAATTTAATTTCTGATGAAAACAAGGTGCTAAAGGATAAAATCAAACAATTGGAATCAAAACAATCTTCTTATGATTATAAATTCAACAAAATTGAAGCAAGTTTGGATAATGAATTTCAACGCACAATCCAAAACGATCTAGTAATCAGCGGTCTTCCATTAAATATGGATCTTAAAAATGATATGGTCACCGGTTTGCTTCGTGTTCTGGATGTTAAAGCTGACATTAGTGTAATTCAATCTGCATTCTTCGTTAATCATAAGGATCCACTACGAACTAGCACATCCAAAAAACCCATGTTAATAATTAAAACACATAATAACGAATTAAAAAATGAAATTTTATTAAAATTTAAATCAAAAACAACTAATAAAAATTACATACGGACGTCTGACCTTGGGGTTAGCTGCCCATCATCACACAACATTCTCATTATTCGTATTATGGATCATCTTTCACCGCTAAAAACCAAACTGTATGCAGAAGCTAAAAGAATAAAACAAACGTTAAATTTCAAATATTTGTGGTGTAAGCAAGGGAAAATCTTACTGAGGAAGGATAGTGACGCAATTGTTTATCATATTAAATCGATGAACGATATCAACTTTATTGAAAAAACATTTCTTGGACGACTTACTGGTGAGCTCGATAATGGTGCCGATTGTAACTGATGTGATATCCACAACTCCGAATTGTTGTCATGTAAATATAATAATATTTTTAGTTTTTCACTATTTTAAAGTTTCAACATATATAGCCTATATGTACTTACATTTTATTTCTATAGTTTATTATACACTTTAAAAGTTGTTAATTTTATTACTACAATAATTGTATTGTTTACATATGAAATGTCATTCACAGATGTTTCAGTTCTTTTTGTTGTAATTTTTGGTGTTGTTCGCGTCGAATTTAATTGGTCTAATATTTTCATGTATTTGACATTATTATATCATCGGGTAAATTTTATACGATTTATAATTTTTATTTTATCTTTTTCTCTTATTTCATTTCTGACATTAAATAATTTTGTTTTCTTTTGTTCCCACACTGAAATCGAATTAAAACCTTATAAATTTCATTTTGGTAGTTGTTTAAAGGCTCAATTACACTACAATATTTTTTACTATAACATGGTCGGTTTATTTGTTCAATATTTTTATTTTGATGATTTGCATGGTAGTCTGATCAATTTAATTAAGGGACGCGAAACAAATTTATTTATTACGATTGTTTATATTAATATGAGTATTATTTTTTTTTAATGAGCAGCGCAATGAACTTTAATCTTGTTTATCAAAATATACGTAGTTTAAGAAAAAATTTAGACAAGCTGCTTGCACACTTAGGTTCCAGTAATCTTGGGCCTCAAATTATTGGCTTGTCTGAAATTTGGATTTACGACAATGAAGTCGCGAATTATGGTTTAAAGGGGTATGATCTATTCACATCTTGCTTGCATGATAAACGTTCTGGACGTGTCGCTGTTTATGCCAATAGTAGTCTGAATTGCAAACAATTTAATCTACTTTTCCAAACATTCAATGCGGTCGGTCTGACCTTCTTTATAAGTTCTAAATTAGTTTGTGTTATTTGTATATATCGTCTTGGTTATACAGATATCTCCAGTTTTATTGATGAATTTCAGTGTGCTTTTGGAGGATCAATCCCATCCTAACTTAATTATCATGGGTGACTTTAACATTGACTTTCTCAAGCAAAATGCAATGCTGGATAGGTTGCTGCTTTTATTATCTGAACATGGATTAGATAATATTCTTGAACCAACGCGAATTACAAATACCACAGCTACTTGTATTGATAATGTACTCCATAGATTTGATCAAAGGTATTTTTCGGCAGTTTCCTACAGTGTATTAGACTTAAAAATTTCAGATCACTGTCTAATTGAAATTAAATTATCAGGTACTGCCTTTCACACAAAATCTACATCTCGGAGAACCTCTGAAGTTTTTCATATCGATTTCAACCAACTACAGGATCTACTATTGTTTGAAGAATGGACTGATGTTTATTCTTGCCAAGTTGTGTCTAGGGCCTATGATAGTTTTATTAAAATATTTAAAGGACATATTAAAAAAGCACTTCAATTAAGTTGTTTCCCAATAGAACAACGAATCTAAAGCCATGGATGTCTGATGATTTATTGAGACTTATACGTAAAAGAAATTATATTTGTCGCCTTGCAAAAAAACATAACAGCAACCGTAGATTGAAACAATATAGCTTGACGCTGTGTGACTCTGTTAACCTACAAATTGAAATAGCCAAAAAAAGTTTTTATTCTCAAAAGTTCATCAACAATGGTAATGATGCTCGTAAGAATTGGAAAACAGTTAATGAAATAATAAACGGACAGCCTAATCCAGTTGAAATTAAAGAAATCGTTGATCAAACAGGCTGCATAATATCTGATCCAGATCAAATCGCAAACGAACTTAACGAGTTCTTTACGAGTGTTGGTGGTGCAAATGCTACCAGTCTCCTCTTGGATAAAGCCGACAAAAATAGATTAATATGTCAATATTACCAATCTATTGATAGTTGCGTTTTTTCAGAAATCTCATCTGGAGAACTGTATTTTACCATTCTTTCACTAAAAAATAATTCAACTCCTGGTTTGGATGGCATCTCAAACAATGTTGTTAAAAGAATGTCCCGGTTTTTAGTTGATGTTTTATCTTTTATTTTCAATTCAGGCTTGGTAACTGGGATTTTTCCTACTTCGTTAAAGCGAGCTTTAGTTGTTCCGATCTTTAAAAATAATGATAAATCAATCATGAACAACTATCGACCAATCTCACTACTTTCTGTATTCTCTAAAATATTTGAAAAAGCTATAAAAAGGAGAATTGTTTCTTTCCTAGATAAAATAGATTTTCTCTCTCCCGACCAATATGGTTTTAGGAAAAATAAAAACACTGAACAAGCTATTCTATCCTTCCTAGAACAAGTAACTGAACATATTGATAATGGGTTCAAAGTATCTACTCTGTTTATAGATTTAACAAAGGCTTTCGACAGAGTCCAACATAACACATTTTTAAAAAAGCTACATTGTTGCGGATTCAGAGGAATAACCCGGGATTGGTTGTACTCGTACTTAAATGGGCGAACGCAATTGGTAAGAGTAAATGGACAATTAAGTGAAGAGTTACGGATTGATGTGGGAGTCCCACAGGGTTCTGTCTTAGGACCTTTATTATTTTTAGTGTATGTAAATGGAATCTTCCGACAACAATTACGAGGGTCTCCAACTGCTTTTGATGATGATTTCTCGTTTACATATGCTAGTCCAAGTTTTCAAGACAATATCGCGCTCATAGATCATGATTTAAACACTTTATCCATTTGGTTGGAAGCACATAATTTTGTTTTGAGTCATAAAACGAAATTATTGCATTTTAGGGATACTCCATCGTCGTATCGTCAGACAACATATCACACTTTCGAATGTAGCAAAAACTATAACATGCAGTGCCCTTCTAATGATTGCTTCCTAGTGAACACAGTTGATGAATTTCGATATCTAGGTATTATTATTGATCGAGATTTAAATTGGAAAGCGCATACATACAAGGGCTAAAGTCTAGACTATTATTGGTCTCTAGGAAAATGTATGTTCTACGACTATTTGCTCCACAATATTTACTTAGAATGATTTACTTTGCATTAGCGGACTCAATTCTGCAATATGGCTTATTATGTTGGGGTAGTTCGTGCAATGCCACGCTACATCCTATCTACGTGCGACAAAAGCAGTTAATCAGAATTATGTGCTTCAAACCATTTTTTTCGCCATCGTGGCCATTATTTCAAACTCTCAGTATACTGCCACTACGGCATATATACGTTTTTAAGGTTCTAAGAATATTTTATGTTAAAAGTGGAAATAATTTTGTGATTCATGCAGGTTATAATCTCAGGTCGAATCATACCTTTTTAAAACATATTCCAAAATTTAGATTAGACCTACGGAAACACTTTTTTAATATCGTTGCACCAATTATTTTCAACAATTTACCTTTGGATATTCGAAAGTGCAGCAGCTTTTCTAGCTTTTCAAAACACCTTAAAAAATGAATCCATCAAACTAAAAATATTGACCATCTTTTTCAATTATTAGTTTAAAAATTGTTCGCGTTCTCACAATGATAACTCAAATACGGGAAGGATAATGAAAGAAGGAAAAATTATTTAAATGTAGTATGTATTTTAAGAGGCTTTAATATATCCATGTGTAATGAATTTAGAATAATAGTTTTAATTATCTATTATTATCTATTATACATATGCTATTAATTTTAAACGTAAATTATATTGTTTTTATTTCTTATTTTTGTAAATAGAAGTTAAATATTTATTTTTATTTTGTAATTTAGAATCAGGGGACCAGTCACGTGATCTATTTGATCCAATGGTCCACTTATCTTACCTTCTGAAACTTTTTTAGTCTTAATATTATTGTAAATACTAGTTTTTATTTATTATAATAAAGATGGTAATGAAATTAAAAAAAAAAAAAAAAAAAATAAAATACAACAAACTTTCATAATAAAAACAAAAAAAAAATCGTAGCTTTATTTTTACTTAGTTTTTTGCCGTAAACGCTCTTGCTCCACATACTGTATGTACATGAAATTTCCCCCTCTATTTTCTGACGTTCGGCCAGCACATAGTCAGACATAGGTGTTCATATCGATTACTGCGGGATTTTAATTTACTAAGCGATCGTTACTTCACTGCAGAAGATAATGACAATCGCTTATCAAACGCGCAGGAAATTCTCTTATCACATCATAAAATTTTTTATATTCGCAATGTCACAAAATTACAACAAATTACTGCAAATTACATTTGAGAATCATATCTCGTCAATTCTTTCCTAGCCAACAAGTTTTTGTACGGAGTTTCATTCAAAGCAAAGCTGGTGACAATTTTTGTGCAATGTTGGCCCTAAAATTGGTCAAAGCTACTATAATAAGAAAAACTGTACCTTATGAACAATACGGGTAAAATGGAAGAATCTTAGGTTTTTTTTTCTTGGCTAAAATTGCATTTATTTTTTTGATGTATGTGTATATTTTACGGTTGTTATCAATGTCAATTATTGATTATGCCCGGATTTGAGACTATCCCAAAGCGCTGGGTCTGCTCCACGAATTGTGGCGAGGCGAAGAAGTTTGTGTTGAAAATATTTTGATTTTTCAATTAACAATTCATTTCTTAAAAATTTGTTTTTAGCCTTTTTGTAAGGTTCAAAGTACAGATGTACCTTTTTCGCTTTCAATCAAACGTTTTTTATTTTCGCGTTGGCCTGTATGCTTAATGATTTTATTTAGCCTTTGTTTAAACTTTTTAAGTCTATTTTATTTATTAGCAACTAAAGTTTAGAACAAAATTAGTTAGTTAACCCGCAAAATAGAATAATATGCCTTAAACGGATGACAAAATTACGTTTGTATGTATCCTCCTTGAGCGAAACCAAGGAAAAAAGGGAAATGAAACAAATAAAATAAAAAACACCTAATTTACCCAGATTTCCCCAGGACTTCACCCGAATTTTCCCCGGAATTTCTGGATTTCACCAAGATTTCCAGAATTTTCTTTCGGTTTTACCCCGGATTTCACCCGGAATTTCCTGATTTCTCCAGGATTTCCCCAATTTCCCGGATTTTCTCCAGGATTTACCAAAATCCCCCCCGGATTTCCCCAGGATTTTATCCAAATTTTTTACGGATTTCCTCAGGGTTCCCCACGGTCTCCGCCGGATTCCCACGGATTTCCCCCGGATTTCCCCAAGATTTGCACAGGATTTCACTCAAATTTCCTCTGGATTTCCTGATTTTTTTCGATTTCCCCAGATTTTGCCAGACCTCTTTAGGATTTCTTCCGGATTTCCTCCGGATTGTCTCCGGATTTCCCAAGGATTTCCTCTGGATTCCCACTGGATCGTCCCTGGATTTTTCTCGGGAAAGTGAACACTGATTGCATTTTGTAATTGTTTCTGGGTGTTTGTTACAAATTAGAAATATGAAGTTGTCCGACAAACAAAACAACGTGTCCGTCATGCCAGCCGGAACCATATCAGCCGGAACCAAACAACTATGGCACAAGTAGCACGATGCATTGTGCATCATTGAGCACTATATGCTTTTTCAGCCGAAACTTTATAATTCCCACCGGAACCTGATAAAGCCACACAGAACCATACAACAGCCAAACCAACTAAGCAACTAGTAGCACAATGTATTGTGCATCATTGTGCACTATAACATTTTTCAACCGGAACCTTATAAATCCATAAATATAAAAAAATTCGGAAAAAACCTTATAAACTCAGCCGGAACCATACCCTCTACTGCAAAACTAACTATATCACAAGCAGGACAATGGATCGTGTATCATTGTGCACTATATCCTTTTTCAGCTGGAACCTTATAATTCCAGCCGTAACCTAATAGGACCAGCCAGAACCGTACTGTAGCAAAACTAACTATGGCACAAGTAGCACGGTGCATTGTGCATCATTGTGCACTATATAATTTTTCAGCCGGAACCTTATAATTCCTCCCAGAACGGTTCAAAGCCAGTCAGTACCATATAACAGCCAAACCCACTTAGAACAAGTAGCACGATGTATTGTGCATCATTGTACACTAGACATTTTTTCGCCGGAACCTTATAAATTCAGTTACCTAAGATTTTCCGAGGAAAACCTTACAAATTAAGCAGAACCCTACAGTCAAAATAACTATTTCACGAGTAGCACTATATAATTTTTAAGTCGGAACCTTATAATTCTGACCAAAACCTAATAAAGCTAGTCAAAACCGTACTACAATCAAACCAACTATAGCACAAGTAGCACGATGCATAGTGCATCATTGTGTACTATTGCAAAACATATAGAAAACTTATATGGTAATGACTGGCTTTGTAAGGTTCTGGGAAGAATTATAAAGTTCCGACTGATAAGCTATGTAGTGCACAATGATGCACAATGCATCGTGCTACTTGTGCTATAGTTAGTTTTGCTTTAGAGCGTATGGTTCCGGCTGAACTTGTAAGGTTTTTACACGACAAATCATATATTTCAAGATTAATAAGGTTCCGGCTGGAAAATAATATAGTGCACAATGATGCACAGTGCATCGTGCTACTTGTGCTATAGTTAATTTGGCTGTTGTACGGTTTTGGCTGGCTTTAATAGGTTCCTGGCGGATATATAAGATTTCGGCTGAAAAAGTATATAGTGAAAAATTATGCACAATGTATCTTGCTACTTGTAATATAAGATTTTTAAGGTTCCGGCGAAAAAAAATATATAGTGCCCAATGATGCACAATGCATCGTGCTACTTATGTCTAAGTTGGTTTGGCTGTTATATGGTACTGATTGGCTTTGTTAGTTTCTGGGCGAAATTATAAGGTTCTGGTTGAAAAATTATATAGTGCACAATGATGCACAACGCATCGTGCTACTTGTACCATAGTTAAATTGCCTGTAGAAGGTATGGTTCCGGTTGAAATTGTAAGGTTTTTTCACGACAAAACGTATATATCAGTATTTATGAGGTTCCAGCTGGACAATTATATAGTGCATAGTGCACCGTGCTACTTGTGCCATAGTTAGTTTTGCTACAGTGTGGTTCTGGCTGGCTGTACTAGGTTCTGGGCGGAATTATAAGGTTCCGGCTGAAAAAGGATATAATGCACAATGATACACGGACCATTGTCCTACTTGTGATATAGTTAGTTTGACTGTATATAACCAAACCCTCGTTTCCGGCTGGAATTATAAGGTTCCACTGAAAAATCATATATTGCTGGATTTATAACGTTTCGGCTGAAACATTATATAGTGCACAATGATGCACAATGTGACCTAGTTGGTTTGGCTGTTGTATGGTTCTGTATGGCTTTATCAGGTTCCGGCTGGAATTATAAGGTTTCGGCTGAAAAAGCATATAGTGCTCAATGATGCACAACGCATCGTGCTACTTGTGTCATAGTTGTTTGGTTCCAGCTGATATGGTTCCGGCTGGCGTGACGGACACCTAACATAGACTCTATTCCTGATTTAGTGGAAGAATGAGCTAAAATTGTTGGATTTTTCACATGATCTTCAATAATTGAAAAATTGTCGGGGTTTTCTGCACTGTACAGTATAAATGCAGCGAGAATGTAAACATTCACTATATTGTAGAACATAAACTGGGTTACCATCTTATCCATGTTATCGAACCCTCCTTTGGTGGCACCAGAAAATCATTTCTGGGTTATTTTTTGAACCATTCGTGTATTATTTGTAGTGTGCATCTTTGACAACAAGGTTACAATGCGATTCCTGTTCGGAAAATTTGAGTAAATGCTCACTTTTCCATCATCATTAAACCCAAACTGGGATGAATATTCTTCTTCACTTACATATTTCTTGAGATCGAAAATGTTGGTATACCCGTCAACAATACGATTATCAAATTCGTCGAAGATTAGAAAATTAGTATCCAAATTGAGTTCTGACACACTAAATCACAATGAATTCTGGGTAATGCGGATGCCACAACAATTTCTTTTCGTTTTTGGTGAACGATCGTAACATCAAACGCCTGGAGCTTTAAAGTACATCTCGCAATCCTACCACTTAAATCCTTTTGTGTCATTAACCACTTAAAACTGGCATGATGGCCGAAATTGCGTTACACTAATAACGGCCGCTAGACATTCTAGTTCAGTTTTTGTGTAATCTCACTGGGCCGCGTTTAATTTCTGTGATATAAAAAAGTACACTGCCAATACCTTGAGTAGTTGCATCACATCGAATAATGAATGGTTTATCGAATTCAGGATTATGAATAACAGGAGCACTGCTCGATAGATTTTTAAGAATGCGAGATTACTTCTTCATTCCACCTGAACTTAACGTTATATATATCTATAAAAATGGTGTAAAAAATGTATGTGCGCGCATCAGTTGAGAACGGCTGAACCGATTTGGCTCAATCTTTTTTTATTGTGTTTGCAATTGCCAGGAGATGGCTCTTACGAAAGAAAATTTTGAAAAAATTCACCGAAAAAGTCTAAAAACCCGAAAAATCGAATAAAAAGCCATTTTCATATGAATTTGTGAGTACATTTATTATGAGACAGGTGGTGCAGTGGTTAAAGCATCGGCGCTTGGATTGGGAGGTACCGAATTCGATTCGCACCGAAGGCTACATCCAAACTGCTACTTTGTTTTTTTATCCAAAATTCAAAATCCGTAAACTCGAAAAAAATCGAAACCAAATAGAAAACCGAAAAATCAAAAAAAAAATCGGAAAATCGAGAATTGGCGTTTGCAGAGGAATTTTGTATGGAAATACACTTAACACCACCGATGAAAATTGTATTTTGACAATGATCATTCATTTAAATAGCCATTTCGGACTAGTTTCAATAGATGGCGTTGGTTGCATACTACTATAAATATAAGTTGTGTAGAATTTTGGCTATCTTATTTTCTATATATATAAAAACAAGTGCATTCAGTTCCCGGTTCTTTTGGCGTTAGCTATGACGATTAACAAATCACAAAGTCAATTTGCAAAAAACAACTAAATTTTTCCACTTTTCAATACACTATGCCACCTTTATGGTTGCGTTCGTTCGCTCATTCTGACAATTTTTTCCACCAATTATATTGCTCAAAATTGACGATTCTGGATTTTTGTACAAAAGATGATTGGTCGAACAAATGACCGAATGAACGAACGCAACCATAAACCTACTTTTAGTGTTGAATTCGGTAAAAAAGTGAATGGAATGGCCACTCAATCGTCTAACTCAAACGTCTATTGAGAATTGAGTTGAGTTGTTTGATTTTTCTCTCATTAAATTCAATTTTTGTGAAGGTCAAAAGTGTTTGCTCGGACGAAGTTATTTGGGGCGAGACAAAGTTCGCCGGGTCAGCTAGTGTAATATATTGGTAATGGGACTGTTACATCTGTGAAATTTGGTATCAAGCGACGATACCAACCCACCATCCCCAACAACTGCAGCGTTTGCTTCACAATAGCCGGTGTCGGAAAGTTCTTAATTTCATCCACTTTGACAGGATCCGTACTTAACAGTGGCGTAACTACAAGGGCGCAAGCCCCGCGCTGCGGGTTGGCCGCAACGATGGGGGCCCGCCGCAACGCGGGTCTGGTGGTCTTTGTTCTTATCATGAGAATTGTTCCATACCCTCCATTAATGTTTTTTTGAAAGTCTTAGATGTCGTCGGCAATCAACTGGATGACAGATTTAAAGCTATGGAAGAAATAACGAAACTATTTTCCTGTATTCAGCCAGATAAATTTGTGGAAATAAATGACGATGATCTCATGAAGTCTGCAGCAGCGATACAAGAAAAATATAAAGACGATCTATCGGAAGAGTTTCCGCTACAAATGGTGATGGTAAAGTCAATGCTTAAGGAGGAAATTTTGGAGATATCATCAGTACGAGAATTAACTGAAGTGACTGAGCTGAAACTTTCAAATATCTCGGAAAATAAGCCCTCTACGATAAAAATGACCATCATCAAAATAAAATCATTCAGGAAGGGAAATACATTAGTGCTAAAATTAGGACCCCCGCCCCTGTTTGTAAGGGGGTGGGGGGGGGGGGCAAATTGGAAATTAAGATAGGAACCCCTATTTTTTATTGCAGATTCGGATTCTACGGCTAAAGGTACGTAGGATTTCCTTGAAACATTTTTTTCGATTCATGATAGTGTAACAAGAGCACCACTACTTGCGTAGAAGCACCCCTATCACATCGAATTTGCCGTAACCTGCCTTGTACCTTATGCGGCGTTGTTCCCGTAGCTCAAGCCGGTGGAGGGAACGGCGTGGGTTTTGGGTACACAGGTCACGGCCTAGATTACCGCATATATATATGTAAAGAGGAAAGAAAAGATGGTATGCCATCAAATGGGGAGTTTGAAAAGGTGAGGCTGGTGAAAACCCGCATCGGTGGGTCTCATGCCTCCCATCAAGCAGGTCCACCGTGGTTGTGAAATATAAAAATTTAGAGTAACATAGTTACTCTAAATTAACAAAAAAAAATTATTTTTTTCCATGGGCTGAAAGCCTCAAATGTTAGTACGTTAATATAATTTGGTAAAGCGTTCCAGCTGAAGGAAACCCGCGTGCTAACGCACATGCGAGATCTCCGCTTCTAATGAAGCAGCTGGTGGACCCTTTACCAAATGGGCCCGATTAATTAGTATGTTGATTTTTATTATTAAGTAAACATACTTACCAACAAACAAAAATTATAAAACCAGCCAAAAGCAACAAAAATGTATTGCGCCTTTTTCCCTTCTCTCCAATTCTTGCAACAAAAAAAAAATAAAAACCAGACTACACAAACCAAAAGAAAATAGATCAAAACCAAAATCAACTTCAAAATTCACTTTTTATTTTCTTCTTTTGTAAAAAATGTAAGAAATTACAAAATTTATTCGCTTCTTTCTGGCGACCAATAATATTTAAATAATAAGAAACGTTAATATTTTAAAAAAAACTAAATTCAAACACACTGTATACTCTTAATATTACAACTCGGATAATCAAAAAATAAAGTAAAGGGAATGAATATCCCTTTTATTAAAAGAACTCGTTAAATTCACACTTTTATTTCGTTCGATAATAAATTATTATGATCTCTATTACTGTTATAAAATTTTTTTAACCAAAAACGCGTCTAGTGTCAAAAATACCGACTACCACGATGGTCTCACAAAACTTGACTCTCCGATCCAAAACAATGTCGCGGTATTTATACGAAATTAACTGACTGACAGAGAAGGAGGGGGAAAATTTGTTATGGGAAATGTTCTTCTCTCTCAACCAGAAAATTCAATTTTTCCACGATCAGCGAAATCTTAGTACAAAGACCGCACATTACTGCTAACGTGACATCAATCTAATTTATGTTCACTCATGGGAAATTATATGCACACGAAAACTGCAACGTTTTAAAAAGTCCATATATAGGTCATTTAAATAAACTATATTCAGAACGTTTGTTTTGTTTTCGTGTGCACAACACAACACTATGGGTACATCATCCAATTGCAAATCTTATCTTTACATGCATTCATTAGTATTTACAATAACTACATTATAAAGACCTTTGAAACACATAAAGCTGCAACTCGATAACGTAAACCAGAAATAATTTTATGTTTGCCGTATTGCATCTCATACCATTTTTGTGTATATGAAGGCAACAACAAACATAAAGAAAAATAAATAATTCCAGCATGACTAAGTGTTTGAGAAAATGTTGTGAAGGAAAAATACCTTCAAAGTCATGATGAAATTATTCTGATCGACGAACAGATAATTGGGAATGAGTTGGTAACGGAGTATGATAAAATTCCGTTACAATAGATGGCGCTGTAATACGCGATATTAATTTTTTTCCTCCTACTCATTCCTACTGAGAACATTTTGCAGTACACAGTTCAGTTAAATACTCCATTTTGAATTGTAATAGCCTTACGCAAACAGGTCTTATTGTTTTCGAAATAATGTTTGAATTGAATCGATATTTTTAAAACAAAATATATCATTTATTTGAAAACAAATTAAGTCGCATGTTCCTATGCAAAATCATCGACGTCGTTGTTCCTGGGTTACGCTAAAAGTAGTTTTTTTTTTAATTTAAGAAATACAATTTGTTTAAAACTAATTTCAAGTATTTACATTGAAAATGTGTAAATTTTAATGCAAACATATTGCAGAGTCGTATCCATAATGTTCCCAGTAGAAGAAATCGAAAACAAATTAATATCGCGTATTACAGCGCCATCTATCATGAATCGAAAAAAATATTTCAAGAAAATCTTACGTACCTTTTGCCGTGGAATCCGAATCTGCAATACAAAATAGGGGTTCCTATCTTAATTTCCAATTTGCCCCCCACCCCCTTACAAACAGGGGCGGGGGTCCTAATTTTAGCACTAATATATTTCCCTTCCTGAATGATTTTATTTTGATAATGGTCATTTTTATCGTAGAGGGCTTATTTTCCGAGATATTTGAAAGTTTCAGCAAAAAAAAACTCACCCGGTATATGAAGAAGAAAAGTATGTGTGTAGCTATGTTTGTTCCACAAAAACTTTTGATCCACTAGAGCGATTACTCCCAAATTTTGTAAGAATACTTTTCAGCAGCCAAGAAAAAACATAGGGGTTAGTGATAAAAAAACATTACCTCTCCTTATGCTCACTCACCTGTAAGGAGAAATTACAATTTATGAAAACTTTTGATCCACTCGAGCGGTTGCTCCCAAATTTTGTACCAATATTTTTTATTAGACATAGGAGGTTTAATGATTATTTAATAAAAGACATAGGAGATTTAATGATTAAAAAAATATTACATCTTCCCTATGCTTACCTGTAAGGAGGAATTTACAACATTTGAAAACTTTTGATAAACTTGAGCGATTGCTCCTAAAATTTGAATGATTACGTTTTAGTAGAAGAGAAAAAATATAGGGTGCTAAGTGATCAAAAATGTTACTCCTTCCTCATGCTCACTTGCAAGAAGGAATTTACATATATATGCAAACTTTTGATCCACAATAGCGAGTGCTTCCAAATTTTGCACGAATACATTTTGGCAGCCGAGAAAAACCATGGGAGTGTTTTAACAAATATTTTATAAGTTTCAATATTTTTTGTATATCGAATGCGTTCTCATAGCTGGAAATTGATGAAAGGATCATCAGTAATGCTTCAGCGGAATCTGGCCCGCCAAAACTATGAAATGGAACACGGCTCCTTGTCGAAAGTTATTTGCCGAAGGCGTATTCATACCTCGCATCCATACCGATCGGCCATTCTGCTTCAAACGAGTCCAGTTCCCAGTTAGACTCTCATTTGCCATAAGTATCAAAAAAGCTCACGGACAATCCCTAAAGTTTGTAGGCGTGAATTTGGAAAGTCCTTGCTTCTTTCATGACCAACAAATAATTTTTGTAAAGCCTGGTGTACTTCAGCTAGTATTAAATAAAACAGCTATATTTTCAATAAGCAACCTTTTTTATTACTCTGAAGGGAAAGTAATGCAAGGTGGAGGGAGGATAGTCTAGGAGCCTACATTAAGTTTTGCGGGAGGGCCAACAATTTGTAGTTACGCCACTTTTACTTAATCCACCCTTCGGTCTCCTTTAACAAAAACTGACTTTTTAAATGTTAAGAATTAGTTAGGCCTTTGACAAAAATTCCGCTACCACCTTGAGAAGTTCCAAATGCACGTCAAATCCCACCGAGACTATAAGTAGATCATCTAGATATACAAAAACGTTTTCTCGAAGTTGTTGGGGTATCACTCGATCCATCAGTATGCACAATACACATGGTTTAGAGAACGTTAGATAACAGAACGGCGTGACGCAGAACTGATAAAGACAACGGCCTGGAACTGTAAACAACGTAACCTGGTTGGGCTCTTTGGATAGAAAGAATTTACCAAAAAGCATCTTTGAGGTCGTCACTAATACAGGGTTATCCAATTCGAGGTTGATAAAGTAGAAATCTGTATACCGACATCTGTCAAATATAAACGTCAAGTACGCTGTCATTTATTTAGTTAACATTCTGCCATTTAAGAATATGGAGCATTTAACAATCGACCAACGCGTTAAAATTATTAAATCTGCTGATGCTGATTTTTCGAACAAAATTTTCTTCAGTGATGAAGCTCATTTTTCGCTTGGTGGATACGTTAATAAGCAAAACTGTAGAATTTGGGCCTCAGAAAATCCACAATTGATTGTAGAGAAGCCATTACACCCGGAAAAAGTCACTGTTTGGTGCGCATTGTGGTCTGGTGGTGTGATTGGGCCGTATTTTTTTGAGAACAACCATGGACGAACCGTTACCGTCAATTCTGAGCGCTATGGCCGCATGTTAACCGATTATTTTTTTACGAAAATCGAAGATTATGATCTTGACGATATGTGGTTCCAGCAGAATGGAGCAACCAGTCACGTAACACGAACAAATCGAGATCTTTTGCAAGAGAAATTTCCTGGACGTTTGATTTCGCGATTGGCTGATGTCAATTGGCCTCCAAGATCCTGCGATTTAACGCCTTTGGATTTCTTTTTGTGGGGCTACGCGAAAGATCGTGTTTACGCAAACAATCCTCAAACTCTTGACGAATTGAAAACTAATATTCGTAAGGTAATGGCCGAGATACCGCCCGAAATGTACCGAAAAGTCATTGAAAATTACCTCAAAAGAATCAAGGCCTGTAAGAAGTCCCGTGGAGGACATTTGAATGATATCTTGTTTAACTAAAAATGGCAAGGATCAATCTGTAAAATGAAATAAAAATTACAATACATTCCGAATATTTTGTGTGTTTTTTTAAGTTTACTTTATCAAGCTTGAATTGGATAACCCTTTAATAAAATTCGTATTTTGCATCCTTCCCAGAAGACCGGTGATTATAGGTAGCAGGTATAAGCGTCTTTTTTTGGTTACTAGATTAATTTTCCGAGCATCCACTCTTTGTTTTCCATTGGGTGTGCTCACTAACTCGATTTAATTATGTCTTCACCGGAGATACAAGAAAATGACGGTGCTTTATTGGTGCCGCCTGCCTCATCAGTCATATCTATAACAAGTGCAACTAATTTATCTTACCAGCCCTTTAAATGCAAATGAAGGAAATAATCGAATTATTTGATCTAATTGTACTTTTTGATTTGAGTTAAGAAAGATGTTGGTCATTAGAAAAATCTATATTGGTATTAATTTCAGAAACCATATCCGAAACTATGTTGAATTGAGTCCAAAAATCAATCAATAGCGTAAGGTAGGAAAGTTAACAGGCGCGATTAAACAATTTATGATTTTCCAATAAGGAATCGAGTTCTGTAAACTGTGAGACAGAAAATTCATCTATTTCTTGTTTTAAGCTTCGGGTGGAAGCTTATCCTTTTTCCAGGTGTTAGCGGTAAACGCAGGAAATCCACATTTCATATAGAACTGCTGAGTGCTGTCCATTTTGCAATCAGAAAATCTATTTCCTACTTCTTGCAACTCCAACGAACCAGAAACACGTTGGGGTGTAAAACTTCCACGTTTTGTTCAGAGTCTTCGTTGTCAATATAACTATCCGACGCGATTTGTTGCACGCGTCTTATTACCGTAAATCCAGCTTGTTGTTAACTTGTGCTAGAGTATGAAACATGTATTGCGTTATATTCAACATGAATGATATGTGTTTGTCACCTGTTAACTTTCCATCACTATCAGCGGTATAGATGCATTATTTGTGATTTAATTGCAGAAAATTCATTTTATATTACATAATATCTTCGTTCACAAATCTAATCAAAAGTTTATTCATTAAGTAGATCACTTTCCACATTCAACAAAAACTATTTTAACACTATAATTAAACATGTATACAGTTATAAATAATTTAATTAAATAATTGCTTTACCGGTATTTTAATCTGATTACAATATTGCATGCGCTATTCCACATAATATGTAATTTACAGATTAACAGCGGATTGACTCATTAATTGTGATAATGGCAACAATATTTAAGCATTAAGGCCGCTCACACTTTATCAAGATTTTTGTATAACACGGTGGATTAAATTATATACGCAAACAAAAAATGTCCATTCTATCGACAAATCATTTCCATTATTTTAATAACCGTGTGAAAATTACAAAATTTCACAAGTGGCGAGTGCCTGACATTTTTATTATTTTAAAATGTACAAAATTTGTTAAAAATAATATTCGGTTTATTGTTGTTGCTATTCGATGTCATTATTCAATATTACATAAGGAAAATTTATAAACTTTCCCGTTGAATTAATGAGGAAAAGGTTAAAAAACCTTTTTGTAGCTGGAACAAAAAATTTATGTTTTTTGTCTTCTTCAAAGGGATCACACTCGCACCCATATATTGTTATTGTGTCGTGTTTTGAAACATCTTATAAATATTTACAAACCACTCAAAGACAGACAAATATTATTTTAGATTTAACTAAGAAATTTATGTTCATGGTCCTTCTCTCTGCTGTATACAGCTACATATACTATAAGCTTCTGTATTTGACATTTATTATTCAAACAACCAAAAATGAAAATAGAAAAACGATTTTTTCTTGTCGCCTTCTGCTTCTACTTCGCCTTCTTATTCTTGTGTTGTTCGTCTTAACATTCCTCATCGCTTTGCTCTAAAAATATACCAATCGTTATTTTATTGAATCATATCCCAAAAGTTTTTTTTTCGTTCGTTCGTTACTTTTCCTTGTACCAAATACAAGTAGAAGATGTTTTAACATCATGATGATGTGCTTCTTCCGTTGTTTGGTGTTGTTGTCATAAGACGATTAAA
Organism: Nephrotoma appendiculata; assembly: GCA_947310385.1. NCBI lineage: Eukaryota > Metazoa > Arthropoda > Insecta > Diptera > Tipulidae > Nephrotoma > Nephrotoma appendiculata. Next base: position 207,991,473 of record OX371225.1, on the reverse strand, counting down.
TATTTGTAGTGTGAATTGGTATAAAAAAAAACGGAAAAAGCTCTTTTTCTCGAACGGCACCCAGCACAACATGTATAAATATGCGATGCATGGAAATGGGTTCAATCTACACCAGTATAGAGAAAAGCATAACAATAACCAGCATAACACTAACTTTTATTTTCATTTCTTTAAACTGTTGAATTTCCGTCGTATATGTATACAGATACAACGTACGAGTATAAAATCTAACAAGTCTGATGTTTGGTAAAATGTTTAAATATGCAAAAATTATGCAAATCCTTTAAGCATTTCGTTGTTTTCATTGTGTCTTATATGTGCAACCCGAACAGCACTAAGAATAAAACGAAAACAATATTGTTGTATTAAATTTATAAAATTGATTTGGTTTTTTGTTGTTAGTCTCTTATCTTGTTGAACAGACGAGCTTTAAACTTTAAAGTTTCATCCCTGCATTAAAAATAGTTGAACAAGTAGTTTATCATATTTGCTCCTCCCTCCTCCCTGAAATATGTCCTGATTCCTAGGTTCAGAAAGTGTATAGTTTCTTTCGAGTTTTGATGACTAAAACTTACGGAAAGATTCTAAAGGTGTACGGTACCTGACCAAATTAGTATGAAGTTTTCAAAAATTAAGTATTCAGCGGAAATTTGGTTAAAAACCATGTTATTTTTAATTTTAATTCATTAAAATGAATTTATTGACATTTGTACTATAAAAAAACAAAAAACAAAAAGAAAATTAAAAAATTTAACCGGCTAATATTTCGTCCACCTCCCTTCTATTTTAATACAGCCCAAATATTTATAATCGGGTTCATATCTGGCGAATTACCAGCCCAATCCAGAATGGATATCTATTTTCATTTAATATACGCTTTAATATACATCCAAGATACGTTTTGCGGTGTGACAGGCGGCTTGATCTTGTTGAAAGATGTATTTTTGATTACGGCGGAACATTTTTGGAAGTTCTGGCTGAATATATTTCTCCGATACCAGCACAAATCATTACTAAAGTTGGATTTTTTACCATTTGAGTAATACAGTCCTCATGAAATCGTTCGTCCAAGCGACGTTTAACGAATATGTTTCGTTCTGCTACAATTTGAATCTGAAATTCGTCCGAGAAACAAACCTTCTAAAAACATTAACATTAGAAATTGACCTAAAACCCATTTAAGACAAGTGTTGTGTTAATGCATCGTCAGGCTCTCCTGTCATTTTTAATTTTTTGTAAACTACTGATGAGAAATTTCACAGACATATTATAGGTGTAACATATGTGTAATGTACCTTGACACGCAAAGTGTTCAACCGAATTTCATAAAATTTTTAAATAAATTACAAAATTTACATCCTTGAAAGCTTTAAAGAAACTTTAAAAACATAGATGCTGTGAACTACGAGTTATTAGTTTTTATGTTTTTAATAGTTTTTGTTTATTTTTTTTAAAGTAATGAATTGTTAAAATTTGTTTTGTTTTTGTTTTATATTTTTTAAACAAATAAATAAGAAAAAAGTTTAAAAAAATAGTTTTCTATTGACAAGTGATGCGTTTGGAGAACACCCACTAATTCGGCACTGCTCGTATATTAATTTTTTTTTATTTTTTTTCTCTTAATTTTGACCAAAATTAGTTATATATCACCTAAAATTTGTATTTAGATTTTCCCAATCAGCTGTCGAAAACTGTTTATAAACTTTTGCCTTATTTAATTTTTGTTTAATCGTCGGGTGGCAACTTTTTATGCCGAATTCTTTTAACCGACACCTTATCGTCCTGGTAGAGATGTTGACAGTTTGATTGAGAATGGTTTTCACAACGATTCTGGGGCCTAACTATTGAATTCGACTTTAAGCTTCGAAGGTTATCGTTTTTCTATAGTAGACAAAAGAAGAAAAAAGAAAAATGTATACAATTTTTACTAATATTTTCTCTTTTGTTTCCACGCTTGTTATAGAAAAACGATAGCCTTCGAAAATGAACGTCGAATTCAATAGTTAGGCCCCTGTCTTCTGTTTGGTCGTAATTCGCTTTCGACCACAATGGTATGTATGCGCTGATTAGCAAAAGATTCACCGTTTTCCAGGTGCCTCTTAATATTTGACACTAACAAATTCGTGATTAGAGCGTATTATCTTTTTGTATCCTCAGATATATCATGTTTTCTTCCCATGATCACTTTGTTTAATAAACGCAAAATTAAATATGTAAACAAAATTTAAAAAAATACATAAACATTAATAACAATTGGAAGCCTGTTAACTACTTTTCAAGAAAAAAAAAATTCTTAATTTAGATATTTTTGCTACACTACAAACGACTCCACAATTGAAATGTCAAAAAATGTAAAAAATGAATATGTATCTCCAAAAACGATAGTAACGGAAAAATTGTTTTCTCTGCAAAATAAAGGAATATAAACATGTAACAAATCATTTTTTAGTTCTATGGAAATTTACGGTAAATTAATTAATATTTAAAAACGTATATGTATAGTTTGAAGTAGAAAATATATAGTTTATAGTGTTGAAGGATCTAACCAAGTTATCTGAAAATACAGTTTCAATACATTTTTTGATACACTAATTTTCTCGGGTATTTAACCAGAACCACATATGATTTTAAATAGTAGTAATATTAAAATGAGAGCTTTTAATAGGGGGAAGATTTTATTGAGTTACTATAAGAAACCGTGGTAATTGGAAAGTTTTTGAACATAAATTTATGAATAAAAATTTTAACAAATCGTCTAAATTTTAATTTAATATTTTTAGAAATTCAAAAACACATAGTTGAAACTCAGCCATCATAGTGTAGTATTTAATTATTAAATTTAACTAAAGCGGAACATCTACAAAAATGAGCATTCCGTTTAGTTGTGTAGGTTAGTAAATTAAGATAATAAAGGGTGCTGCCACAGATTCTTGTTACATCCATTTTAAAATAAGGTTTTATAAAAATTTAACTTCTTTAGTAATCTCTGGTCCTATGCACATCAGAATTTTCGAGATGAATGATAATTATTATTGAGAACTAATAATTATTATTATTCATATAATAAAAAATTTTCATCAACATTTATTTACTGGAAATGTTTAGAATATCGTAAATTAAATATTATTACATAAACAACAAAACGTATAGAAAACTTCAATTTTATGCGATTGCAAAACTGAGGTTTCTGTAATTTCAAAATCCATTTACAGAAGTCTCTATAATAAATTTGCTTGAAATTACAGAAATAAATAAAATATTTAAACAACTATTTTCAAAAATAAACCATTATTAAGTTTAGCGCGAAATTTTTATTATAATAAATTAGCATAATTATTAAAACTCAAAATAATTATAATTTTTTATTTGTAATACGGTTGGCGTAAACAAAACTTTTTGTCGCAAAATATTTACCATCATAGTTGCTGTGCGCTCTAAAACAATAATAGAAAAATGTCACAATTTTTCCAAATTTTTATTCTTCTCAGTTCCAGTCCAGTGCCCTAATTCTCTAAAAACCAAGATAAATTGTAAAATGTAAAAGTGATAACTTTTACACACGAAAAAAATTATCGTAGAAGTCTAGATTTATATTGGATATCGTGATGTTTTAGTAAATTCACATTCTCTAAAAATTTTTCAAGATAAAATGTAAAGTGGCAAGATAAGTTTATGTCAAAAAGTAACACAAGTAATTTATCGTGAAATAACTTTGCTTGAATGTGTAAAACGCTTTCGTTTGGATATTAATAACAATTAATTGCAATTTTTGATATTTCAGTTTTTAATTTTATTCTGGAATTAAACAAGCCAAGTTCTAACAATTTAAATAACTGCGATACTTTACATAAAAAAGTTATAAAATTCTTTCCATTTAGAATGTAAAATTGGACTGTTATCGATGGAATTAAAATATTCTTTCAGTAAATCAAACATTTGAATATTTTAATCGATCGTCTTCACTTTACCTAGACTTTTGCTTAGGTTAGCTCCAGTATTTCCACAAAAACAATAAAACAAATAAATTTATTATTTATAATTTTATGTTTAAAATAGGGAATAAATAATGTACCTATTTATATTAGAAGAAAAAGACTTAAGGGGTAGAATATCCTAGAACGAGATGGTCTGTGGATTACAGAAAAAGCAATTTTAGTTGGTCAATTTTCAAATATAAATGTTAAGTGTTTGAAGTATCTGATTTGACAACATCTAAAATGGACCCGCTCTCCACATAGCAAGCAAAGCTTTCAACTTGGTGTGCACTTATTTATTTATTTATTTATTAACATTACAATTTAAAATAAAACCGTACACGTAAAACAGAGAGCTTTCAAGCTCGGTTTTTGTCAAATGTGCAGTTTATTAAAATTCCAATTACAGCCATTTCCTTCATTTAATGGTTATCCCTTTAGTTTTTTGTTAATATGCGGCACTTCCAATATTTTACTTGATCATTACACATGCACAATTAAGAAAACTGACGAGCACAATAAATATGACGGCCTATATAGAAAATCTAAATTAGTTAACAAATTTCAGTTTGTTGTTGTTTAGTATTTCATTTAAAGGCACTAGGAGCTCTCAACAGTCTATCTATAAGATCTTGCAATGCTTTATTTCTAAACTATTTATTACTCTTATGTTTTGATAAATTAATAATTTGGACAAATTTCGAACAATAATGAACGAGTACAAAATTTAATTATATTATGCATTAAAGCTAGCTTTTAACTAGCACTAAGATCAAACAAGATGTATATTGCATAAAATCGATTTCTAATTCTAAGTTAATTTTTAATATTTTACAAATATTAAAAATTAACTCATGGTAAAAAAACAAATCGTAACACTAAAACGTCCCTCCATAACTAGACCTACATCAACTACTAGAAATGGTTTCGATTAACAAATTTTCGGTGCTATTGACGAAGCACATAAAAAAATATAGGATGAGCAACTCGTGGAGTTCGGAAAAGTGGCAGTGGCTAACTAAATTTGATCTTTAAATGAGCTTCGTTACTTAAAACGCATAGCTTTTTGTAGTTTACTCGAAATTCTAAAATTCTAATAAGACAATCCCGAACTTTTCGAGATCCACATGTGCGGAAAGAGCTAAATAGGGCATCGGAAAGAGCTAAATGGGTCTTTAACATCGAAATACACTGAAATTATGATCTGCTTGCAAGTATTAAATTTTATCTTGGAGTGCAATTACAGAATCCAAATATTGTAAAAAGGCAAGATAAATTATCGTTTACACGTTTACAAATTATCTTACTGCTTAGAGAATTAGAGCACAGGAGATATCCATAATCTATTGAACCAGGCAGTATTGCGTAATAAATAGTTTAATTTTCTAAACAAACATTTGGGTTTTAAAATATTAAATTTTTCTAAATGTGTAAAAATGTTTTTTCTAAATGTGTGTTCAATTTTTCTAAAAGAACTATTTTGTTTATACTACAGGATGTAACAATATAGCTTGGGACTTTGCTGCGATAAAAAATCAAATTTTTAACAAGTAACGAAAAAACAGTCTTCGAAGTTTGGTCATCAATGTTGAAGTAGAATCCAAAACGCAATACCCCCTCATATTACATTGCTCCTCCAAAAGCATATTTTTACGAACGTTTGTTTTGGAAAATTAATGCTGAAATTTTTGATGGAACACTCTATACTAATTTATTATTTTCTTTGCATACACATATAAATAAAAAAAAATTTAGATCAATTTGAATGTTAACGCAAAACTCGACATAATGGGTTAGATACTCAATCGGCTTTTTAGCAAGTAAGCAATTTGCTACCCGAAATCCTGACTACTCAATCAATTTTATCAAGGGAACTTAAATTTCAAAATACATTTTCCATAAAATTTTTGTTTATTTTTGCGATGTTACAGGAACATTTAAGGCTCTAAAAATTAAACAGCAGATTAATGTGTTGTTCTACTGTGCAATCGCAAAAAAAAACATAAAGCTTATTGAAAATATAATTTGTAATTTAAATTTCCTTGGTAAAATCGATTGAGTAGTCAGGATTTCGGCTAGCAAATTTCTTGCTTGCTAACCAATCGAGAATTTACCGCAATATGACTCAATTTAAAAATATGCATTTCCTGAATATTGAACTAACCTTTCAAATTGAATACTCAAATGAAACATTTATGTTTTAATATACAAACAAGCTCTTGTATTTAGAAGGCGCTGATTTAATACTGTTAAGGTTAGCTACGAGATTCGGCTGTAACAACTAAAATGTACAAACCGAAAAATGTCGATAATGTAAACAATTTAACAGCCGAAAAAAGTCGATACTGCAGACAAAAAACAACTTATCGGTAAGGTAGATTCGTCAGCAAACAAATAATTTTGGTGTTAAACAGTAATTTCGTTGTAGATCCAAAATGTTTATTTCTGTTCGTTAACGTATATAATTCAAAATTATACTTTTTATTAATTGCATTAAAACTATAATATAAAAACTATTTTTATACTGCGAAAACTCAATGGAATATATCAAGCAAAACGTCAAAAATTTCAAGCCAATTTACATGTGAATTGTCCGCAAATTTCTCGCACACACAAAACTTGAAAATTTCTAAAAAATTACCGTTTAAAGTGTCATGACTAGACATAGATTCAAATGACAGGTCCTAATCATGCTCACATCTGGAAAAAATTATAGGTCAATTTTCATGTTGGAAGTGCCGGAAAACTCGATTGAATGAAGAGTGGAGATTCCGCAAAAATTCGGTTGAATAAAACATATAAAATGGTTAAAAAATGCACAGAAATACCCGACCGAAAAATGTCAATAACGCAGAGTACATATAAAACGAGCCAAATACTGTCGATAATGTAGATATACATTTTATGTCGAAAAAAATTGTTTAGCCCTTTCATTTGAATCTATTTCCAGCCATGAAGTGTGTGCGATATACTCAATATAGTTTTCCCGGACTTCCAACTGACCTGAAATTTTTTCCAGGTGTGACGAGCTGTAACAATGCTTCTAATTGACAGCTGTCTGCACATCCCGCAATTTTAATTATTTTTCATTGCGGGAAACATTAGTTGGAAATTGTGAGATAAACTCTAATTACTATATTATGTGGGCTTTAATCCCTAGTGAGTATTTCCATTATAGGTTTGATAATCTACAAACGGAATCCGCTATAAGTTAGATTTTTGTGGTTTAAATTTCTGTTCTTCTGTTCGTGTTTCTGCTAATAAAAAAAAAATTGAGCGACCAAATTACAGCCAGCATCGTTTATAGCGTAATTTAGTTCCATTTTGTAAAGGAAAGTAAATCTCTATACACATGATAATTATTTAGTGTGTAAGCAAATAAATCCTCATTTAAGAACTACGAGTACCATTTCATTTCTAGGATCTTGCACACAACTAGAAATTCCTTGGTCGAAATGCATAGATTCTGCGAAACTCAGTCTACCTGTATTTTTTAAAACAAACAATAACGACAAGGTTTCTAAGTAGCTGGTTGTTGCGAAACAAATGTGACACCAATAGCAAAAACGTTGTCCCGACCTGAATTATGCATGGCCGGATTGTTGGCAGATTTTATGAAAACGATCATGAGGAAAAGTGATATACGAGGGTATATCAAAAAGTCTTGCAATATCACATGATAAAAAAGAGTGGGTGAGACAACAATATATTTTTCAAAACCATTTTTTGTCGCTATGAAACTTCTAGAAGAACATTTCGATGTAAATTTTACAGTTCGTTTGTTTTTGTCAATTTAGTAACATGTGTTTTGAATTTTTCTTAAAATGATAGAAATTGAATATCGCGCCGTTATTAAATTTTTCTGTAAAGATGGACGAAAGGCAATTTATATATCCAACTATATATCAAAAGTTTACGGCGAATCTGCACCATCATATGCCACAGTAACAAGGAAGGTAAAATTATTCAAAAGTGGTCGGGAGTCATTAGAAGACGACAATCGCTCGGGTCGGCCAGCAGATGCTATTAGCCATGAAAACGTAATTTTTCCCGAATCTATTGTATTGGAGGATCGGCGTTTTTCTGTTCCGCGGTTAGCGTGGAGACTTTCTCTTTCATACGGTACCACATATACTATATTACATGATCACCTTCACATGTCGAAAGTTAGTGCGCGATGGGTTCCCCGTTTGTTAGAATGCAGAACAAAAAAAATGCGTGTTCAAACTTCAAAGGCGATTTTAGACATGTACAAAGAAGATCCAGAAAATTTCTTGGATAACATAATAACAGGCGATGAAACATGGCTTCATCACTGGGATCCGGAATCCAAACAAGAATCGATGCAATGGATTAAACGTAGTGAACCACCACCAAAGAAATTCAAAACTCAACCGTCTGCTGGTAAGGTTTTGGCAACAATTTTTTGGGATGCTGAAGGAGTTTTGATAGTCGATTATATGCCACCGAAAACCACAACCACAGGCATATATTACGCAGAGGTTTTGCGAAAATTGAAAAAAGCGATCCGGGAAAAACGGCCAAGGAAAGTTAGGGAAAAAATCTTGCTTCTTCACGACAATGCACCAGTGCACAAGGCTAATATTGCTCAAGCTGCATTTAAGGACTGCGGCTTCGTGGAAATTCCGCATCCACCGTACAGACTTGGCACCCAGTAACTACTTTCTGTTTCCCAATTTGAGAAAAACACTAAGGGGCCGGAAATTTTCCAGTGACTATGAAGTACAGTCTGTTGTAAATGAATATTTTATGGAGCAAAAGAAATCATTTTTTTAGAGGGTTTAGGCAAGACAATTGATCGATGTGACAATTGTATAAACCTTAAAGGAGATTATGTCGAAAAATAAAAATATTGCTGTCTCACTCACTCTTTTTTTCATATGATATTGCAAGATATTGCAAGATTTTTTTGATTTGCCCTCGTATCTGTAGGTCAAACGAATTAACCGTACGGCATAATACTTTTTACCTATAAGTTTTTTCAATAAGTTTAGAGATTCAATGATTTTTCGCTGCCACTGTAGTTTTTGTCTATTTGGGCAAGAAGAATTTTGACATGATCTGACTTTAGTTCAGCAAGTTGCAAGACTCTTGGAAGTATATGAGTTCTACCTGTTTATTGGCGCACATTTTGAATTAGTTCACAGAATGACAAAGCCACAAATGACTTGCATCCGTGCTGTATTTAAGATGAAAATCTTTTAGATGGTGTTACGTACCTGTTTCAATTAAACGCCATACTTGTGATTTCGGGTTGTGAATGTGACTGTTTGCCCCGAGCGCCATCATCGTATTTCCCTGATTCCTCTGACCACGGATGGTCGTCGAGTATTCATTGATTGGAATTCGGCTTGATGTTGGATAGGTGCTGGTGTGGGCTGAATTCTGATAGGTTAGCGACACCAAAATGAGTTGCAAGCATTCTGCGCGTTGTGATACACCGGATTGTTTTTCTTAACTACATAAACTAAATCAATACCTTTGCAACTTTTCTATGACCTCAGAGATGTCTTGTGCGAAGTTAATTGCTTATCTTTTGATACGCCTCGTGAATATTGTAAACAAGTGATGCGCGACAACAGTCGGATCTCTACTTGAGTGGAAACTGTTATTTCACGAGAAATCATTCCTGGATTGAGTTTGTCCCAAAAATCCTTGGACGGATGCTTTGTCTTCTTCGATGTTAGATATGTTTTATAGCGATAACACATAAAAGAAAAGATCAAATGGAAGGTAATCAAGAGATTGTCCCTGGAAGCTTTTAATGCTTACTTGATTGGCATAGCAAAGCTTGTGGCAAGCCTCAAAGAAGCAATTAGTAATCACAGAAGCTTTAGAAGCATCAACCGTTGTATTGCTTTACAGACAGCGTTGATTATCTGAGGGGCGTTCTTCGCGAATCGAGAGGCGCAAGATTTTGGAGGCCCATCGTCTCAATAACGTTTCTTGGCAGAGTAGCGACAACGTGTCGCTTGGCCAATCGAAATTCTCAAGCATTTGTTACCTGTTAGGCATTTTGAATTGATATTTTTCTGTTCCTCCATTTTTTCTTCCTCATACCAACGGAAATCTTCCAAAATGTAATCTTTAGAAACTGAACGGTAAAGTTTTAATAGAATTGCAGAGTTTCATTCGAAACTTCTAAAATGTTGCTACATCCCATAGAAGGATTTGGCCGCCTTACCTCTAAGGTAACACAATTTGTATTTCCATTTCAGATTAGGAGGGGGGTAGGAGTGTTTGGTTCAAAAAATCAAATATTGTGATCGGCAAGTCCAAAGCGAAGCGATTGAAGATTGTAAATTAAATTTATTGCAAAATTTGTTTGAATAATTTTCTATAATTTTTTTGAATCATGACGGATCCACTACGACAATCCAAAGTGTCGAAAATCGTGGATTAAGCCTGATCACGCATCAACTTCAACCGTCAAACCGAATCTTCATGGCTGGAGTGGATCAGTTTGGATGTGATCTACTATGAGCTATACTCTAGCCTAACGAAACCATCACTAGAGAAAATTATCATCAAAAAATTATGCAATTAAGCCGGTACGACCACAATTTACCAAAAGACATGACAAAGTGATCTTTCAGCACGACAACGCTCGGCCACACGTTGCAAGAGTCACGAAGGAAACTTTGTAGGCGCTTCTATAGGATGTCCAATCCCAGCCGCCGTATTCACCACTTGTTGCTCCATACAACTACCACTTGTTCCGGTCGATGACTCGTGGCCTAGCCGAGCAGTAATTTACTGCTTACGAAGACGCTATAAATTGGGTCGATTCTTGGATCGCCTCAAAACACGAGGGAATTTTTGAATAACTATGGTTATTTTTGTTATTTATTGTTATAGAATTTCTATACAAGTTCACAAATTTGTTTTTGAGTTATGTAGATTATGTTATTTTTCACCATTCATAGGAAAGGTTCAGCATCCTTAATATGATTGTTGAATGTGATTCAGAATACGTTGCGCAATTATTTGATGAATTTGAGATTTGATTGAATAAGAATTCAAAAATAAAAGTCCAGCCAATGAATTTTGTTGAATTACTTGAACCTTCACTGATCGAAATAGCAATTCCAACTCTAATTTTATAGGGAACAGTCAAACGTATATATCTTAATTTAGTGCTAAGACTAAACAAATAAAAATTAATTTTCCCTTGTTCACCACCCGCACACACAACCACAAATATTTTCCACCCCTCATAACATTATAATGTTGTAACTTGTTGAAATGGAAAACCATTTAATTTTTATCTTTGTTTCAGAGCAAAAAGTAAAAATCATAAATAAAAACATAAAAAAAATGTCTTTTAATTACATATTCTTTTTACACAACAACAATAAACCATCATAAATATTCCTTACAATCCATCACATAATTGTTACCATGAAAATTTATTTCACTACAAATATCGTGCGTGTGTGCAACGAGACGTCCCCCTTACATAAGTAAATATGAAATGGAAACCGTTTATTTCGTAAATGCGTTCCTCTTTTAATTTTCCTTGATTTCCGTCATTTTCCTTTTATTTTAGCTCGTTTTATGTTCATGAATCACAATCGTATTTATACAAAAAAAAAACCTTAAATCATGTAGACGAGATATAGAAAAATAATTTTACTTAATGGTCGTCTAATTTTCACTTAAGTTAAATGCATATTCGCATAAATTTTTATTACACCGTATATAACGTAGCGTAATTCGTAGAATTGTTGTGCGGCGGGAGGAATGCGGCGCAAATTTTATATGAAGTTGTGAAAGATTTCAATCCACTTAAGCAATACGCATTTTGTTTTGTGCACAGCTAACTTATGGGTGGGTGAAGTGGTGGTGTTCAATGATTTACGATTTGCTATTAGGTGCAACCAACACGATTTATCGAGTTTTACTGTCTCACTGTTTGTACTAATTTACGTGTAGCATCAGTGTCAGATGCAAGAAGCATCGGGAATTCCAGAATGGGTTATTAAAACCCTTTTAGCGAGATCATGTAGAGTGAGTGAGCTTAGATCGAAATCCAGAAAATCAAAATCCCGGGAACCCTAATCCTGGATCTCATAATCTAACCCGACAAACAATTTGGGACCGCAATAGGCTTTATGGTTTGGTTACCGTAAAAAGTAGGTTGTCAAATTAATGCAAAATTGAAAATATTATCACGAAGGCTTTCCCGAGTTGATATACTCAGAAAAACCAAATATAAATTTACCCGATCATATTAAAACAAAAGTTAAATATACCGACCGCAGCCGATTATAGCATAAACCATCGTGTTTTACAAAAAAAATTATACGAACATTAAAATAACGAAAAAGAATTGGAAGAGAACCCGATTGTAGCACGAAATAAATAGTACGTACATTTTATGGTTTTGTGTTCTTAAAAAGTCTGTCGTGAACAAAAAATTAATAAAACTATCCCGAACAATCTTTCAATGCGCATAATATAATACGTAATTCCAAATTGCAGTTTGGTGATTGTAAAAGGTCTGTCGCAAAAAAACAAGATAATAAAATAACAAAAACTAATTGGAGTGAAGCCGATTGTAGCACAAAATAATATTTATTTACATTTTATGGTTTTGTGACCATAAAATGTCTGTATTAAAAAACGAAATAATAAATCATTTCGAATAATTCTGTTATAATATATACGACAACGACCGAATGAATTCTATACCAAAATGCTCTTATTAAAAGAAAACTATTGTGTGGTGATGGTGTGTTTTTGGTAATAAACAAAAAAAAAAAAAATACAGTGAATTGAATAATTAAAGTGCACCGATTGATGATTATATCTGCCCGTATTGTTAAACTAACAATAAAACAAGGTAAGATTTTATAATTATATTTTAATTTAGAATAAATGCTATAAAGTGAAAAATGTTTTGGTGGTGCGAATAACAATGGCGACAAATGGGATTCACTAAATCGTAAATTTCGTTTAAATTCGTCTATTGTGCTTTTTGTTCAATTACCGTCGAGCTAAAAAATCCAAGGCATAATAAAATATAGTTTTATTTTACTAAAGTATGTATTATATCGTTCACTTATAATATATTATCGAGTTTAATGCACTTTCAAATCTACATATACGCATACTTCAATTATGTCCGGTTGCACAGAATGTGCCACCCGGTTAGTTGTGCGCCAATCAAAAATTTTATAAGAAAATTTGTTTCGCAGGCAGACAAAACTTTATGCATCCTTGATAAAACTAGATTTATTTTATGTTAATATTTAACGTTCGGTTAAAAGTTGTTAAATCAAAATTAACCGGTTAAATATTTAACGCAAGATAAATAATTACATGGAATAAAATAAATTTAATCAAGTTTGTGCTTAGTTTTTCGCACAATTTAATATATAAAATCAACACTAATATATAAAATCTTTGATCAATTTATTCATTTTGAATGGATTTAAAAGCTCTTAAATTGCCATTTACCGTCATTTAATTTAATTTTAATTATCATAGATTCAAATTAGAATATAAAATTTTTAGTTTTTTAAAAATTCATTGTTTTCATTTTAAATATTAATCGAAACAGTCTATTAAAAGACGTCTTACCAATCCGAACAAATCTCAGAACTGCCATAGAGTCCAACCTGAAAAAAATGAACCATGTTCGAGTAACTCAGAACAATCCTTATCAAATCCGATTACACTCACGCTTGATGAAGATTCTACCGATAAACTGTTAAATTTTGATCTAAATGATGAAGGCATTGACCGAGAAGTAATATCGGATTTTGAAGGAGAAGATATTGAACTGTTAAATAATGTAAAAATGTTAGATTTTTTACATACTTGGGCGGTTAAATATAGTGTCAAATCAAACGCGTTGAATGAACTTTTAGTTTTTATTAAGTCGCTAGGATACAGTATTCCGATCAACAGTCGAACTCTTTTAAAAACTCCACAAACTAGAGACACTTTAGATTGTTCTCCGGGAAAATATGTACATATAGGATGCACTTCAGCCTTTGAGTTGTATTTGAATAATAATGAAATCCCGCTACCAGATATCATTTTTGACATGAATATTGACGGATTGCCTATTTCAAGAAGTAATCAAAGCTGTTTTTGGCCAATTTTGGGTAGAATTTACAATTCTACAAATTCTTGCAACACGCTATTTGTAATTGGAATTTATCATAGTTATAATAAACCAAAAGATTTCAATCAATTTTTAGGACCATTAGTCGATGAACTGAAAAAATGTATGGTAAATGGGTATATTTGGAAAAACTCAAAAATTAATGTGAAAATTAGAGCATAATATTTGATGCGCCGGCATGTTCTAGTGTTCTTGGCACAAAATCGCACACAGGATATTTTGGCTGTCTGAAATGTGACGTAGAGGGAGATTTCATCAAAAATAGAATGACATGTCCAGTTAAACAACAGCACGGTTAAAAATGGATAATTCTTTTAGAAATCGCGAAAATTTGGAGCATCATAGAACCGACACAATATTGGAAGAACTTTCATTTGATATGGTGAAAACTTTTCCATTGGATTACATGCATCTGGTATGCCTTGGGGTAATGAAAAAAATGCTTCAAATGTGGGTTTGTGGAGATACCCGTTCACTTTTACCTTCGATAAGTGTTCAAAAAATATCGGATAGACTAATAGATATATCTGCTACTCAGCCGTGTGAATTTCAACGAAAAATTAGAAATCTTTCTGATCTGTCTTATTTTAAAGCGTCAGAATTCAGCGTGTTTTTGTTGCCCATTGGTTTTGAAAGACATATTATCTGAAGAGAAATATAATAGTTTTCTACCGCTTCACACCGCGATTCTAATATTATGTCACCCAGAGTTAAGTAAAACGAAATATAATTTGGCAAATAATATCCTCAAACATTTTATTGAAGGAGTAAAATATCTCTATCGAGCGCATCACTTGACCTACAATATGCACAGTTTGTCTCATTTGGCCACAGACGTACAAGAATTTGGTACTCTGGATGCTTTTTCAGCTTTTGAGTTTGAATCCTATATGTATAAAATTAAATGTCTACTTAGAAAACCAAATCAACCGTTAACACAATTGTGTAATCGAATTTGTGAGATAACAAACATAAACTTGGGACAAAATAAAACAAAGTTAACATATCCTATTCTTAAAAAAAAGCAAGTAAAAATGGAAAAACTTATTATTACCGGATTAAATTTGAATGCGCTGAATTTGATACTAGTGAAAGAAATCAATGGTTCTTAACAAAAGATAAAATAATTTTAAAGTTTGATTGTGCTGAAATTATTGAAAATACGATGGTCATTTGGGGTAAAAAAATGAAAACGAATATGGATTTCTATAATTTACCAATATCGTCGAGTAAATTAGATACTTAACGAACTTCGTTGAATACTGAGGAACGTGTAGAAAAATTTGACGTTAATAATGTTCACAAAAAATTATTTGCAATGCGGAATAATGAGGGTGATTTTTACGTTTTCTTTCCGCTTCTTCATTTTATTATTTAACATTTTACCTACTTAATAATTATTTTACACATATTTTCAGTTGCTCGATCGACCATGTATTCGGTAATAGAAACATTAAGTGACGATGGCAAAAAAGAAGTATCGGTCGTATGTACAAGTTGGATTAAGGATGGAATGGTAGCTTGGCCTAATCACTATAATCAAGCAATAAAAAAGAACAAGAGCCCAATCCAGATTGGAAACATTATTTTTGTAGAATCTTGAAACGAGATATAGTGGACTACGCCAAAGCCAAGAAGAAAGAAAAATTGCTAGCTGATTTTTCCAATTCTGAATGCGATGAGCATTCACACAATAAGAATACACGTGCCTACGATGTTATAGATTATAATGAAAGTTTTGAACAACCATCGGCCAAACTCATTATTATTGATCCAGCATCTAATTTAAATGAAAGTGTAAAAAACATCAACAACGCTATACAATCAAACGAAAAAAATCAACAACTACCGCCTTTAATACATAATTCTTCCGAATTTAATCCCAAACAAATATGTAACGACGTAGAAATGCCACCGCTTACTCCAATTATTGTTGAACATTTTCCACAGAAAAGTGTTGGCAATGATGTACCACTACCATGTAGTAGTAAAGGATTCACGCCGGCAAATTGGAACAAGTCAACACAGGAGAGTTTGCACGAATTAGATACAATAAATATAGTGACTCTTGCCACTCCGGTATATCGACAAAATTGTTTCATCGAAGATTCAGATAATAAAGAAAATTGCAGTAACTTTAAAGTTTTAGACAAAATTAAAAAAAATAGATGAAAAAATTAAAAAAAAACAAATCAATAATTAAAGACAATAAATTAAATATAACAACTCTATTGGAAAATCAACAAAAAATGTATGCAACCAAACCGATATAAAAGAATTGTTACAGGTAATGGTGAACACACTACCAAAGAAAAATCAGGCTCCGATTATAAAAGACGTATCATTTATATATCCGAAACTACCCACTACGAGTGAACAACATTTATTGAATACTAAGTTATCTTCGCAACCCTACATGGAACGCAACACCAAATGGTAATTATTACCATACACTATACGAGGGTATATCAAAAAGTCTTGCAATATCATATGAAAAAAACGAGTGAGTGAGACAACAATATATTTTTCAAAACCATTTTTTGTCGCGATGAAACTTCTAGAAAAACATTTCGATGTAAATTTTACGGTTCGTTTGTTTTTATCAATTTAGTAACATGTTTTTTGAATTTTTCTTAAAATGAATGAAATTGAATATCGCGCCGTTATTAAATTTTTCTGTAAAGATGGACGAAATGCAATTTATATATTCAATTATATATCAAAAGTTTACGGCGAATCTGCACCATCATATGCCACAGTAACAAGGTGGGCAAAATTATTCAAAAGTGGTCGGGAGTCATTAGAAGACGACAACCGCTCGGGTCGGCCAGCAGATGCTATTAGCCATGAAAACGTAATTTTGGCCGATTCTATTGTATTGGAGGACCGGCGTAGTTCTGTTCCGCGGTTAGCGTGGAGACTTTCTCTTTCATACGGTACCACATATACTATATTACATGACCACCTTCACATGTCGAAAGTAAGTGCACGATGGGTTGCCCGTTTGTTGAATGCTGAACAAAAAAAAATGCGTGTTCAAACTTCAAAGGCGATTTTAGATAAGTACAAAGCAGATCCAGAAAATTTCTTGGATAACATAATAACAGGCGATGAAACATGGCTTCATCACTGGGATCCGGAATCCAAACAAGAATCGATGCAATGGATTAAACGTAGTGAACCACCACCAAAGAAATTCAAAACTCAACCGTCTTCTGGTAAGGTTTTGGCAACAATTTTTTGGGATGCTGAAGGAATTTTGATAATCGATTATATGCTATCGAAAACCACAATCACAGGCATATATTACACAGAGGTTTTGCGAAAATTGACAAAAGCGATCCGGGAAAAACGGCCAAGGAAAGTTAGGAAAAAAATCTTGCTTCTTCACGACAATGCACCAGTGCGCAAGGCTAATATTGCTCAAGCTGCATTAAAGAATTGCGGCTTCGTGGAAATTCTGCACCCACCGTACAGTCTAGACTTGGCACCCAGTGACTACTTTCTGTTTCCCAATTTGAAAAAAACACTAAGGGGTCGGAAATTTTCCAGTGACTATGAAGTACAGTCTGTTGTAAATGAATATTTTATGGAGCAAAAGAAATCTTTTTTTTTAGAGGGTTTAGGCAAGTTAATTGATCGATGTGACAAATGTATAAACCTTAAAGGAGATTATGTCGAAAAATAAAAATATTGCTGTCTCACTCACTCTTTTTTTTCATATGATATTGCAAGACTTTTTGATTTGCCCTCGTATAATCATAATAATTAATTAGATTCATTTTTATTTCAGACTCTTTACTTGCATAAGTTTTCAACTGAAAAAAGCAATAAAACAGTTAAAATTGCTTAGAGCATTTATGCTCCTATGATTTGCTTTCACAGTATTCTTGGTCGGGGCAGAATTCGCTCGCCAAAGGTAAAATGTTAACATAATTTTAAAAACCCTATATTACAACTGATTTTTCCTCAATTTTTTTTATTTCAGTTATCACTAAGAAAATATTTGCGGAGCTTCCAAATATTATAGAGCTGCTCCGAAACGTCCATAATTATTTAAAATTGAGTAACGCTGTCACAACCGAGGCAATAAATCTAAGTATAAAGGAATTCTTAAAGCGGACCAATCATCGACAAAATAAAATATTGCACAGTAGCGTTTAACCAAAAAACAATTACATATTTTATTTTTACTTAATTAATTAATCAGTGAATATAGATAGCTCTACTTTAGTATTACTTTCCAATTATTGATGAATACTGATATTTTTTTTTTTACTTTTTAATTAAGACTGAATTTTACTATAGGAATTGAATTAATTTAACAGCTGAATTTTATAACACGTATATTTAAAAAATTTGACAAATATCGTTAATTTTGAAATTTTCTATTTGTTATGAATATCAGTTTTATAATAAATAAAGCAATACGAAATGTTTTCGTGAAAATAAATACGATGTAATAATGATTTTTTTGTCTACTGACTTCAACGAACCTTATTAGGGAGGCGCGAGGGTGATTCTCTGCAGGGCATACACACCCTGTATTTGCAGTATTTCAGCTAACCATGACAAAGTCTGCAATGATCACGAATGTTTAAAGATCGGTATTATATCAGAGATAAGATGTGTTAGTAATTTTTTCTAATACATAATTTATCATTTCTCGTTGATGACCTTAATTAATATATACTTTTAACGATAACCAGATAATTTTGTCTTCCGTCCGTATACTTTCACCTGTGAACATGAATACTTATTGTATCCAAAAAGATTCGTTGGGCTGACTAAACGATTGATTGAAACAATTAAACAATTAAACAATTAACAATTAACAATTAAACAAGTTATTCTCCTGACAAACAATTGAATTGTTCAAATTATAAAATAGCCGGTGTGGGACTGAAGATTCAACTGGTTTTTTGTCAAATTTATCTGTCCTCAAATACTATAAAAAAATATGGTTTGCAACATCTTTGGCGATCCCCCCCCCACCCTCCCCCCAAAGTGGGACCATTACTTACTTGCAGTTCATTTGATAGTACTGTGTAAGTCAACTTTAATGACTATTAGTCACTGTTTAGGGTATTAGTTGAGTTACAGTTCATTTATCGTTGACTTGTAAGTCCACTTTTCCGATTTTAGATCACCGCGTTGTTTATAATTTGTTTTATGGTTCAATTGCCGTTAACTTGTAATCCCTCTTTAACGACTATTGGCCGCGGTCGTTTACATTATATTTGTTACGGTATTGTTTTATAGTCAAATTGCCGGTGACTTATAATTTTCACTTTCAAGACTATTAATAATTTTTAAAATACTAAATTTAATATTATAAGAAATTATTAAGGAAAGTGACCAATGAGAATCCGACAATTGGTCTGTAAAATAAAAGTGTGGCTAATATAAACAACACGGTGGATTAGTCATTAAAGTTTACGATCAATTTGACAGTAACATAAAACGGTCACTAATAATACAAACGGAACGGCTGTTAATAATCTTCAAAGATGGAAATGAAGCGGTAGCTAATACAAACTAAACGGCAGGTAATAATCGTTAAAATAAACGTAAAAGATACCGGCAATTGGACTGTATATCAACGGTGGAAAACATAAATAACACGGTGGCTTCAATCCGGAAAAGTAGTTTTATAGATTACTGACATTGGACCGTAAAAAACAGTGGCTAATACAAACTAATTGGTGGTTAATAGTCGTAAAAGTCAACTTTCCAGTTACCGGCAATTGGACCGTAATAAAACGGTAGATAATACAAACAACATGCTGTTTAAAAGTCGGAAAAGTTGACTTACATATTACTGACGGTTGGACTGTAAATTACGCTTCCGGTCTTTGTTCAGGCAATAGGGATCGCCCAAGGTGTTCCAAAACTCGGTTTTTTTATAGTACTTGAGGAAAGCTAAGTCTGACAAAAAACCGGTTGGTCCTTCAGTCTCACACCGGTTATTTTACAATACCAAAAATTCAAATTGTTTGTCGGGTAAGATCCTTACAAATTCTCATATATTTAAAAAGGGATTACGAATTTTGAACAAAGATTCACAATGTTTAGTGAAACATGACACAATATTAATGAGCCTAAAATTATTTATATGTTGGTTTATCCTGTTTTGCGTTATAGTAGAGTTCGGTTTTGGTCCGGTTCTTGATTTGGGTTCTGCTAGCTTTGAAGTGATAAAGCTTAATGCTTTTTCTAGAACGAGTATAGTAAAAAAAATTTAATAGGGCATTTAATTAGTCTAAAATTAACCTTTAGGATAAAAAAACAATTTTTTATGCAATAGGTTCATTGAATTTTTTGCAAATCATAAATACATACATATTATGTATACGAATAAACAATACGAGTACCCAAAATTTTTAAATAATTCGTAAATTAATTCAATTATAAAATTTATTAATGAAATACCAAAAAATTCAGACTTCGTCAATATTGAACCTCAAACTTCATGATCAAGCGACGATCTTATATCTAGCTATTTGGTAGACTTCTCTTTTTTCATAAGAAATTTGTTCTGTATGCCATAAATCTGCATAACTTGTTGAGCAGAATACTGCTAGCATTGTTCTGCAAATTTGAAAAATGTCATCAAACCAGCTTCTGCTTCTTGTTAAGTGATACATTTTACAGCTACTTGTACGTCTTCATCAGAATCTAAGCTTAAGTTCTCCGCTGCGTTGGGATTTAAAACACTTTCGATAAGTTGTTCATCCGTAAAAGTTTGGACAGTTTTTGTGTTATTATCGAGATGCAACCAGCCAGCAATTTCGTGCTCCACAAACTGTTTTGAATTAGAATTCAAAATTTCGCAAATTACATCTTAAGGCGCGTTGTTGTTTATTGGTGTCTGATTATTATTAAACCACAATTTTTTCCAGTCATTTGCTAAAGATGAAGATTTTACTTCAGACCAGGCAAACGCTGTTTTAAATATTGCATCGTTGATGTTATAAGATTGTTGAAATAATTTCACTGAACCTGCAGCAATCAATTTTTTTAAAAACTGTTTTTTAAAGTGACATTTGAAATTCAGAATTATGCCCTGATCTATCGGTTGAGTTAAAGATGTCACATTGGGCGGTAAACACAAAACAATGAAATTTCCACAATCTGATACTAACTGACTTGTTGAAGGATGAGCTGTGGGACATCTAAGGTTGTGAAATGCGATTTAATCGATGGTATACCTTAAATTTGATTTAGACCAGTCATGAAATATTTCTCTTTTCATCCAAGCATTCGACTAGGATTTACATATTACCGGTAAGCCGCTGATATTTCTCAATCTGCTTTTGATCGTTCATATTTGACAATCACCAATAATTCCAACCGATGCGTAACAGCTGCATTTGCACAACATCGAATTGTTAATCGCTTTTTGTTATATTTGGTGAATTTGGTAAACATCGACACAACAGCCCGGTTTTATCAGCATTATAAATCTGTTCGTGAGTGAGTTGATATTTCTCTACAATTTCTTTAAGTTTTTTTTACAGTAAGCCGGTTGTTGCGATTTTATCTGGTGACTTCTTTTCACCTGAAATATCCAATTTTCGAATATCGTGCCTTGATTTAAAACGTGCTAATAACCGCCCTAAAATACACACTACTTATTTACTTTTAGAGCGTCATAGAAATATTCAGCTTTTTCTATGATGATGGGGCCAGTTATTGGCATTCCTTCACTTCTCTTACACAAAAACTACTCATATAAAACAGAATCGAGCTGCTCCAGTTTTGCTTTATGCATTGTTTTCTTATATTAATATTTATCTATGGATTTATTAAAGTTAGTTTTTTTCTTTATCTATTAAAATTAGTATTAATTTACTATTATAAAGGCAGCTACTATCGTGAAACTAAATACTATTACATATAATCAATAATTCACTAACTACTAAAGCAAAATAATTCCTAAAAATTAAAATTCCGGTTAACTGAGTGTTCCGGCTGATTGAATGCGAGATAATCGGGTTTTTACTGTATCTTGTAATATTCTGCTGTATGGACTCTGCTAGCTTTAGGCACATCAGCGTTATGATCTCAATTTTTCCGACTCACTCCATTTTCCGATCCTATAGTAACATTTAAATGTGTTACGATTAAAATGATTATTTTATAAAGTTTTATTAAGTTGGCAGGAACTGTATTGGTTGACATAACCACGCGGCTAGTTTCTGCATCTCCTTTCCACTATTTGGAAAAAAACCAATTCTTTTTCACACCAGTGGCACTATTCTGGTAATTCCCCGGGAATAGGCTACTGGGGAAAGAATTTACATATAAATTCTATTTAAATATTTTTTTTCTGGCATACTAAGGTAAAATGTTAGTGGCAATTTTTTTGAAAACAAATTAAAATTGGGAATAACTTTCCCTGATAATTTCGCTATGGAAAAATCATTCCCAATTTACAAATATTTACATCAAACTTCTTTTCTCAGTAGGCCAGGAAAAACTGAATTATAGATAAAAGCTATGTAAAATCTTTCCCCAGTCCCCTATTCCCAGGGAATTACCAGAATAGTGCCACAGTGGCACTTTAATGGCTTTCCCTGGGAATAGGGAATTGGGAAAAATATTTTCATAGCATTTTTGTCAAAATG
The DNA here is from genome assembly GCA_947310385.1 of Nephrotoma appendiculata. Lineage (NCBI taxonomy): Eukaryota > Metazoa > Arthropoda > Insecta > Diptera > Tipulidae > Nephrotoma > Nephrotoma appendiculata. The sequence goes on along the minus strand of OX371225.1, from coordinate 207,968,713 downwards.
TTATTTTTCTGGCCTACTGAAGGAATAAGTTTAGTGCAAAAATTTTGAAAATAAAGTTAATTGGGAAACTTTTGTTCCACAAAATTTTTGTAGGGAATAATATTTTCCCATTTAACTTTATTTCGAAAATATTTACACCAAACTTATTTTGTCAGTAGGCGAAAAAAATACAAACTACACAAAAATACTATGAAAATATTTTTCCCATTTCCCTATTCCCAGGGAAATCCAGAATAGTGCCACAGGAAAAAATATTTTTCTTGATTGTTTTGCTGCAAGAATTTTTAGTCTAGTTATGAATTTAGTTGAGCCAAGTTCGATTTTGACATTGAACAGTTTGGTTTATTCTTAAGTTTATTTTTTGAACAAATAAAAATTATATCATTTAAAATTATAATCGTTATATAAATATTGTGTATAATGTAATTACATTTTATATATTTCCGACTTATTCATTTTATATATCTTAAAAGTAAACTTTATCATACCAAATGAAGGTTGTTATATTATAGTTTGGCTTGTGTATTTTGGTGAAAAGAGCAGAGAAAATAAATTATTTTGAACCATTAACAAAAATATGCAAAAAGCTTATTAAAAAAATATAAAAGTAAAGTGATTGTGATAACTGTAAATTCGATATTAGAGTCGGCTTGAAAAATGTCTTATGTTTTTGTGAGTAACCTAATTTTCACGGAGGCGTAACATTTTGCGGGGGGGGGGATGGGGGCGGCAGAGGCTCGTTCACAGTTATTTAGTGATGGGTACCGCATTTTCACGGGTGCCATTTATTTTCTACGGGTGTCATTTATTTTCTACGGGTGCCATTTCATTAAAGGGTGTCGGAATATCGACGTGTACCCTGTCGTGACCAGCCGGCCATCCACATTTCGGTTAACGGCGGGAAGACACTCATCGTGGTTAACGGTTTTGTCAGCCTAGCATGGCCAGGTTTTCAGACCAAGCCGGGAAGACACCCAACGTGGTTTACGGTTTTGGCGAGACAACACCCAACCTTTTTGGTGGCCTATAAAGGCCAAATTTTCGGAGGTTTATTCCCCAAAGGCGGAAAGACGCCCAACATTGCAGGGAGCTCACCCGAGGACGAAAGATACAATTTTGAGTTTATTTTTTCTTTTCTTATTTTATTTTATTATTATTTTTTTATTTTTCATATTAAATTTGATTTCAGTTTAACTTTCACATTTAAATTTTCAATTGTTTACATTAGGCACATTGATCCTCAGAGTTTGAAGGCCGTATATTTTAACCCTTGTTTTTTTGTTATTTCTGCTAATATTTACTTTCATTTTTTAATTTTCTGATTTAACCATTCTGTTTAATAATTTCGTATTTTCCCTCCCTCTTTTTTTTTCTTTGATATTAATTTTATAATAAAATTCAGCACGGCGAGTTATTTCCGGCATTTGGTTGTACTTCCGTCATTGATTGTTTTGTCAGTTTACCTAATTTTTGGGTTTTATAGTTTCTTTCCGTTTTTTCTGATTTTCTTCCGAACAAATAAAATGAATTACTCAACTTTTTCTTGTCGGTATGTTGGACGGGAGATACTCATTTCGTGTCGGTTCCATATTTGAAGGCTGGACTTGTCACTCTTCATCCCCTTTGGGGGATCATCCCCTCTTTCATTCCCGTCAAGATATTCACAGGATCGGACTGGCGAATCCAGCATATGTGTCGTCTATTCAGGGACGACCGTAAAATCTACATGGTCTCCTCGTGGCACTCCAGCAGTCACAAGCTGCTGGAGTGTGAATTGTGGGAGATTACCTAGAAGTTTCTTCACGCGAAGAGAGCTTTGTCTTCTGAAGAAACGTCCCTACCCTATTATGCTGCTTCTTTGTGGCTGGGAATCGGCCTCTAGGAGTCGATGAGTCATTCGGGAGGGGGGATTTCTTCAGCAGACATTGTACTTATAACCCAGCAGTGCGGTCGTTCCTGGGTGGGCATACCCAGTTATTATTAAATTTATAACACTTCTCAAATTTCGGTCGACGGATTCTGCTGTTCCTCAATTTAATTTCAGTTTAAGTTTGCTTTTATGTTTATTCTGTTCCACGGTGTAGGCCAAAATCACGCAAGCCTCAACTACTCCACGACCCAAAACCCTGAGATCTAGTCTGCAAAATCACCGTCAGTGATTCCTCTGCGTGTTTAGAGAAAATCTGTGGGTTGGCCTACTGCCACCCGCTTCAAACCTAAATCAATGCAACTGAAAGTGCTGATGATTAACAACGAGCCTGTAAACCTGTTACTCGGTTACACGAGCAGATAGAAAATTATAAATAAAAATGTATGACCCTAGTACTGCAACAGCACTTATAGATAGCATAGATTTTTTTTCCAATGAAAATAGTACTGAAATTTTTTTCAAATTAATTACAAACTTGTTACATAGCTAGGAATTTTTTTACAGGTCCCGTTATGTCGCAATTTGTATGTGGGCTGGCATTAAACAAAGCTACACCACACGTTTCGTATTTTGGTTAATATTTATTGTATCGTACTCTGAGTAGTACTGGAATTTTTTACAAGCAATTAATTACAATATAACGTCACAGTTCAACCCCCAAAAATTACCCCAAAGGGATGCAATTCTTCAAAAACCACATCTAAAAAAGTGAATTTTTTCGATGGTGGTTGTTTCTGTATATTTACGTGGTACGGAACATCATGGCCATATACCCATACATTCCAGCTCAAGTAGTGTAAAGTGTTCTTGAATATTCTCAATGCTTGTAATTTGGTCTTCGTAGAAGGGACACCGCACATTGACAGCATATTCCAGCTGGGATCGAACGTAAGTAACATACAGAATCCTAATTGTCTCGAAATGAAAAATGTCGCTTGTCCGACGTTTGACAAACCCGAGCATGGAGTGCTATCACATGTCAACGACACTATACTGATGGATGCTGTCTATGGGGACCCTTCACTTCCTATGACAACCGTGAGATATTGATTCAATGAATTTAAACGTGATCGTACATCTGCTTTTGATTCAGTGGCCTGGCCACCCGGCAAACATTGTTACCGAGGAAATCATTCAAAAGATCCACGACATGATTTTCGGTGGTCGCCGAACTAAAGTGCGCAAAGTAGCAGAGATCGTAAGTGTGTCGTACGAAACGACAATTAATTATCCATTGGATGAGATAAGTGTGAGAAAGCCACTCATTCACCCGAAAAGGTGGTTATCGCCAAGTCAGAAACGAATATTTTTGGAGGGGTTAAAGAAATGGCAGAAACGTTAGGGAAAGTGTATCGACCTAAAGGGAGACTACGTTGAAAAATAAAAAACTGAAAATTTAAAAAAACTGGTATCTTCCTTCCTAACACGGGTAACTTATTGATCGATCCTCGTACTTTTGCTAGTTCTGACAGCTTCTGTACTTTATGTTGCATTCCGGACTTTCTCCATTAATCCCCACTGGATGCCACTGAGGAACGTGCTATCTAATTTTCTCATGGCATGATTTAACACTATACGGAACACATATGGCAAGAGTACGCATCATTGCCTTACTGCTTGGTTATTACCGTATGTTTTCTTGCCTTGAAACGAAAACATCTTTTGAAATTCTCGTCTTTTCATGTCTATTAAATCTTGAAGAGGCAACGCATTAGTTTCGTTCGTACGGATGAATTAATGAATTTCGTTTGCAACCCCAATGCAAATTCATTTATTTTACGGTTGTTTTGATTTCTCAAATGCAAATATTGATTAATTGTGTTTGAGTCGTGTACAGGAAAGAATAACAAGCCGCATAAAAATTTGGAAGTTTGTTTTATTAAGCCGGCTACATTATATTGCGTAAACCAAATATCTTAATACACAAAGTGAGTTATAAATTTATTTGTAAGTGTTCCTCATTCAATTTCCTTAAAATATTGGTTTACAGATCTTTTATCATCGTGCAGTTTAAGTGTACATCTAACGGAGGGAATACTCTATTGTTGTATCCCACGTCATTAGGACGAATACGTATATATTATAAATATTATACATACATGGGTGCATGATTATTAAGGTAATTAACAAATTTCGTTAGTCTGATATATCTAAGTATCTTAAATAGTGTTTTAAACTCGATCTAAATAGGTATCTTTAGTGCTGAAAAATCGTCCGTTGTTAAAAATTCATTGATACCGTTGAAGAGGTTAACTTGACGTTTCGGACCGCGATATTAAAGTATAAATATCTGTGCCGCAGGTTGCGTTGAGAGTATAACTGTGTAGTGGTGTGACGCTTGCTACATTGCTACATATCTAAGAAATTTGCGTTTGCTGATTGTAGTCGGCAAATCGGTGGAAATTTAGTAGATTACCCGCAAAACAACCTGAATCCTAAAGGACACATATTTTTCGGCTTGTTTCAAAGCATTAGGTTTTTTTGCCACCACCTCATCACTAATTGTGTTTTAACTTTAATAATTAAAATAATCATAATTAGAGTATATCTTATGTCAATTAAGTGCTTTTAAAACATCTCGCATAGAGTATAGTTATAATCTTAAAGAAAGGTTCCGCAATTGAACAATATGATACTCTGAAGCTGTTAATTATCAAAGAAACAGAAGCACCTGTTTTAATTCCTACACGCGCCCATGATAATGCAAGAAAAAATCCGACTCGCGAAGTTAATGTTTGCAACAGGAAATTGTTACAAATTCAACTTCTGCTTACCGAACATTTTCAAGAAGCAAAAAGTATTTCTCAAGCCGAAACTCGTTTACTACATGTAAAAGGTCGGTTAACACGTATTTTTTTGTCGAAGACGGCAAGAACAGAGAGTTCCGCGGCATTAGATACATGTGAGAAAATTTTATCGATATTCAATGAGTGTAAGGCTAATCACACCGAATTAACTGAAGATTCTTTTAAAGAATTTGCTCCCAATTGTTCACTGCAAGATTTGCCAGAGGCTGATTCCTCTGATGAAGAATATGTGTCTTCTAAACAAGAACCGTTAAAATTACACGATAATGTACTAGCTCCCGTTAGTAACATAAACCTAACCAAGCAAGAGAACATACCAAATCCTGGAACCGTTGTATACCAGTTTCCTCCCAAGAACTAGTTCCTAGCACTTCTTATTTGGCTTCTCAAACTGCCCTACTCCTAAACGGCGACAAAATAGCAACCGATCACTAAAACCGCGAGATGGCAACTATGAATGATATGTTAGGAAAAGTTAAGAATTTATATATAATAAGTCGCCAAGGAAAATTCATTTCGAGGATTCTTTTGACTCTTCTACTTCTGATTCATCCCCAAAATTACCGTCATCCTCGACAGCCACTACCCAAAGTACATCGAGGAACGTTGAACTTGAATCACAATTAAACAGCCATATGATCGCAGACCTGACGAGAAGGTTCAATGAACTACAAAGAAATACATGTCAACAGACAACGAATCTAAATAATAAGGGGAGAGCTTTACAAAACTCCGGAATTTCAGTTCATAAAGTAAAAATTCCTTTTTCTAGTAGTCCTCAACAGCTACCTGTTGCTAGTAATACAGATTATTTTTATTCAAATTCAACTGCAGGCAACGTATCATCTCAGCCAGTGTCAAGTTCTAACATCTATAGGACTCCTTTGTCTTACGCGCTTACTAATAATACGCAGTTGCCTTCCAGTACTCTTCAATCGTATTTCCCACCACCAACGTCTAACATTTATTATACTCCTCAATATATACCTCCTCGTATACCAACCATGCAAAACTCTACTGGTGCTCCTAGTAACCATAACGATTATGGTAGGCAACATAATAGAGACGATGCAAAGATCACGCACTTAAGGAATTGGAATCTTAAGTACAACGGAAACCGCGATGATCGTGCCGTTGACAAATTTCTATTCCAAGTCGAATACCTCGCCAATACCTTCGAAGTACCCCAACACAGATTAGTAAAATAACTAGGGTTTATTTTGGAAAAGACGGCATCAGAATGGTATTGGGCTTGGAATCAATTAGGAAACGAAATGCAACGGTATTTTCAAGACTCTCGGACCGATGACAACATAAAGACCCAACTTGATCGGCGTACCCAACAATGGGAAAAGAAGGAATCATTTATGTCGTTCTTTAGTGATCTTTTTATGTTATCAAGTGGATTACACATTCCATTTTCTGATACAGAATTTATAAGATTGATTCGAAAAAATATGCGACCAGGTCTAAGACTATTCACAGTCAGTGAAACATTTTCTTCTGTAGATCAAATAATCGCTCGTTGTCGAGACCTTGAAGAAGTGTGGTCTGAAGAGGGCTTTGTTCCTGAATTAGGGATACAAAGAATCCCCTCATATCAACGAAAATCTGTGTGTGAAATATCTACAGTGAATCCTCCTAACCAAGCATCGTCCAATGCCTTACCGAGCCGTTTATCCGCTAATGAGATGTTACCACCTAAGTTGACAAATGAGTATACAGGACCCGTAGAATTACCTCAAGACTATTGTCCCGAGTTGCTGCCATTTCGCAAAATACATTTCAGAAATCATCGTTTCAACCTACTTATCCTCCTGCCACCTCATCTCCTCTTAAACCGCAAGTTTATTGTTGGAATTGTGCGGGTCAGGGTCATTACTACACGAAATGTCCATTCGAGAACCTATTACACAAATTTTGTAAAAAATGTGGATTTCCCAATACAGATGAAGCTACCTGCCCTCGATGTAAATTATATTCGGGAAACTTAAAGTCGGAGGAACCTATCGCTGGGATAGGTCACCTCCCAAAAAACCCGTTCCTGAATCCCAGACCAGCGAAGGAAGACGCTGCTACGAATATTTGGCTCGATCAGAACCAGAAACGCTAATATCAACAATGTTCAATTCCCAAGCAACCACACCTATTCCATCTCGTGTGGTCTCTTCAATAATAGAAGGAGTTCCTCAACCTTCCCCGTCAAGAACCCGTTGCATTCAATATTGGCAGAGACGCAAAACTATTGCAAGACTGGTTGCGTCCTCAATTTTGCTTGATTCACATGACGGAAGGCCACGTTTAGACGTTAAGTTAAAGAATGTGACGTTCAACTGTCTTCATAGATAGCGGAGCTAACTTGAGTGTTTTGGGTAGAGGATGTGAAGATTTTATTTCGAAACACAATATAAAAATTTGCCGAGGACCATCTTACTTACAAACTGCCAGTGCTCAGAAAATACGCATCTCGGGTGTTGTTACTATTACAACTACTTTTAATGGAGTTACAAAACCAGTCATCTACTCTTTAGCCCCGGAATTATCAGAGCAAGTCTGTTTGGGAATGAATTTTTGGCGAAAATTTGGCATTATACCATTATATCTGAATTGTCTCCACTAATTTCAAATTCCAGTGAAAATTCAATCAAATCTGACGATATTTTCAATAAGCATGAGCTCAATGATGTTCAAGAAGCGGAGCTAATGGAAGTTGTATCAACATTTCCTTCTTCTGAGATTTTAGGATTAGGTAAAACCTAACGCACATGCCACGAAATTAATCTGATTGACAACGCAGTACCCGTAAAGCAACGTTATTACCCTGTTTCTCCATCCGTGCAGGCCGATTTATACCGAGAGATTGATCGGCGATGCTTGCTCTCGGGGTAATCGAAGAATGCTGTGAGAGTGAATGGAATTCACCCGTGACATTGGTCCGAAAGGCAAACGGAAAGATTAGATTATGCTTGGATGCCCGAAAGGTAAACGAGGTAACCAAAAAGGATTCGTATCCCTTACCTAATATTGAGGGGCTACTAAGTCGCCTAGATCAAACTAACTATATATCCAAAATTGATCTAAAGGATGCATTTTGGCAGGTTCCCCTTGATTTAGGATCTAGAGATAAGACCGCCTTTACGGTGCCCGGGCGTCCGTTATACCAATTTACGGTTATGCCTTTCGGGCTATGTAATGCTCCCCAACGTATGTGCCGACTAATAGATCGGGTGGTTCCATATCATCTCCATGATCGGGTCTTCGTTTACCTCGACGACCTGTTGATAACGTCTGCAACATGGGGCGAACACTTGTCTTTGCTCAAAGAAATAAGTCACTTGCTGCGCGAGGCATCTCTAACAATTATTGTATCGAAAAGCCAATTCGTGTTAAAGTCAACTAAATTTTTGTGATATATTGTTGGTGTAGGAGGTCAGCGAATCGACCCAGGTAAAATTGAAGCCATAACAGAATACCCACCTCCAAAAACGTTACGCAAAATTCGTCAGTTCTTGGGTATGACTGGATATTACCGGCGATTTATACAAAATTATTCTACCCTTGCCGCTCCTCTAACAAATTTATTGAAAAGTCAAAAGAAATTCGAATGGACGCTGGAAGTTCAGCAAGCTTTTGACTCCCTTAAAATCGTAATGACGACTGCCCCAGTTCTAAGGCACGCCGACTTCTCACAACAATTTTATATTCAGTGTGATGCAAGTACTACTGGGATCGGCAGCGTGTTGTTTCAGTACGATGAGGACGGAGGAGAACACCCTGTTGCTTTCGCATCGAAAAAACTTAACCCAACCCAACAAAAGTATAGTATTACCGAATTGGAATGCTATGCGGTTGTACATGGAATTAAGTCTTTTTGCTCCTATATCGAAGGTTATTCCTTTACTGTGATCACTGACCACGCGGCACTTAAATGGCTCATGCCCCAGAGAGATCTTGCTGGTCGACTCGCCCGTTGGGCTTTAAAATTGCAACCTTTCAATTTTAAAATAGTCCATAGAAGTGGTGCGCAAAACATCGTTCCCGATGCTTTAACTCGAATTAATTATTCAAGGCATCGCCGAATTGAAACAACCCCCTTCGAACTGCACCGCTCCACTTTATATCGACCTATCATCAGAGCATTTCAATGATTCTTCTTACACCGATACGATCAGGCCTCTGACAGAAAATCACATCGATACCTCTAATATCAAATTTGAAAATGGTAAATTGCTGATTAACTTTAATTCAGGTATCGATTATGACGACTGCATTCCAAGCCAGTGGACACTAATTGTTCCAGTTCCAATGCAACTTGATTTGATACAAAAAGCGCATGATGATCCGACATCGGCCCATCTTGGGATTGCCAAAACGCTAGAATGTCTCCAGCGGCAATTTTACTGGAATGGAATTGCAAAGGATGTTACAACATTCGTTAAAAATTGTGTGGCGTGTAAAACTTGCAAGTCGGTAAATTACATCACGAAACCCCTAATGGGATCATTTCAAGAAGTTTTTCGGCCCTTTCAATTTCTTTATTTGGATTTTTTAGGCCCTTACCCAAGGTCTAAATTAGGAATTTAAGTTGTTCTAGATAAACTGTCCCGTTTCGTATGCCTTCAACCTCTAAGACCTACAGCTACAGCCACTATTTCTTTCCTAGAATAGTTATTCATTAGATTTTCAGCACCACAAACGATTTTTACGGACAATGGACAACAATTTTGTGCTATAGTATTTAAAGATTTTCTAGATAAATTTGGCGTTAGTCATGTCCTAACTCCCAAATATTCGCCGCAGAGCAATGCCTCTGAAAGAGTGAACCGAATACTCTTAGGCGCAATACGCTCTTACATTAAAAAGAACCAAAGTTTATGGGAATGTCATCTTTCAGAATTCGAATCCGCCTTAAACAATGCTAAACACAACAGCACTGGATATTCTCCCCACTTCATTTTATTTGGACAAAACCAAATTTTACATGGGAAAGAATACAACCTATACAATTTACTTGGATTCACTGAAGATGGGTATTTTTCAATTAATAACAACGCCAATAAATTGAGCGTCGTACCAAGAAACGCAATTGACAGCTTAAGAAAATCTCATGAGAATAGTGAAAAATATTATAACTTACGACCGCTCGACCGCGAACTTTTCAGCCCGGAGATACGGTATACGTTAAAAATTTTACCCAAAGCAACGCCATTAAGCACTACTCCGCGAAGTTAGCAAGCACCAAGATATCTTAAAGCTCAAATAGTAAAAAACGTTGGTTGAGTCGCTTTTGAGGTGTGTGACGAGAACAATAAGATCCTTGGGGATTATCATGTCAAAGATTTACAAGGAACATAGTTTTGTTTTACTCGTTATGCCCGGCATGAGATCTCAGGGGTAGGTTTCCCCACGAATGAAACGAAAACATCTTTTGAAATTCTCGTCTTTTCATGTCTATTAAATCTTGAAGAGGCAACGCATTAATTTCGTTCATACGGATGAATTAATGAATTTCGTTTGCAACCCCAATGCAAATTCATTTATTTTACGGTTGTTTTGATTTCTCAAATGCAAATATTGATTAATTGTGTTTGAGTCGTGTACAGGAACGAACAAAAAGCCGCATAAAAATTTGGAAGTTTGTTTTATTAAGCCGGCTACATTATATTGCGTAAACCAAATATCTTAATACACAAAGTGAGTTATAAATTTATTTTTAAGTGTTCCTCATTCAATTTCCTTAAAATATTGGTTTACAGATCTTGTATCATCGTGCAGTTTAAGTGTACATCTAACGGAGGGAATACTCTATTGTGGTATCCCACGTCATTAGGACGAATACGTATATATTATAAATATTACACATACATGGGTTTAATAATTAAAATAATCAAAATTAATTTTTCTTTAATAGTGATTCTAGTTATTTAATATAAAAAGTGCAATTTATTTACATCTATAAAAATATCCGTATGGTGGACCTACTGTTAAGGTCATCTTCGAGTTAAAGTCGTTTCTAAATTTAAATTTTTATTTTAACTTCTTTATTCTAAATTATCTTCGTTTCTTGATTAAAATAATTTATCAAAGTGATTTATCTAATTATTAATTTAGTATCCGTAATTTAAGTGCATGCATAGTTATAAACACATCTAATTATGTATATCGGCTACTCAGCAGTCGTCCTTAAAGCGCTTTGCAGATGTACCGGGTAAGCTTTTTTTTGTTTGCATGCTATTTAATTTAATTTATTTTAAGTTACTTTCTATATATATATATATATATATATATATATATATATATATATAAATATATATATATATATATATATATATATATATATATATATATATATATATATATATATATATATATATATATATATATATATATATTTCTAAAAACCTTGCCTAATGTCATTTTCTACGAAACCGAACAATTTAAATAAAAGAAGTTAAAAGCTTGATTATAATGGTTTAAAGTAGTGTTTTGTAAAGGGGAATGGGGAGGATTTCAACATGAAACGTGGTGTAGGTTGTTATCTTCTTTTGACTCAGTAATGCAGCTATTTAAGATTCCTCGAATTTCCCATTACCCACCCCATACCGATTCAGCTGGCGGGCTAATGGCTGCTATGGGAAAACAGTTCGTTGAGTTATTCTGTTAACAACTGACAGTTAAGTGTGAGTTCCGTTACAAACTTATTGATCGATCCTCGTACTTTTGCTAGTTCAGACAGCTTCTGTACTTTATGTTGCATTCCGGAGTTTCTCCATTAATCCCCACTGGATGTCACTGAGGAACGTGCTATCTAATTTTCTCATGGCATGATTTAACACTATACGGAACAGATATGGCAAGAGTACGCATCATTGCCTTACTGCTTGGTTGTTACCGTATGTTTTCTTGCCTTTATATTAAACGCGATTAATTTCTTTGACATGCCGAATTCAGAAAGTGTTGTGTTAATGTGATCGGTGCCACTTCGCTCTGTTTTGGAGGCACCTTATGCCTTTTTGATTTTCAAGTTGATTGTCTGTAAAGTTCTATCTAAGATTGCTAATATCTTTATAATTATGTTGAGGAGGGATATACCCTGCAAATATTTGCATTTCCTCAGGTTACCTTTTTTATAAACGTTATAGTCAAATTTTCCACTTGCCCATCGTACGCGTTGATGTAGTGGTGCATGTTTCGGGTCTGCTACATTGAGAATGTTTTCAGTGAATTGCCATTTTTCTGATTTCTCGTGCAATAATTTTCTTATTGTTATTTCAGCTCTAACGTAATTTGTTGACGCATTTGCAACTTGAGTTGCGGGCGTTCTTCAAATTTATTTCAAGTTTTATCACTGATGCGGTAGTTGCTTGAACGGTTGGTAGTTGCTTTTCATTTCTTGTGTCGACATCTTTTAATCTGTTGAATGCATTTTGCAGGCTTAATTCTGAATTATGATATTACAAGTTGGTGGTCACTATGAAAGTCTGAACCTATTATTTTCTTGAAATCTTGTAATGGTGTGCGAAATTTCTTGTTAATTACATCAATTGTGTTCATAGACCTCATCCTTGGTTGTTTCAATTGCGCCTTCTGTTAGAGTATAGCACTAAGTTACGTTTTGTATGTATTTCGCAAAGATTATTCGGCTTTTAACGTTCCATTTCATTAGCACCTTCTTTGCTTTAGCTGTTGTGAACATATCATCGCGTTCAGAGGTAATTTCCTTCGCTTGTGTTGACTTTCCACTGTTTTTGCGTTTTAATAAGCTAAGGTGAAGAATTTTGATTTGGTAAAGCTTCTCGAATAAATGTAATTCTCAGCTAACCTGAACAAAATAAATATCGCTTAGATTAAAAAATCCTCATCTGTGTTCTTGTTCAAGTAAAGATTAATCACAGATACCAGACAATTTTAGTCTGGAAAAATCCAGGCCGTAATATCTGTAGGCAAATTTTTATAATTATTGTTTTTTTTTAAATTTGGGTCGATACAAAAGCAAAAACCTTTTCTACTAGAAGTTATGTAGTAACCCAGACTACGTTACTCAAGAAATGAACGTTAAAATCAGGACTGAACTAATCGTTTCGAAAATGCAGAGAATTTCATTGGCACAGATAATTTCTTTTAAACCATAGCCGAATTTAGCCTCGTACAGAAGAAAAAATTGTATAGTTCTTTGGGTTATTTGAAAAATAAGGTGTATGCATATCATCCACTCACAATTCAACAACTTAAAAACAATATTCGAGCTGAAATTGAGGTCATTGATCCGCTTTTGTTGGAAAAGTCATCGAAGATTTTTATGTTCGGATGCAGGCCTGCAGACGAGGGTGGGCATATGAACGATATTACTTTTCTTACATAAATGGCGTAGTACAACCTTTCTTATCAATAACAAATTTTGACTTTGTGTCCCAAAATGTGTGTTTTATTTATAAGTGAACAAAGGACTAACAGATGGCTTACCCGTAACATGTCTGAACAAACATAGAAACCAATAACAAACGCGATTAATCTTTTATCCATATCAAAAGATTCCATATACGAGTACACATCGTCTTCTTGTCACGGTTAATAAAAATATTATAAAATCAATGTTAAATCAAACGTTTATCCGCATATACTCGTAGTTATCACTTTGTCAAAACACAATAAAGAAAACGAACTCTGGAAGGTTTCAGTTCTCCTTCATATTTCTCAACACTTGAATTTCATTTTTTGTGTTTATAATTTACATATAAGGATTCTTTTTGAAAATTGAATTTTCCTTGAATGCTAGCGATACCAAACATGAAAACATAAATGAAAATCTATTTTGTCATTTATGTGAACAAATCAAAAGAAAATTTTCTATGTTTTCATTTCATTGTAATATTATCCTTTTTCTTAGATACCACACTCATACTAAATAATATATTACGTGTTCGAATCCTTGTTGTTTCCTATATAGTAGTAAAATTAAGTTTTGAACGACAAACAACAATCAAGCAATAAGTAATAAAAAAAAAGATAATTTTGTTTTGGTTTTGTTAACGGGGACACGATAAATGAAAAGGATTTGAGTTGATTGGGTGGTTTGGGTTTATTTGGGGTTTATGTCATGTTGAGAAGGGAATAATATTGAAACATATTAAAAATTTCAATGTACGCAAATCAATATATACGTCTGGTTTTATCTGATAACAAATGTACACTCTTACATGATACCGGACTAACTCTAATTATTCAGAATAATGTTACTAGTAACATCTTACTGAAAAATATGCACCTCTTTCAAAAATTAGAGTTATGTCGTCTAAACCAAATACCTACCTACGAAACGTTTATTGATAAAATCAGAATAAAACCACTTTTAATTTTAAAGGTATTGTTAGGAAAACTTGTGTTTTAGTTTTACAGTTTATAACAGAAGGTATTATTAGCATACAATTAAATTAATGTAAACCGAGTTATAGTTGAGCCGAGGGTTTGTCGTGATAAAAGGAGGGTGGTGATCACACTGCTCCTACAGCAAATGCAAAGCATCTGTTGTTAAGGTGACTGTTTCAAATACCGTTATGTATTCTAGAACAAATTGTGCTCATTGCGTAATGATCTGAATGGTTCTCATTAATTTTATATGATTCTGACTGGTGTTTAAAACGAGAATTCATCGAAAAGCAATTTACTGAAAACGATCATTTATTGAAAAGCAAATCATTCCTGAAATCCCGGAAACGAAGAACACCAGTTAGTGAATTTGATGGCCCTTTTAAAATTGTCAAAAGCGCCAAATCTATATTCCCGCTTTGTTTATAGATCCCCACTCCAACGTCCCCCGAAATTGAAATAAATAGTCCTTTAGATGGTTAAGCGGGGGGAGCGCAGCGACGTCCTGCGTACTCGAACTATCTAAGCCGCTAGCCTTTACAGTTAGACACGAATTCAATTTTAGTTAAGCGGATTGCAATTTAAAAAACTATGTCAAGTTTTTTTCTGGTGTGTATTGAACGTTAGTTTTAATCTTGGTCGAAAGATAGATAAATAGTTTTTATGTGTTACAGACTTACAGTTCATATTAAATTATTTAAAACACTTTTAATTCTAAATATAATTTGTATAAGCGTATTCATATTTTGCATCATCATGCTCATTTGTCTTTCCATCATCATCATGAAACTTTGGATGGTCTCGGTTAATTTATTTACCGTAGTATGAATGTTTAGGTCGTCTTCTTTAAAATGAACTTTGGGTTTCGGTTTATTACCTTTTAGGATACTTACATAAGAGACACCGGGCTGTACAAAACGGCTGGCAAACATCGCCAAGTTAACATTTTGTATGTTTGCACTCGTTTGTTTGGTGACTATTGTATTTTTTTGGTAACATGGCCCTCTGATTAAATTGTAATTTGAGCACTCGTTGCTTAGCTTTTATTTTACGATTTATTTTTGTTTTAGGTTCAGATGCACTGCCAAACCCCTGCGTAATTTACAGTATGATTTTCACCGCAGTTATTACAACGTTTCACAGATGGGTTTGTAGTCATGAAGTTCACCATAAACAAAACGAAGTTCATTTAAGGTGCGGTGTGTCCATATTCTTGGCACTTTATGCATTGAACTGGTCCATACCTTTTCTTAGGTCCTTCAATTACTATTTTGCGATGTAGAAAATATTTTAGGTTGTAAATCTTGTGAACTCATTTTGACGTTTCTTCCTCTGGCTCTTGTTCCATACGAAACATTGCGGTTGGGGTACCTTCTCACGGCTTACTATATTATCAATAGATTTGGCATGGAAATCTTTTGCAGCTAGTGCAGTTTCTATTACTTTATTACTGGTATGTGTAATTTTTTATTCCATCTTCGTCATAATGTTTAGTTAGGGCAATGAAGCCACCGATTTCGAAGGTTTGAATCTTTGTTTCGTTTATATTATTTTTTTGAGTGAAGCAATATAAAAGTTAGGAACTGTTGCAATTTTATTAACCAGTTCATTGTTTGATGCTTTTCTTAAATAAATTGGAGGCGGTTTCTCAGTTTCCAAATTCGGCGCTGTGTTGCTGTAAACGACCTCTAAGCTAGATAATAGGTTGCCAAGAGGTTTTTGATTAACATCTAGATCGGTCCATCTCACTTTGCTCCTGCCAACAGACTGTACAGATATCGGGCTGCATTTTATTTTACATGGTGAATTTACTGACTAGATCTCAAGGTCATGGGGGAGTTGAGGCTTGAGTGTTCTGGCCTACACTGTGGAACAGAATAAACAAAAATCACACTAAAACTGAATATAAATTAAATCCCAACATAATCCGTCGACCGAACTTTGAGGAGCGTGTTATAAATAAAATAATAACCGCGTGTGTTCATTCGGCGACGACCGGATCTCCCTGAATGACAAGTACCCAGTCTGTTGAACAGACTCTCCTAAATAACCCATCGCTCTGAAAGTCCAATGCCCAACCACAACGAAGCAGCATTAGAAGTTAGGGATATCTCTTCAACAGACGAAGCCTCTCTTCACTCGGAGAGACCTCCAGCGTATCCTCCACACATCATACTTTGACAGTATGAGACCGCCGAAGTGCCACGGAGGACCGTTAGGATTTTACGGTTGTCCCCCAATAGGCGACACATATGTTGGACTCGCCATTCCGACCATATGGATGTCCTGCCAAGGATATTCCCCTTCATATCCTTGACAAGCTCAGCCTGAATTAATGGAACCGACACGAAATAAAATCTTCAATCCTATAATGCCGCCCCGAAAAAATTTAGAACTTCATTTTATTAATAATGACAGCACCCAAAAAATCAATAAAATAACCAGATTAATACTTGGTTAAAATCAAACCAAAGGGCAAAAAGGAAAATGAGGTCGAATGCCAAGATTCCTACGCCGTGCAGTTTAGTTAATATTGAAATACAAAGCGAAAATATTGTCAACCGAGAAGGAAATAAATAAATCGAACAGCAAAGGTCAAGAGTGAAAATTTCGAAGCGAGTCGTCGAATCTCAAACGAAAAATATAAATTGAGCCCAACACAAAAATAGGGCCGCCGAATGCGAATAATTTTTGAGCGAAACCCACGTGCATCAAGTGCGTGCAAAGCAACCATTATTCGGCACTTGATTTAGTCAGTATATTTAATAAAAATAAAAAAAAAAAATTGAAAATAAAATAAAAGTAGAAAAATGGAAAAAATAGGAATTTTAAATTGCATTTACTTTAATGAAAAAAATTAGAAAAACAAAAAAAAGAATTAAAATTCATAAAATAAAAATTGTACCATTTGATCTTCATAAAGGTCCCGTAGAAATAGCAGCGTCTTTTCACCGTTGATCCAAAATGAAACGACTGGCCTCTACTGACCGCCGTCAATGTTGGGCGTCTTCCCGCCTTTGGTTAAACAATTCTACAAATGGCCACCTGTAACATTGGACGTTCTCCCTCCTTTGAGCCGAAGATATTGTTGGGCGTCTTCTCGCCTTTAGATAAAAAAAATTTACAAATGGCTGGTTGGCCTCCTGTAAGGTTGGGCGTCATCTCGCCTTTGAACCGCAGATTTTGTTGGGCGTTGGTTTGCTGTTAACCAAAATGTTGGGTGGCCTTTGATCGTAAATTCGGTTTTGCTAGACCACCGAAGATGTTGAGCGTTGGTTCGCCGTTTACCAAAATATTGGGTGTCTTCCCGTCTTAAACCGCATTTTTAGCCTTGATTGGCCACCAAAAAATGTAAAGAGTTGTCTAGGAGAACCATAGAATTTGAATGGCCTCAATTGGCCACCCATAGGTTACGGTATGTCTCCGGTATGCTACCAAAGACCAACAAAAGATCTTTTTTTCTAATTCACGAAAATCAAATCACCAACAAAATATTTTTATGAAACACTATTAACACCGTTGATTTCGGGGAATAATTATACGAAAATATTTAATTTCTGTATATTTACTGTCTAAAATCCACTATCCATGAACAACGCAAATTAAACCACGGTCATAAAAAAAATCTTTCTTCAAAAAATACTCCTCTTCATTTTCACCGGTCGCACACACGCGCAAAGTACACATTGGTCTCGCTTTCAATTTATTATAAATTCACACGATACCGCCTGTGGATAAGGAGGATAATTTCCATAGTCAAATTTTAGCGTCTATTCAACAACAGATGGCAATGCCGTCAAGAAAAGGCATAATACATTCCATTACCATGGAACTAAAATTCAAGGCGAATAAAGGAAACGGAATATTGTTATAACCATGGAGTCGAAATAAAAACGAAAGGAAATATTTGCTGTGTTTTAATATTGGAGCACTATCCGGAGCCAAATGGCAATTTTCTATTGAAACTGCAGCTATTATTCACTGGTGTCGCTGTACTATAAAAATTAAAACTAAATTCATCAATAAAACAAACATTTATCACCTGAAATATATTAATTGACATTTATTTTGACATGACGTTATAAACAAAAATTCATTTTGCTGCGTTTTAATTTTTTATTGTAAGATTTAGTTTCTAATGGTTTCAGGGGTTTACAAAATTAAAAGCCTTTTCAAATTTCCCATTGAAATGGATAGCGCTCCCGATAGCGGCTCCCGATAAATAAGTGAGCCGAGATATTTTTTTATCGATTTTTAATTAAAAAGTTGAATGAAAAATCTTAGTTTAGATTTAAATAAATTAATTAAATGCAATAATAGCGCGCTAAATATAAGTTTTCACATAGAAAATTGGCTGCTCCGGATACAGCTATCGGGCGCTAATAAAAAAACACAGCTATTATGACCATGGAGTCGTAACATGCGTATTGAACGTTAGTTGTAACCTTAGTTGAAAGATAAACAGTTTTTATGTGTTAAAGTTCATATCTATTTAATTAAAACTCGTTTAACCCTTTAGCAGACAATGCCGCCTTCAGACGGGGTAAACAAAGTTGTCAGAAATATATAGTTGTAAATTTCTCTTTTTCTCACTTTTTAAAATTTCGTCATTATAATTTCTGTATACTATAATGCAGATGTACATTCTCCAATAGTAATCGTTTATATATTTCAAAGAGTAGATGTCGATATTTAGTGTCAAAATTTTAAAAATATATAAAAATTAATTACAGTGAAGTTATTTTGTTCAAAAAATTATTGGTAAGTTGGAAATTTTATATTTGGTAATTGTGAAATTTGTTTAGTGTGTCAAAAGTATTAGCGTGCCTCTGTGCTCTATTATTCGCACACCGTCCAAAGGCGGACTTGCCGGTTGACGGCTATTTTTTACGTATGTGTTTGCTGGTGTTTCAAAATATTTCATGTGGATTGGGATACTTTTTGTTGTTTTCTTTTGCTATTTTTTCAGCTGAATTGGAATATTAATTCTAGAAATGTCACTAAGCATGAATCAAAAAAACAATAAGGTGCCTTCAGGTTATTGTCGTCGACCATACAATCCCAGCTCTATGACAGTTGAGGATATTCAAAATATGTGGAATTCAATAAACAGTGCATAAAGTGATAGTGAAATTGTTGATGATGGTGAGTTTGATGATAATGTTTTGATTGCTGATCCCGATTATAATGTACCAGTTGAATATTATGACGGTATATCCCTTGTGTTACTCTGCTAGAGAGAAACTCCTCAGCTGAAATTTTTATCAATGACATAAATATGAGTCCAGTTCTAAAAAAAATATTTGGAGTTGGATTGTCCTAACTTAGTCAAGGAGTATAAATATCATATGGGAGGGGTAGATTTAATGGACGTCTTACTCGAACGTTACCACATTCGATTGAAGACGAGCAGTTATTCATTGCGACTATTCTATCATTTAATTGATATGACAATAGTAAATTCCTATCTTCTCTATCGTCATATCCACGGAGGATTCACTACATATAAACTTTCTGATTTTCGTTCGAAAATTGCAGATGTTTTGTGTCGTTTCCAACAAGTACAACAAAAATGACTGTTGGTAGGCCATCCCAAACTCGCAAATGAATAAGGAATATGGTCCACCAAAAAGATCGTATGCGCCATCACAAGATATTCGGTTTGATCGATTTTGCCACTGGCCTGATATGTTAAACAAAACAGGCAAAAAGCTATGCAAGTTATCTAGTTGCAAGTCCAAGGCCCAAATGTTTTGCATGAAATACAAATTAAATTTATGTTTGTCGCCAGTAAAAAAATGTTCCCAAATATTCCATAATATAACATTGTCTAATTCACTGAGGTAGGACATACATATTGTGTATGTACGAGTATGTATACGAATTTGGTCATGTTTATTTTATTGAAATATTTAATAGATATTTTTTATTACACTAATAAAAATTCGAAAATAACGTGTATTTCTTAATTATTTTTTCTTCCGTATGACGGTCAGTCCGCCTTTTGGCGGCCTACCTATATACGCATCTTGGGTTTGTAATTTTCACTTGAGGTAATTTTAGATATCATTTTTGACTTTTTCACTTCAAAATACTATAATTTTTCCAGTTGAAAAAAAATTGGCCTGTTAGAGGGTTAACTCTAATTTCGTAAACAATACAGTAAAACCTTGATTTAACGGAGCCCGATTTAACGGACCCTCGATTTAACGGTCACCTTTTTTGTTTTCCATTGTTTTTGGTTTTTCTCCATATTTCAGTCATTCTATATGTATACAGTAAAACCTCGATTTAATCTTTTTCTTTATGTGATATTTTCTTTATTTTATTTTTTATCTTTTTGTATTTAAAAACATTCGGATCTAACGGGTTCTCCAATTTGTCCGTTAATTCGCAGTTTTACTGTATTATTTTCCGGTTTTTCGAATTTTTTTAAAGATCTTCTTATAAAGTATTTTTAATTTCTGAATTTCAATGATTCGGGATATATTTTTTCGGGATTTTTTATTTCAGTTAATTAGTAACAACCCTTTGATAATAAATGAGGCCTTTGGAATATATTCGGTTAATCTTCGTTTTCGTGAACTCTCGTTTTATGTGAATTGTATAGTTTTCGGCGAAATGTCGTTTTCAGTGAATTGTTTTTTCGGTGAATTGAGGCGTTCGTTTTGTTGTTTTTGAGGAAATTGTCATGGAACCATGTTTCTTGTTTCCGGGTGGTATTGTTATGCTTCAGACCAAATGCTTATATGTGGCACATTTTTCCAAAATACATTGTTCGACTGTCCAAGAACTATCTGGTAAGCATTATAAATTTTTGGTTTCAGCAATCTTTTAAATGTTCAAGCTGACACTTTATGGTCCCGGCAGACATTCCTCGGCTGATTTTTCCACTGGAAAATTACAGAATTATGCATTTACTTGGATCCTACTTATGTCATTTTGATCGTTTGTTCCTGACTGGTGAATAAAATTTTATGCTGTGAACAATATCTTAAAACTGATCGTGACTATTGTGTCATGTTCCAAAGTATTCCCATTGCAAAATCATATGTTTCAGAATAGTTGGGCTTTTGTGGTGCCGTCTGAAAAATCTGACCAGTTGCATGTATCCAAAAATTACTTTCATTTTTAGGGCTAGTTGATCATGCGTTTTATATTTAGCCTATAGTACTCCAAAATAAACATGTTCGGATACATTTCATTTCACCGAAGGCGCGGTACACGACAGCATGAAAGTTTTGTAATTAAAATGAAATTAACTTTTCGCTTTATGCGGTTGTATCTTCGCGGTAAACTTTTGTACATCATTGTCAACAATAAAACGTAACATTTTTTGTTTATCAAATAAATAAAAATAAAAATAAAAAAAATATTATAATTTTACCAATTGAATTTAGAAACAAAAATATAAATTAAAATTTTTATATTTTTAACAATTTTCATCTCATTAAAACAAAAATATATATAATATTAAATTTACAATAAAAACCATAAAATTTAAAAACTTTTTTGTTTTATTGTATTTCGTAATTTTATTGTAAATTATTTCAGTTTTTTATGCATACAAAAAAATTATATTAAATTATTATTACAATCAAGGAAATGAAATAAAATGAAAATTATAACGAATACGATATTTTTTTTTCGTTAAGGGGAGAAACATCCTGAATACATCCTTAGAATACAGTACATAATAAAATTTTAGGTTTTTGGCCTCCTCAACCACTCTATATACGCGCGTATCATGGAAATATGTCGATGAAATGTTGTTTTTCCTCACCGAGCACACAACGATATATATATTTATGTACATGGAAATTGGGAAAACCATAACATCTAATTTTCTTTTACTTGTTTAGATTAAATGGTTAAAAATCGGTTAGGATGTATGTCTAGATGTACGTACGTGTTTGTAAGGATTGATATTTGGATTTGATAAAATATATATAAATATTGTTTACTAGAATCAGCTATAGAGCCGATAAATTTTATGTTACATTTATTTATCAATTTATGTTTTGTCATCATTAGATAATATCATTTGATTTTTATTTGTTGTTTCTTGTGGTATAGACAGAATATTATGCTTTTGCAGTGTTTTCGTATATGGTTTGCTTTTCTCATATAGATCGGTTTCGATTGGTTGGAATTTTCCTGCATTTTAATACTTTGCTACAATATCTCATGAGTCATCAGATACAATGAAGTTGATATGAGTAATATGCGTATACGATTTGTGCGGGGAGATTAGCAAGTCGGATTGAATTGTTTGCTTTAACAAAAGGGGACAAAAATAGATAATTGATTATTTTGATAGTTGCTGTTTAATGATGGTAAGATCCGGGATTTCAAAATTAAGATTCGGTATATTTTTAAAATCCTTAAACTAAAATTGTTTTATGGTGTACGTTAAAATCTCACAAATAATATAAAAACATCATTAATAAAATAAAAACAGAAAAGTTTTTCCTCATTTTTAATTTTATTGTATTTATAAATTCATTATCCTTTATTTAAATTTAAATTTTATTTTTTTCTGTGAAACCCAAAATGTTTTAATTTTCTTTTGATTTAAGTCATATTTAATTCAATTTGAAAGTTTATTTTTTTTGGTTTGTTTGCACAACAAACATTAACGACATTTCATTGTTGATATTCTTATAATTGATTTTATACCTCATGG
This sequence comes from Nephrotoma appendiculata, assembly GCA_947310385.1. Taxonomy (NCBI): domain Eukaryota; kingdom Metazoa; phylum Arthropoda; class Insecta; order Diptera; family Tipulidae; genus Nephrotoma; species Nephrotoma appendiculata. The sequence goes on along the minus strand of OX371225.1, from coordinate 207,945,924 downwards.
CCTTAATGAACTCTTTAGTGAGACGATGAGGGGAATGTCAACTCAAGTAAATTCCTTCAGTAAAATTGTTATATTTACAGGGTGTCTCTTTTTTGATGTCGATCAGAAAATCTTGTTCAAGTTCTCTCTTAGTTTATAATATAATTCATGAACTTTGTTTTTGGCCCAAAACACTCCGCACGGTTTTGTGGTACGCTTTTCATGACTTACCTTACGCAACAGCCAAAACAAGGACGTACTATAGGCCTAATGATTCGTGAAAGCTTTAATTACTGTACTATTTGGTCGACAAACTTGGCGTTGTCTTGTTATTTGTCGATAAAAGTTTTCCACTCAAAAGTAAATGAAATAGGTTTACTCGAAATAAATACACTCTATTATATAATCCATTTGGAAGTAGTAAATTTCTCACTTGAAAGACCATTGGAATAATCAAGTTTAGTATAATTTTGGTATAATTCTGAGATGTCCGAACCATTCAAACTTTTTGTAGATACTGAACGAGTTTTTGAAAAAAGACATTTATGAATATGAAAGTGTCACGTAAAAATATCCTAGGAATCAATCAGTTTGAAAATGACGCCTACGTTAACTGGGTCTAGAGGGTTGAGCTCACAGGTATCGAATCTTCGCTAATATCGTATGTTCCCCATACGAAGCCCCCGTAATAGAAATTATTAAACTAGAACAGGAAGAGGAAATGCTCCAGATCCAAATTAATTTCCAGATTGCAAACAATAAAGTTATGCAAGTAACCGAAACTTAAAATCGACATAAAGTAGTTGTTAAAAAATATAAACATTCGACCTATATTTAGCTCACGGTGGATGGTGCCAAATAATTAGCCTGACGCAAATGAAAACACAAAATTGATATAATTTGTGGATTTTGTAGAACTAAATAAATGCTGAAACCGTCGACGATAAATATCCCCTACATAATACAGAGGATGTTATCGGAAAACTAGGAAAACCCAACTACTTTTCAATAATAGATTTGGCTACCAGTTGAAAATAGAAAAAATTGAAATTAGAAATTGAAATTAGAACTGAGGTGACAATGTCCTCGGCGACTTACAAGGCAAACATTATAATCTTCAGAACCGGCTTGAAAGAAAATTTCCTTAAAAATCCAAATTGAGAAAACACAGTTTTTACAGAAATCCATCGGTTTCGTATTGCATATTATAACACTTGAGGGAATGAACCCCGATCCTGAAGTGATCGGGCTAATTAAACAGTTCAAAATATATTATAGAAAATTCTTCAAAGAATTTTCAAAAAAACCAAACCGTTAACAGCTTTTTTATCTAAAAGCTAAATGATCTACCATGGTCAACAAGTTTTAAATTTTATGGAAAAATGTAGTCAATTATTGACGTCGGAACCAATATTGAGACATCCAGACAACAGACGCTTCTAACTATGCATTAGGTACTGTTTTAAGTCAAATTTTAACAACATCAATCTTCCGATTGCATATACAAATGTCGTAGACTTTATCTAAGACAAAGTGTAATTTTTCGACGATTAAAAAAGGATGCTATCATTAGTCCGGAGTACAAGATATTTTCGCCCATACTTATTCTTTTGGATAATGACAAAGATGCAACTTCAAAACTTATCAAACTGATACTTGGTGTATTCGATTACACCATTACTTATAAAAAAAGGTTCTGCCAACAACGAATGTGAAGAAAATGCTAATCTTTTGCTAGTTTCATTAATCGTGTTTGTGTAAGTGATATTACCTGGGTAAGACGGAACTTTATCGAAAATTAGAGTTTTGTTGGATGTAATTATTAAATCCTATTGTAAAATTAAATGAATAATATGAAACCACTTTATCTCGACTAGTAACTCAAAATTATATTTAAAATTTGTAACGCTCGTTGGGTAGTATGAATGGGTCCGGTTCACCTAACAGTAAACCATTCCGAAGAATACTGGAACGTTATAGATTTGAAGAGTTACTTCATTTACTAAGGGACTCCGAAGGCGGTTTGCTTCTGCCAGCTAATGCTCAGTGGATGGGGTGGGTTTTAATTCGGAGTGTTAGTAAATCTTGCTTAACCGCCAGAAAGGTAGAATTTATTTAAGGGCAAGGAAAACAAGGGATAGGATAGGATAATAGACCAGACAATGACATACCCACCAACGTTTACTCACCTGTTCCTGTCACATCCTCCCATTGAGCAAAAAAAATTATATCATTTTAATTTATTACACTAATCACTTTGCACAGAATGCCGTATACGGCCGAGAGAAAATTTGTACAACCCATAGAGAAACCGAAAAATAAGTTTTAAGAAAAAGAAATTAAATTAAGAAAATACGAAATTTGAGTTTTGAACAAAATATGTATAAAAGAAAATTTATTAATCATTCTAGTAAATTCAAAAGTTTAAGAAAGAAAACAAATTATAAAAATAAAAATTAATTTTAAACGAAAATTAATTTGTTATAGTTAGTAATGGTTAATAACACTTATACTAAAGAAAATTTGTTAGCAAATCATTTCTAGTAAAAAATAACACCGAAAATAATGGCTAAAAAAATTTACTATTCAAACAAAAAAACAAAATGGTAAATGAAAGATTTTATCTAAAAATAAATTGCTAATAAATTGTATAGTAATCCTTATTACTAAGAAAACATAATTTAGAAATGAAAATTTAGATAAATCAAATAGAAAGAAAACTTAAAAATAAAAATGACTTTTTTCTTCAGTAATATTTGCAAACAATAAATATAAATTTTACTTAAGTTAAATTAAAGTTTGATATTATTTATAATAGGTTTGCGGGTTTATTATTATACGTATAAATAACCAATGGTGTCGACGATATATTTTATTGTTATTCAAAATTTTATTTGTAGATGGTTTTACCTTGAATTTCCCGTGATGCACCGGTGTATGTAGCAAGTAAAAGCAACCGTCGATTTTTAGGTAGTTTTGCTGTTCGTTGTTCGACGCCCAGTTAGCGTTATTTACACAAAATATGATTAATGCACTCGCACACGTTTTTTTTCTAAATCCACAAGATAGTATTATTCACAGTTTTTCACGAAATAGTTTTAAATATATTAAAGTTTATCCAATTACGAAATATAATAGATATTGAGCTCCACTACATTTATGATTATAATTTAAGTTTTAATAATTATAATTTAATCACTAATAACCCAACCAACACCGCAACGTCTGTATTTGGATGGTTATTATACTGAGCCACTGTATAATTTCGTTGTACACAACAGTAGGATATAAAAGAAAATTTAAGATTTTGTTTTTGTTTTCTCATTTTACAATGGAAAAATTATAATTCACATAATATTACAATAAGATCGTAGATGTATTGATTATTCGTATTGAACTTAGAGTTTTTATATAATTCGTTTATTTAACTGAGATGGATATTAACCAAATTGACGATCTTATTTCCACAAGTTAGTTCATACAGACTAAATAATATTACTCACAATTCGGCATTTAAACAGCCTTTTATTATCGTTCTCGTACACTTTACATTATTCGCTAGAATATATTCCGTTTAAATTTTTCGGTAGATAGCACATTAAATATTTGGTAGTTTATAGTAGTTTTATTATAGGATTTTTTTATTTGATTTAAATTTAGTTATATATTTGTTATTAAATTATTATGATTAGAGTAATTTACAATATTTAGGCACTATTTAACAATATAATTTATAATCAATTTAAATGTTCAATATATTTGAAACTAGTAATTTATCAGATTAATTTTAAATTTTAAAAATATTAAACTTTTTAATTTACAAGATATTTAGTAAAAAACGTCGTGTTACGACCAACTCAAAAACTCGACTCCCCGCATGGCAAAATTTTTGCCTTTTTATATCTTTCTCTCGTACCGTAAGCAATCGTGCGGTTCACAAGAAGAAATTAGGTGACCAACAAGTTAATTAAATAAACCGTAATCATTAAATCACATCAGGGGAGTTCAATCCAAAAAACTTGCATTAGGGGTGATCAACCCATTACTTATTGTAGCGAAGATTCGTTACAGATTCTCAAAAAAACGATTACACTTTTGCTCTATTTCAGGCAATGTGAAGCAAATAATTAAAAAGTATCTTATTATAATAAATGATAAGGAACATTTGCTGATATCCAGACAGTAAAAATAACTCGTATTCTTATTCTAAACAACAAATTATACAAATTATACAATATAGTAGAGAAAACTGTCTATTTAAAAATTCTTGAAAATGAAGTATCCCTAGAGATCTAAACACAACCTCAGGTATAAAAGGTGTTAGTTGGGGACCATTTCAATTAGAAAATATATTCAGATGCTCAGCATTCAGAGGAGGGTCAGTTACTAAATTTAGTATAAGGACCAAATTGATTGATTGATTGATTGAAGTGTATAACCAAGCCTAAGCCTGAGTTCCGGATGACGCCGGTCCCGTTATACACCCTCTTTACACATAACAGTAGGAACGGATTTGGATAGGTTGTTTATTAAGAGCAAAGCATCAACCCGGTTACAGACACCTAGATGGTCGATGAATTAGTAACGTGTTAGTAAAAATATATAGTAAGACGGTTAACACAAGACATCACAATTTCTAATCTACTTGAGGAAGGATAAAGGTTATATAGGTTCAACGGGTAATAATGGTATTTGTCATCAATAATTGCATCTTTAAATCAGCAACTTAGGAAAAATAGTGATATTTCTATTAATAATCTGGAAAATTTCCTGAAATTAAAATTGTTAATACTGTACCTAGGTAAAATGATAATTAGTAACATGGTAACAATACTATTCTACTACATATTCGACAATTAAATTACAAAGAAATATTGTTCGTACACATCTGCACATTCTCTGAAATTTAATAATGAATTAATATTTTCCTGCTACATGTCCTACCTAAATAGAAAAATGTCAATAATAGCAAAAAATCATATATATTAGCTGTTCAGGCAAAATCTTATTTATCCCAAGAGTATTTTTGCCTCGAAACGTACAAAATAATAAAGCTGCAAATAATAAAAATGTAGTATAGAACAATTGTTCTTCAAGTCAGTGATCAATTAGAAACATGAAGTGAAAATAAAAGTGAGAGAAAAAATAAAATTATTTTAATATAACCAAATAAAAGATTTACTATGCAAGTAACTGGATATCGGATTTTAGCAATTGGGATTAAAACTTACCTGAGGAACTAATTTGGATTACGAGAGATACCGCAACGATATTATCGACCACTCTTTAAAACCCAGACAACGACACATAGTATTCCCAAGCAGTCACGCATCTAAGTACTAACTACCCTATGTTGCTTGACTTCGGTGATCGAACGAGTACCGATGTACGAGTACCGATGTCTTAAAAAAAATTATGTATAAATGTTTTAAAATATGTGTTAAACCAATGCAAAAAAAAAAAATAAAAATAAAAAAAAAATAATAATAAATAAATAATAATAATAATAATAAATCTATGAACACATACCTATTAGTTAATTAAAACACATTTAAATTATTTATTTTTATTTTTTAGAGGAGAGACAAAAAACACTAATTTTATTTAAACTAATCTTCACAGGTAGTTTTCGATAGTGCATATTCGCCGTAGGCCTCCGCCATAATTTAATGACGTGTGTCAGCTGCATTTTGTTCAAGTTAAAGCAGAAAAGTAAAGCTTCCGCAAATGCCGTTTGTTTGGCGCACAACTCAAGATTTTCGTTCGTAGAAAAATACTTTTGCGTGGTACTTGTTATCGTTATCAACTGTCTACGCTATGAACAAAACACAACTTCTGACATAAATGATAACTAGATGTGTTGCTAGCACCATCTATGTGTGAAACCCAGAAATTTGGTTGCGCACTTGATACTTAAAAGCGAAAAATTAGAAGATGACCAATGGCACACTTCTTCAAAAAGTGAGATGCAGCGGATTTTGCTACGTATAATTTGCATAAATTAGCAAACCAGCGTCTCTATAATTCATCGATTTCTGCAGAACGAAAAGAATTTCTCAAGAAATTGACTGGCTGGTGGACAATAAAATCAAGAAGCGATTTGCCATTCCCAGGGCCTCGAAAAAAGATCTATAATCTTAATGATTTTTTTCGATGCTTTTACATAAATATTTGTCAAATTTTACTTAATAATAATCAGTTCTTATTTTCTAGAATATTATTATACATCTGAAGAATCTGAAGATTCTGATTTATCTAGTGACCAGCTTTTAAGAAAACGTTCTTGAGTGGAAAACTTTATAGAAACCATAGTTGGTTTTTCTGTTGAGGATTTTCGAAAACACTTTCGGGTAACACGAGAAACAATTTCTTTGTTAACAGGTGAGTTAGTTTAAAGACACAATAGTATATGCATGTATATTTAACCACACAGGTCATAATCATTTTGTGATCATAAAATTGAACTTATGGCTTACCTTTATTTATTTAATTTCAGAATTATACCAACCGTCGGAAGTTTGCCCAAGCCAACGACATGGAGGCCGTCGAAAACTTTGCGTCAGGAAAGAAATATACATATTTGTATGGCACGTTGGGAATACTCTGACGTATAGGCAGATGGGTAATCTGTTTGGAATTAACCAAGTAACGTCGTGGAGAGTCGTGAACAGTGTTGCATCTTGGCTGGTGAGCATTGGACACGGCATAATTTCGCTCGATTGCAAGAACATCTCGAGTGATTGAGACTATAGACGAAAGCCATATAAGGCTTAGAAGGCCACCAATCCAGTTGTTTATTATAGTCGGAAACACTCCTACAGCATATTATTGCAGGCGGTGGTGGATTCCGCAAAAAAGTTGGTCGATGTATATTATGTTGAACTTGGTTCCATATTTTTTCGGCATGCTGAAAAACGGCAAATTTTAAAAGCATACACAATCCTATTGGGAGATTCAGCGTGTCCACTAAAAAGTTGGCTGGTTCCACCGTATAGTGATACTGGAAATTTATCAGATATTCAAAAAAAAAAAAAATATTGGCATTCATCGTCACGCATGGTAGTTGAAAATGCGTTTGGACTGATGAAAGGACGATTTCACCGACCACGTGGAGTTGGGAATGGTTAAGAATATTTTGGTTGCTGTGTTCTACAAAATATTTGGGTCAACAATAATGACAATTGGTTTGACATCAGCAATCATGAATCATCTGCAAATAATTATCCTGAAGCTGTTGTAGAAGACAGAAGACGCAAAAGCTCGTAATTGAACTCATTCAAAATAATTTGTTGTAAAATTTGCATTCTTTGTTTTTATTTAATTCATTTCAAATTCATTACAATATATTATTAACATATTATTTTAAACGGTAATTTTTTTTAAACAGTTCATAAGGTTGTCATTCCATTTACGTTTTTCCTTGTTGGTCTCTTTCTGTTTTTTGAGCGGTACCTTTTCTTCGCGAAACACGTCCTTTTTATTTCATTTTCAGTATAATGGAACATCCTATGGGTTCAAGGTACACGATAAAAGCAAAAACATTTAAATCGGTGAGATCAAAACGTAACCGAGGCTGAAATATAATGGATTGCCCCAAAGGAGGCACTCCTATAATTTTGCACAGCCCACTCCTAATTTATCATATCCTCCACTAAATTTTTCTGTACATATTTTTTTTTTTGAGATGTTGTTAAATTCGGTTTTATTGCGTATACCAGCAATGTGCGAGTTTCAACGCACGCTCAACGTTCCATCCTCGTCTGGTACAATCAAAAATAATCCAATAATAAAAATATTTAAAATTGTGCGGAACTATCTGTGTACTAAAATAAGAAACTTACGACTTTCCAACTTTTGTTGACATTATTAATTTGTTGCAGGATATTTATTGATTTTAATAAATGTTTTTTGATTAAGCTTCCAACGTAAAATTTTCAAACCAACTTACTCTCTTTTCTTTTCCATAAAAAGCGACAATATCCAAATTACAAGCAACACTTTAAATCAAGTGTATTCTAGTATAATATTTTATATATCTGTTTTTATTTAAAATTACATAATAATCAATCAACAATCTACATAACGATCAAAATTGTACATGTTTAAATGTTTAATTACCAACATAGAAAAATTAATATGCATCGAAAAACTAACGCCAAAAGCTGTATATATTAAAGTAAAACACGCTTAGTTTTACCAAAGCAAAACACGTGTGGGTAACTGCAGCAGGGAAACTTTCGAATTTCAAAATGAAACTTGGCATACTGATTAAGCTCAATTTGTGCTAATTAGTGCTCAAATATTTAGTGCTAGTCCAGGAGCCGAAAAAACGGGTAGAGAAAATTTAAATTTCGCCTGAAAGACGAAAAAAATGAAACCCAATTTCTAGAAAAAACTAGAAATAATTTAAACCTAATTTTAAAACTTCACAAAAGCGGCACCACCGACGAAATTTGTGATTATCATAGAAATATGATTTTCATAAATTTTCATCCATAAAATGAGGAAAAACAAACTAGCCCCTAAAAGATACTATATTGAACAAACAAAATATATGCCGTTCAATAATATTTTTGTTGAACAACAAGTTAAAAAATGAAATAATTTATTATAAAATCAAAAAGTAAGCAATATGCAATCAGAAGTGCCAACTTCATTGGTTTGTAGAACATTTTTTGTCAGAAAATTGTTCATTCGACGGTGTTTGCTGTTCAACGGAATTGGGCCAATTCTGGATTAGCACAAATTCAGCCACTATATTTTTCGGATGGCAATGAACATTCCTGATAGGAATATGCAATCAGAAATTCTTATTCTTTGATTTTATAATAAGTTATTTCATTTTTTAAGTTGATGTTCAACAAAAATATTATTGAACGGCATACATCTGTATTTTGTTTGTTCAATATAGTATCTTTTAAGGGCTAGTTTGTTTTTCCTCAATTTATGAATGAAAATTTATGAAAATCATATTTCTATGATAATCACAAATTTCGTCGGTGGTGCCGCTTTTGTGAAGTTTTAAAATTAGGTTTAAATTATTTCTGGTTTTTTCTAGAAATTGGGTTTCATTTTTTTCGTCTTTCAGGCGAAATTTAAATTTTCTCTACCCGTTTTTTCGGCTTCTGGACTAGCACTAATTTTTTCCCGTGAGCACTAATTAGCACAAATTGGGCTTAATCGGTATGCCAAGTTTCATTTTGAAATTCGAAATTTTCCCTGCTGCAGTTACCCACACGCAAAACACCTAATTACACCAACAATAAAAAAGTTACCACCATCTATACAGACAAGACAACGAAACCTTCAATAAAAGCTAATTAATATATGCAAAAAACCACATATATTTAGGTGATATTAAGAAAATTGTTACGCTAAATACAATTTATGAAAACCTACTATACCTAACCAGCACAAACCTGTTCATAGGGAATTAACGAAAATTCTGAAAAACTTAAACGGAATTTCTATTTTCCTCATATGAAACAAAAAAATACGTAAATAATTAGCAAATGCGATATTTGTAATTTGAACTAATATGAACGCCAACCAGTCGAAAACAACAAACAACTACCAAATGGTCCCATGCAAATAATTCACGGCGATATATATTCGCGTTTTCGGGTAAGCATTTTACAGCTCTTATGGATAAATTCTCGAAATATGAAGGAGCATTCATGATTCCAAATTGGAAGATGAAAACAATGATTAAAAAATTCCTATCCTATTTTAGTAGTCGGTTGCTGAGTTCAATGTAATTAATTTTGGAAACACAAAATTAATGACATTGAACCCCGCAAGCGAATTTAATTCAAAGCTTTTTAACGAATTAGCAAAGCAATAAAAATGCACAAAATCCTAAAGCTTCATTGACGCTAGAGCATCTATCTACCCTAGGTACAAAATTTACGTCATTGTAGCTTCATAGAGGTCATATTGTTATAAAGTGCATTTCATTGAATCTTCTGGAGCGATGAAGGCTTACGTGTACTATAAACTGTAAAATGGGTTCTGATTTTGAGAAAATTCATGTAGGGGTCCATCGTTGAAGTCAAAGTCCATATTTATTTTTTTTTCAGCTCAATCGAATCATATAAATTGCGTTGATAAAGAGTTTCTTATGCCATAAATGGATTGCGATGTGTTCTCATTTCGGGGGAATCAGTTTTGGGAGCTCTCCGACTACCTAGGCTCAGATCACATTTTTCTAAAACCCAACGTTATATGTATAAAACATCTGCACAACTTAATTTCACACTTATCAATTCTACCTTAATCTATTTTACTGAAGCTGAATTGACCAGCAAAATATGTAAAAATTGTGCAGGTCAATTCAGCTTCATTTTCAGCTATAATGCAGACCGGTGTGAAGTTTCTAACGTTAATTAAAAGTGTAGCATACACAGCAAATATTCTGCAGCGCATGCAACTTATCTATGCAGTGTATGCAACTTATTTAACATGTAAATAATTTATAAGAAAACCACAAAAACTTACATTAAATTAATAATTTCGAATTAAAAACAAAAGAAAAATATATGTACAAATATGTATTAAAGTTTTCAAAGTTTTATCATAAACTAATATTTACCAATTGAGATTAATCACATACTTAACACTCCATCCTAGAGTTTTCGCAATATAGCCACAAGTATTATCGAATAGTAGACATTCGAGCCTATGTAAATTTGTATAGCCCGTACATATAAAAAGGGTTGGGCTCCTCTGACAAAATTTCATATTTTGATAAAAAAAAATTATATGGAAGCTGTACCTACACTCCCAATTAACACTCCATTTTGTCAGAGGAGCCCAACCCTTTTTATATGTACGGGCTATACAAATTTAAATAGGCTTGTATGTCTACTATTCGATAATACTAGTGGCTATATTGCGAAAACTCTTGTTACATGTCTCTATAGTCGGCCAACACATTACGTACGGGTAAGCGTCAGTGGATTGTCGGGAGGTTCATTGCCGCTACACTTTTGAGACACAACAAAAACATTGTGTTGAAAAAATAAAAATATACTAAATAAGCAAACCGAACACCAAGTAAGCTACAACTCCATTGGACCCACACGCCAGCACTTCATCACTAACCACAATAAAAAAGGACTATTCCATTATAATTTTTATACTATATTTCTATAAAATAAGAATCGACAAAAAAAACTGATCATCATTCAGTTTACAAATATTGAAAATTTTAATTCTAATAATCAGCGGCGTGTGTAAGAAACAAATGTTAAAAATTATTTATATATATAATAAATTAACTCACCCACGAAATATCCATTGAGTACTCACTGGCATCTTCATGGTTGGACCTTCTGTAAACTAAGAAACCGTTTTTTTTTGTTGCTAACACACTCACCAAAAATTATACTACGTTAAATATTACACTATATACTTAATAAAATTGATTTTACTTTTACTATTTTTATAAAGCTCCTAGTTTGATAAGAAAGCCATTATTCAAAAATATTTAATAAATACGATAAAACAAGTTTCACATAAGAATCACCCAACAATTGTTCTGTTGTTCCCTTTTTTTCTTTTTAGATAATTTTCCGCAATCGTTTTAATTAATCCCGTTGCAATTTTTAGTTTCGTGGTTTAACACACAGCACTATAATATTTTAACGGTAAAGTGGAAATGATCCTGTATGTAAGGAATTCTCCGTGTGTTTCCTAGATGAGAAATTCTGGTCTCTATACCTAAACTTATGAGGCCCTAGTTGAACAGAAATTTGACTTTTAATCCAACAAATAAAATTATATTGTCCTAGTGAAACTTACCCGCTAATCGGTCGCTCAGCTGCGTAGGTAAAAATTATACGCTATGATTATGTAGTTGAACACTGATTATAGTAATTTTGTATATCCGGTCTGATGCGCAACGTAGGACACAAAGTCTAACCTTGTCGATAAAACACCAATCTAATCCGGGAGAATGAAAATCACTAAATGCCCTTTTCTTTTCAAAGGAGTAATAGAAATTATCTTACCGGTGGGGTTAACACAATCACTACAATATTAAATGAAAACCGAAATTACTCTGCTGGTTAACATACAAAAATGAAATCCCGGTTCACAAAATTTTTTTTATTACTATTGCACAACACTGAACGGGTTAACTACTGGCTTAACATATTACCGCGGTGGCCTCTTTAAAATGACTGATTTTAATTTCTGATCTAAAATATTTTCTGTATAGTAATGGGAATTTGCAATTAATACATACTAAGTACAACATTTGTATACATACGTATTATATACCAATTGATTTCAAATTCGCTCTCTCTAAAGACATATTTACTAGGCAAATACATATAACCAGTACTCGTTAAGATATGTATAGGTAATAGTAAGGTGATAGACTTAACATTGCTCTATTAATAATGACGAATGCCGACTCCTCTCACATAATTTTTTGTTGAGATAAAAAAATTATGCATTTACCTAATTACCAATAATACAATCATCATTACAACAACTTCTTATATTTGAAAATTCTACTGCCAATATAGACTATGGAAGGGTGCATTCGACCACAAAATATTGCAACGACGGCGCCACGTTATATTATCAGAAATTTACGAAGGCAGCCGTTACACTCTAGGATGGAGTGTTAATTGGGGGTGTAGGTACAGCTTCCATATAATTTTTTTTATTAAAATATGAAATTTTGTCAGAGGAGCCCAACCCTTTTTATATGTACGGGCTAAACAAATTTGAAAAGGCTCGAATGTCTACTATTTGAGAATACTAGTGGCTTTATTGCGAAAACTCTAGGATGGAGTATTAATTATGTGTTTATCCTCAATTGGAAAATATTAGTGTATGATAAAACTTTGAAAACTTTAATACATATTTGTACATATATTTTTCGTTTGTTTTTAATTCGAAATTATTAATTTAATGTTAGTTTTTGTGGGTTTTCTTATAAATTATTTACATGTTAAATAAGTTGCATACACTGCATAGATAAGTTGCATACGCTGCAGAATATTTGTTGCGTATGCTACACTTTTAATTAACGTTAGAAACTTCACACCGGTATAATGCAGAACTTCGTCCGGAATTTATGTTGGAGTCTCGATTCAGCTCAGCATACTAGATTCGAACATGATTGGTTAAGAAATTACCTAGCACGGTCAAACTCCGGAACTTCTCTATAGTCCATTTTTAAATCACCACCCAATTCTAAATACCTGATTTGGCAATATATGTTTTTGGGATATGGTTCCCAAGTTCTATTCAGAATGATCAAATTGTAGAACTTCATCAAAAAGACACTTTAAAATCCCAAAGCTGCATATCATAAGTGCAAATTCAATTCTGCATAATATGTTCTGTGCAATGTAATTTACCTGGTAATTAAACGGATATTCTTTGGTGGCCAAAATTAATAGAACTTTTGAAAATTTTGCGGGATAAGCGAAATGTTTTGAATATCAGTTAATCTGGAATTGAATACGATTGATGGTTTTCCGGAAACCATTGCCTTTGGGATGCCTCAGATATTTTTTTTTTACAATATTGTGAAAAATATTTCATGGTTGTCAATTAGAGAGTTAAATACTAATGGATTTTAGAGTTAGTTTTAATATAATTCAATTAACTATGGTTTCAATTCTAGTATAAGTTGTGGAATTGCAGGACGTTTTAATTAAAAAATGTTTTTATTATTTAGGAAGCCGGCAAATATTAATTTAGAATAATATTTCTTTGAAATATTAATTGTTGATTGTGTAGATAAAAATTGTGTTGTCGTTGTATTAATAACTATCGATTTTATCTAGGTGTCTGTAACTGGGCCTTTATCCTTCCTATAGTAGTTCTAATCTATCTAGTAGTAGATTAGAATTGTGTCCAAAAACAAAACAAAATTACATTTCCTATCCTTCCTATTGTTATGTGTAAACAGGCTGTAGGAATAGGCCCGGAGTTATTCGGGACACTTGTCAAGTACTTGGTCTTACAGTCCAATCAATCAATCAATCACACTCAATGATAGTTTCTCTCGAATAATAAAAATCTCAGAGATTTTCTAGCAAGTACGAGTAGCTTAATAAATTTCTTTTTTACATCAAATACTAATTCAAAACAGCTTCAATCACTTCAGTGCGATCCGTAGGGGCCGAGTTAAATAATTTCAAAAGTTTAAGAATTTTCGTATTACACTTAATGTCTCTCAAATAACAAAATCTCAGAGATTTGCGAGGACGTGGATAAATCAGATTTGTTTCTTACATTAAATACTGGTTCAGATCCTTTTCGATCAGCTCTGCGCGATCCGTAGGGACCGAGTTAAATAATTTTACATGTTTGAGAATTTTCATATTACACTCAATGAGGTTCTCTCTTAAATAACAAAAATCTCAGAGATTTCCGAGCATGTGGTGAGAACAGATTGTGCTTTTTTTCAATAAATACTTATATAGAACCACTTCGATCACCTCTGTGCGATCCGTATGGGCCGAATTAATTAACTTCAAATATTTTTTCATATTACACTCAATGATAAAATAATAAATAAATAATAAATAATAATAAAATAATTGATTAATTCGGCCCATACGGTTCGCACAGAGGTGATCGAAGTGGTTCTATATAAGTATTTATTGAAAAAAAAAACTCGAAAAAATTCTCACATATTTTCGAGAATGTGGATAAATAAATAGGTATTGTTTATTTCATCAAATATTAGTTGGAGCCTCCGAAGTGTGTCTTGTTTTAAAAAAAATCATTTTATAAAATTCACTCAAAACTATTCACAAAAATTAAATGTTTTCTACTTATAGTGTACAAATATAATATCAGAGCCATCTATGATTTTGAAGAGCCGTAATATTAAAAAGAGAGCTTTCAGTAGAGGGGAAGCTTTTATTGAATTACTATAAGAAACTGTGGTAATTGGAAAATTTTTGAACATGAATTTATGAATAAAAAACTAAACAAATCATCTAAATTTTAATTTTATATTTTTAATAAACTATTCAAAGAACACATATTTGAAAATCAGCCATCATAATGTAGTATTTATTTGGTAAATTTAAACTAAAGCGGAGCATAAATTTATTAATTGTCTATAAAAATGAGCTTTTCGTTTAGTTGTGTAGGTTTATAAAGTAAGATAATAAAGGGTGCTGCCGCGGATTCCTCTTACATCCAATTTAAAATTTAGTTTTATAAAAATTTAACTTATTTGGTAAATTCTGATCACATGCACATCGAATTTTTGAGATGAACGACGCACTTAATAGCAATCTAAACATTACCCATTTATAACAAAATTAAAGAGAAAACGTGAGCTGAAACGAAATTTTATGAATCACCATGTAGAAACAATAATATTATTCATATAATAAAATTTTTACATCAAAATCTATTTACGAAAATTATTTTTGTATACAAAAAATCAACGATGTCATGACAACGAAAATAACTTCAATTTTATCCGATTGCAGAACTGAGCTTTCTGTAATTTGAAAATCCGTTTACAGATGTCTCTGTAATAAATTTACTTGAAATTACAGAAAAGCGTAAAATAATTAAATAACTATTTGCGAAAATAAACCATTATTATTGTAAGCTAAGCGCGAAATCTTTAATACAATAATTTAACATAATTAATAAAACTCAAAACAATTATAAATTTTATTTATTGTTCGGTTGGCATAAATAAAGCTTTTCATCGCAAAATATTTATCATCGTAGTTGCTGCGCGGTGAAAAACAATAATAGAAAAATGTCACATTTTTTCCAAATTTTTTCTTTTCTTATTTCAATTCGTTCGTATTCGGTTATTTTCAGTTCCAGGAGATCTCAATAATCTATTGAACCAGGCAGTATACATAATAAATTGTTAAACTTTAGTTAACAAACATTTAGGTTTTAATATTTAACTTTAATTTATACTTAGCGACATCTTTTGATTGGTTTATTAATTGCGAAAAGCTCTATAATATAA
The DNA here is from genome assembly GCA_947310385.1 of Nephrotoma appendiculata. NCBI lineage: Eukaryota > Metazoa > Arthropoda > Insecta > Diptera > Tipulidae > Nephrotoma > Nephrotoma appendiculata. Next base: position 207,929,966 of record OX371225.1, on the reverse strand, counting down.
TGTTTTTATTCATTTGCTCCGGTTTGTTTATACTACAGGATGAAACAGTATAGCCTGCGAATTTGTTGCGATGCAATTTATAACAAATAACGAAAAAACAGTTTTCGAAGATTGTTCATCAACAATGCTGTAATAGAATGCAGAACATAATAACCCCCATATTACATAGCTACTCAAAAAGCATTTTTAACGAACGTTTGTTTTGGGAAAGAAATGCTGAAATTTTTGATGGAACACTGTATACTAATTTTTTACATACACATATAAACAAATTCTTATTTCTACAATAAAAAAAATTTTTGTGGTAGACTAATTTGAATATTTTTGCGTTAATTCGACATAATATGACTCAATTTTAGAATATGCTTTTCCTGAATATTGAACTAACCATTCAAATTAAAAATTGAAACGAAGCATTAATGTTTTTATATACAAAAAAGATTCTAAAAAAAATATTAAAATACACCGATTGGTATGAAATAGAACAAAAAGCTTCCCCTCTATGGAAAGCTCATGGAAAAAAATGGCGGAATCTTACGGCTCTTATATTAAGGTGGCTCTGATAATATTCCTGTTTATTAAAAATTTTCAAATATTACTATGAAAGTTCAATTTTCGAGTGTTTTTAAATTCTAAGTACTTTTAGGTGACAGTGTATATTTTGTTATTTTGGAATACATTTTTGATGAGCCATGTAAGAGATATTTCAAGGACGAACAAAACGCTTTATCGACATTATTTGTTTTTGGATTGTTGTGGAATATTGCATTGAATCTTCCTTATCGGCTCCGCTAGTAAATTTGTGTTGATAATTTGAATCTGAATTATAGACAACTCTTGCTGGATTAATTTAGACTGTTATATCCATAACTTGATTTTTACGTTAATTACTGGTATACAGCATGTCAAAGAAGTAGCAGGAATTGACAATTTAAAAGTCCCACTTAAAGGAATTGTAAACATTTCTTTATCGCTAAGTTCAAAGTTGGCACAACTGTTCTCTACCTTGACATGAAGTTTAAGCGCGGTCTGTCATTTAGTTTGTTTACAGTGCTCTATTTTGTCAGTTCACCTCAAATGTGTTTCCTGATTTTTATTTTAACACCAAATTTTTGCAATCCTTTTGCAAGCCTTTAAGCGGGAATTTTAAATGACCAAATCCCATTACTTTCTTGACATACTGCGTATATCTCATTTACCGATATTTTCAGCTGATAGGTATATTTATGATAACGTAAAATATAATTAAAAAAATAATTATGAAACATCTTCAATCGAAAATATCGATAATGTGGATTAAAAATAATCAACAGGAAATGGCAACCGAATAAATAAACATTCGCCGGAATTTAAATATTGCTTATGATGAGTCATCGAAGAGATATTTCAATGACATTGAAAAACCTAGAATAACCATGATAAGTGATCAACTTTTTGTTCTTTTAACCTGCTGCGTGGAATTTTTTTTGATTATTTATGTTAAACACTGATCTTTATTTTCGAATGAATATTGCATTAAATATTCCTTAACGACTTATTTTAGCTAGTGAATTTTTGTTGAAAATTTTTAATCTGCATTATAGACATGTTGCACTTGATCGAGAAAAGCCTAATATCTGTTTTATTCGAATCTTCATAACCGACTTTTTACGGTAACTATTGAAAAAGGCCTACTTTAACAACATTGTTTAGCTGATACGTATAATGATGATATACAACAAAAGCTAACCGAAAATTTGACATAAAACTGCATTATCGATATTTCACCCGGAGTGCGTTCATCAGATTTACAATGTTCAATATTGTAACAACTGTCATTGTAGAAATGACGTAGTAGTTAACAGATTGTCTCAAAGAGTAACGTATTATGGAGCATCAAAATAATCACTGTATTCATAAAACACAATTTTTTTTTTAAATATATTAAAAATTGATTTTTGTGCTTTAAATTATTTTTCAAACCTACATTATAATGTCTGTTGATAGCACGATCATTTTGCTTTCGATACCTACACCATAAAAAATGACATTTGTAGAGGCAGTCTCGAGTAGGGTTGAGAATGACTTTTGTAACAATGTAGAGTTCGCGAACGAAAAACGCATGAGTTTATTATTACAATTTAGTTTCATGAACGGTTTTGAGTCGTCATTGTTAACAATATCCAGACGCGTACGCAGGATGAAGCCATGGGGGGGGGGGGGGGGGGGGTTTGCAGAAAACATATTTTATAAAAAAAAAATTCACGTAATAGAACTATAGCTAATATATATTATATTTTATTTTATTTCACTATAAAAACATAAACTATACAAGAAAGAATAATAATAAACAATAATAACAATAAAAATTAATAAAAAATTCATCAAGGAAAGTTAATAAATATATTAAAAATTATATATTTTTTCTTATAAAATAGAATAAAAATGGCAGATTCAGTAAAAGACAATTTTCTGAAACAATTAAAGAGCGATAGAAGTTAAAACTGAAGTTCAAAGATTTTTTCTTTTCATAATTACCTTATACAAACGAATTTCTAATTTACGTGAACTTTTTGCTAGTTCATCTAGAACTGCATCAAAAAAAAAACAGAAACCGCGACATTACGATGAATATTAAGTAACGCTAATCCATTTAGCCTATCTTCATTCGTTGTGTTGCGTAAATACGTTTTGAGTCGTCTCAATGTTGAAAAAAATCGTTCACTGCTTGATGTTGCAACCGGTAGTGTTACAAATATTTCAAGTAATTTTCGAATAGTTGGGAAAATTGATTCGTCCCATGATAAAAATGCAATACGAGCATTTTTTGGTGTATTCGAAGAATTTATAGCATGGCGCCACCATAGCTTCAGTTCACCAATGCCCTCAACTATGCTGCAGTTCGTAATACTTTTATATTTTTCAAAAAGGATTTTTGCAGATTTTTCGTGCTCCAATGAAAATTTTTGTTCATTTGACAAAAGACACATAAAACTTTGCAATATATTTTTATGTTTCAGAACCCGATCGTGAACTTGTATCTTTGTAGAATCTAGAAAACGTATAAAGATGGCAATACGATAATACTCTTCAGGATTTTCAGCTGCAATGTTGCAGCGATGAATTTGTCTTCCGGCTAGACGAGGAATTCGTATTTCTACATTAAGCTGGTCACATATTTTCTTGACGTCACTGAAAATTGCATTAAATTGCATTTCTGTTTCGCATCGTATTTCATCTAGCACATCTTCAACATCTTTTGCCAGTTCGATTGCAGCAGCCAGATTTATTGTTTGTAGTGAACGACTTAGTGGCAGGGTTATAAAAAAAACCTTGACAAGCACATGAAGAGATACTTGAAATTCAGTACTCCTAATAACAGATAGAAGCTGAATCACAGAAGAAGAAGTTGTTTTGTCATCCCAATCAGAAATAATTTCCATCGCAAAGATTGCAGCTTTTTGAAGCTCCAGAACTACTAGGACAGACTCGTGGCGTTGAATCCATCGTGTGGGACATATTTATTTGAGTCGCATTGCTGTTGATTCAGGTGCCGTTTCGTCTATACAATTTTTTAGCACGGCTTGGCGCTTTGGGGTGTTAAAGAAATTGTATACACTTCCGACTGATCCTATACAATTTCGTATAAAATTTCACAAGCATCACAAATAGCGAGGTTGAGATGCACAGTATACATATGAAGCTAGCACATATTTTTGTGCACCATGCAATCGTCCACGCATTGCTGAAGCTCCATCATAACCTTGTCCAATCATGAATTTTGAATTTATTTCCAGATTACGCATAGCTTGCATTTACACATTTGCTAGACCCTTGTTGGTACATTTATTAATTAATTTTTTTCTATTCTTGAATCATGGGGGGGGGGGGGGGGTTAAACCCTAGTAACCCTCCCCCCCTGCGTATGCGCCTGTCAATATTTTTAGCAATGTATGTCTCGTGAACGCACTCCCGAAATTTCATCAGAAAAACTACTTTATCGACATATTGAAAGGGAAATCCATAATAATATTAACACTGAATTACCGACAGTTCAAACGAAACTTCGGCAGAAAAACCACTTTATCGACATATTGCGAAAGAAACAATAATATTATAAAAACTGAATTAACGACATTTCGGATGATCTCCCATTACTCTCCAAAACTGCATTACCGACAAAAATTAAAAATATTCAAATCGGTTGTGCGTCATATTTTGTACATTGGATAAGGTTACCTAATTAATTAACAGCTTCTAAGTATTATGATAACTATAAATGTGTCTACGAGAATCCGCGAAGCTCACAAAATTCATTTGTCGTGTAAGCGAGTTAAAATTCTAGGCTCGGGCCTACAAACAGAATACCTGTGCAAAGTTTGAGGCCAAAGTTTATGTGGGATCATAGTTAGATTTCCGAAAATCCTCAGCCATGTCTGAAATCTCATATTCTCATAAAATGATCCACATTCAAAAATTCGCGTAGCTCGCGTTATTCATTTGTCGTGTAAGTGGGATATATTATTAGGGTTGGGCCTACAAATAGAACACCTATAGAAAGTTTGAGACATGATAAATTTCATAAAAATAAGATATTTTAGACAGCTTTGAACTGAAATTTTACATGGATGGTTATTGTCTACTAAGGCCTGAACTTTTAGATTGTAATAAATTTATATAATTTTATCGATTCGATTTACTTATTTATTTTTAAACATTTTGCTAAATAATTATTGTATTTTCCCCTTAAAATTTGTCGATAACGCAGATTTCTGCTTTAGTAAGGTATTTATGATACTGTTAAATTTAAACAAAATTTTCAATCGGTAACGCAGATAAAAAATAATCGACGAGAAATGGCAGCCGATAAATGTCGGCAAAGAAAGCTTGCAAAAAATCTAACTAAAAATGTCGATGAAGCAGATACACAATTAGAATGTTATAAAAATTTCATTAGTTTTTCCATTTACGAAAAATGAGCTAATTTAAATATTTTCAACTAAAACCATTAAAATTAAAACTGTCTTTTTACGATTGTTGTAACGTATGTTGGAATATAACTACTTGATCGACTTTTATAGTTGTTGGGTATTCTGTTATTTAATCGAAACATCATTAACAATACTTTACTACTGGATACTTTCAACTAGCTTAGAGAGAATATCGTTTGGTTAAAGTCAACTGCATTTGTTCGATACAATTCTCGTTTTCTTCATTTACATTATTCGTAGCTTAAGATGGCTGACCTAAGGAAGCTGGAGTGGTTATTTATAATGAATCAATTTGTTACAATTTTTTTTTTTTTTTTATGTTTTAATCTATGCAATCTGTTCTGGGGCCGAAGCACTCCCAACTCTTTCGCAGTTTCTTTAACCTTAATACTTTACGCATTGCTTGCCAAACCGAGGACGTATGGCTATAGGTCCGATTTACGTAGAACCATCTGCACATTGCATTGCTCCATGCCAGCCTATAGTACTGACATGGAAGATGGGTTGGCCCTTGAGTTGTGCACTCCGACAGGGAGTCATAGTTGTGTTCATTTTCATCATCGATCGTAATCAAATGATGAAAAATCCCTTTTGCATCCTGCCCCTATCGGGATTCGAACCCGGTACCTCCCGATCCAAACGCCAAAGCTTTACCCACTGTGCAATTTGGTCGGTACAAATATTCTTGTTGGATAATTTTTCATCCATTAGCGCTAAATAAAGGAAACTGGAATTTAGGAGGCACATAAGTATTGGTATAGGGTGTACGATTTAATGAAGCATAGGCTAAAGGAATCTTTATGACATCGGGTCATACTCATAAGTTCAGATTTAGAAGCTTATAAAAATATTTAGCTAGAAATAATCTTTAACAAAATCTTTACGATGAACATCCGATATCATAAAGTTACCTTCCGAGTGTATATTTCTTAAATAATCTTTATTTCTATATCGAGTATTATATATCAAAAAATATTACAAATTTTCATTTCTGTATACCAGTCTTTAACAATTTCCTTTTTTGGTTAAATTAAATTATTTTTCATCAAAATTAAAAACTATTTTATCGTAATAATAATAAACATTATTCATTTTATAATTAACCGCCTTATGCTCTGCCGCAGAAATAAAACAAAACTCAGGTAAATTTAATTGTGCGGAAAAATGTTGCTGAACGCGCCAGAATACTTACATAAATTAATTGATGAGTTAGTATTGTAGTAATCTTCCGAGTAGTAAGTGGTTGTGTAGTTTGGTGCTGTTGAATCGGGGTCTTCGTCCGCTTGGGGATAGCTGAAGCTGTGAATTAAAAATATGTTTTTTGTATAGGATATTTTTACGTGGATATATCGCGGAAAATTTACTTTGCTGTAATATGCGGTTCAGCGTATAAATGTTCGGATAGTGGTCGCCGTCCCGTAATATGCTCGATATTGCTTGACGAGGTATAGTTCATGATTGGTGGGGTTGATTGGGTATGTACAATGTCATACGCGTATATAGGTTTATCCACTAAATTATTTCGATCGTACACTTCCGTTCGCACCGACGGATAAAGTGGTGATAATTGTCGACTTTTTGTTGCACCATATGACAATATTATACCGAATGCAATACACACAAAAAATATTAGTATAAGTCCGGCATATAGCGGCCAATCGGTTTCCGAAAAACTACGATCTACTCGACAAGCACCACCACGACACGATATTGTTTGTGTATCCTTTCCAGTGCATACAACATTCTCTGTGTACTCATCATAACTTTCAATGTTTGCATCACCGTTTAAACAGGTTCGGCGCCTCGTTTGCACACAATCATATCCACAATCAGTCCATTCTGACCAATTCGACCATTTCGCCGTATCACATATTACACAATCGAATGTTTTTTGTATATTGGGCCCCAAACACTGAGCTCCACCGTTCATTGGCGCCGGCTCTGTACACGTTCGTATCCGTTTCTTTCCAGTTGAGATTTTACCTTCACATTGACACTCGGCCCAATCACTCCAATGCGACCAACCACCATTTGTGTATACGAGCAGAGTAGCAATTTCAGAAACTTTTCGACCTACTATATTTTCAGCGATGCACGTATAATTCCCGATGTCATGTAAATTTACTTGCGGTATTATTAGACTATTACTATCGTCGCTTAATTGAATCGCTGACGAAATAATTGATAAATTTTTTCCGTCCTTAAGCCACACAATACTGGGTGGTGGTAAACCTATTGGAGGTATACAATAAAATTCTGCCCGGTTTCCTAATTCGATTTTCAGCGAGTTTGGTGATTTAAGAAATTGTTTTTTGAGATCTTCAGGAGTTAAATACAAAGAAAACAGAATATTAATAATTTTCGGAAGTGTGGGATCAACAAAATCTACCTACATGCCACTTCAACTTGTGCCGGTTGACTTTTTATATTACCGTGCGGTGATATCGCATAACATTCGCATTGGAATGCATCCTGACCAAAATACTCTTCAATTAAATCCTTTGTTATCTCACTTTGTATCTCGATAAATTTTACAGCACTCTGGGGATCGACATGGCTGTCGTAATTTAATATTTCCGGTACAATATTCCCGCTACATTTAAATTTTAATTCGAGCGCATTATACGCTTTACACGCCAACAAAACTTTTTTACTCTTCACGATGTAATTGACGGGGTTCGGTTCCTCGACAAAAATTGGTAGCGGATTACTAAATCCGGTACGTGACGAATCAAATGGCTCGTTATAATTTTCTCCGAAATACTCGTTTGACTCATTAGCTGAATCATCGTCATCAACATCATCGTCGTCATAAGATTCCGATGTCAATGACGATGTGGTTAGAGTTGATGTTGATAAGTCATTATTTTCCGTTGATTCATTGGTTGATGTAAAGTTAATGACTATGAAAATTATCATAATTTTCCAATTATGTTGATTCATATTTCAATTATTTTTGTTGTTGTTGTATTTTTCACTTTTCACTTTAATTTACATATTTCATTAAATTTTTTTTGTATCACTGTATGCTATTATATAGATGTATACACATCACTGAGGCGAGATCAAATTTTTGTGTGATGTTTTGCAATTATAGAGATTTCCAACACCCACAAAATATAAATAATACTGTCACCACACACAAACAATAATGAAAATTGATAATTAATAGAATAAAATTCACTGAACTGGAATTTTTCGCCACACAAAATTATAAATAAAGCACGTGTTACAATGAAACGACTTTTAATTGCGTTTTAGGTCTGCTGTATTAAAATACCGTTAATGGAAAATGCCGACAATTTTCTCGAGTATATCCACATTGTCGAGAGTATTACACTAAACTAAATTGAAAAACGGAATATATTTTCTAAATAACCCTCTAAGGACATGAAATACGCACACACAAACACATTTGCACACTGGAAAAAAGGGAAAATGTGAAAAATCATGGTGAGCAAAAATTGAGAGCGACTCAGTCTAGAATCGTTGGTATGAGTATATTACTACGCTGTCACGATACTATCACGACATAAATTATTTTATGTTTGCTCTTGGGAAATAAAACATTCCTTATCACGATTCTATTTAAAAGTAAATAAAAATTGTATTACCCGGGTAGTGTACATCTGATAACTCAATATTTGATCTTATCCCGCGTGTATCTGTGTATGTACGTAAGGCATAACAAATATATTCAATTTAATCCAGCTCGACTGGGTGCGGGAGTGTCATCAACTATATGGGGTTTAATCTTGAGACAATTTTTAACAATAAAATAAAAAAACGTAAAAAGAAAATTGTCATAAAAAAAGGAATATTTTTTATGCTTTATTACACATCCTTCTTCTTTAGAAATATATATATTTTTTATAGAGTTTTATACGATTCCGTTTTCTTTTTGTCGTTGTGTGGTTTAATAAAATTTTCTTGAAGAAAGGAACGAAAGCATGGAAAAAATGTAATTCAAAGTGATTTATCTAATAATAAATATAATTTTCTAACATAGAAAAGGATCACAAGGATTTATTTCAAGCTATTTAATTTTTTATGAATATCTCAAATAAATTTTTTCGTTTTATAAAAAAAGAAAAACGCAAGAAAAATTGTAAAATGGGAAAGTTTCCGTTATAATATGTGTTTGTGTGTGTGTATGGTTGTAAAAGGAAAAGTCGACGACAACGCATTGTATTGTTCATTTTTTTACCTTTTATATACCGATTTTTTGGTTTATGGAATATGTTCCTTAGAAATTCCATTACAATAATTATCCTGGTATGATATTCATTTGTTTTTCACGCTATTGTTTTGCCACAAAAAAGTGATCCATTTGAATTTTCTTAAAACAAATTTTCATTTCAATTTATATTAATTTGAAAATTGTGCGGTGGAAACATGTGTAATTTTGCAAAGTAGATTTTTGATTAAAAACAAAAAATTGTCGAGGACGAAACATCAAAATTAGAAAAGGGGAAATTTTTGCGTTTGAAATACAACAAAAAAAAATCTTTAATGAAAATTCTTCTTAACAGTTTCATGAGTCTACTCGTATATTTGATGCATTCCTTTTGTGATGTGTTGAAGATAATTGACAGTTTGGTTGAATTGATATAATGTATGTTCGTCGAGGTTTAGCGAGTATACAATTTAGTAAAAAAAGGGTGAAGTGTGAATATGATTGAAATGTTTTGAGATTAGAGATAGAACTGGAAGCTATGTTTATTTTAAAATGATGCTGAAATACATAGAAACTGGACAAATAGGTTTTGATAACACGGCAAAATCTGTAATTTACTGGATAATATTTCTGTTACTTTAAATTAATTATTTTTTTTATAAATGGTGCTATACAGTGACTCCAATTGACACAACAAAGTAATTGGTAAAAAGTTACGGCACATAAGCGGATACAAAAGATTATATAAAGCTTTTTTGAATGAATCTCTCGATAAGTGATACTCAAAAGCTTCATAGACCTTGTTAAACACCCGCGATAATTACCGGTCGGTCGATGAACTAAGCTCCATCGCGTTGGCGCATTCGACGTTTGGGAGCATACAAGTTGATATACGTCGTAGTAACTCGATACAATGGACATGGGAATTAGATATCACGCACAAACAGCGTGGAAGCTACATCTTCGCGTTGTTACAGTTTCAAAAGATTGCATCGATTATATGTTGGTAAACGTTATAGCACAAATAAAATAAACTGTTTATGAATACTCTTAATCCTCTCAAAATGATAGTGGTGACCAAACAGGAGATGCATACTCCAAAATAAACCGAACAAGGGTCAATAAAATCTTTGCAGTTTGGACAAAAAGAGGACAAGTTGGACACGATAGACCTACCGGGATTAAATTCACGCTGAAAAGGACAAATATGTCTCTTGGTATGGAAGTGCAATACTGTGTGAACCATGAACTCAAACAGTTTGGGTAAGACAGAAAGGATGGTTTATTCCTGACGCCGCCGTCCATGTCCGATAACAGTCGGTGCATTGTCGATAATAATGTGACTAAATGCTCAATTTTTCATCACCACTGAATCCGAACATGCTGGAATATTCAGAGCTGCCTGGGATGCAAATTTTATTTTGTTTCAAGGTTCCAGCCATTATTAATTGCCACGATAACAACAAACGTGCTAAGGGCAAAAAGTTATCGGAAAAAAGTTATCCATCGTTACATTTCTTGCGGAATCTTTAAATTGTTGGCATAAATCTCGAACAACTATTTGTCCATGATTCTTTTCTGATCCATCCTTTTCTTTGTCCAAAATATTCCTTATTGCATGTTCCTGTGCCATAGTGCGGCACAAAATTAGGCGGTTAAAGTATCGAACATATTGTAGCCGTAAGTGCTTTAGTTTAAAATGAACCAAATCAGTCGATTCCACGCCGCTCACTGGAATTGGGAATATCTCAAACCACATTGCGGCTAATTTTAAATAAAGATCTTGGCTTACACCCTTACAAGATCAAAAATTAACTAAAGAATTGGGCTCTGCTAAAGTTTGAAGAAAATACTGAATTTTGTGAGATGTGATTAGACCATATTTTTTCGTGAATCAAAATGATCGACATGTTACGCTCAATGAAGTTCGCTATCGTGTTATACTGGAAGATAATTTTTGGCCAGAACTGGATCGACTTGACATAAACACGCAGAGGCCTCTCTCACGGTGATTTTGCCAACTAGATCTCAGGGTTTTGGTTGTGGGGAAGTTGAGGCTTGACTGTTCACTGGCCTACACCGTGGACCAAAATTAACTAAAAATCAAAAATCAAATTAAATAAACTGAAATTAAATTAAGTGATGCAATTAATCGTCGCACGAAACTTGAGAAACGTAATAAATAAAATAATAACCGAGTGTGCCTACCCGCAGACAACCAGATCTCACCGAGAGACAAGTACCAAGCCTGAGGAAGAAACCCCCGAACAAAAATTTGTTCCATCGGAAAACAAATTAAATGCGGAAAGAGGTTAAAAACGAATAAAAATAGATCAAACTATATTTTAATTATATATTTATATAATTCGGAAAGTAAAAAATTGAAAATTTAGAAAAATAAAAGAAAATGCAACTTGAAAAAATTGATAAGAAAAAAACCTGATTTTAAATTGACTTTACTTTAAAAATAGAAAACAAAACAAAATTTAAAAGTAAAATACCTTCTGACCTTCGGAAAAGGTAATGCTGGAAAAAGCGGCGTCCTTGCCCGCCGAAATGGGTTGCGGTATCTTCTCACTGTTAACCGTTACTCCATAAAACCGAATGGCAATGTGGTTGGTCACCCGTAATCGTAAATCCTGTTGGTCGTCTTTCTGCCTTTAACCGTATTTCGCCTAGACAGGCCGTCAAAAACTAGGGCGTTGTCTCGCCAAAAGCTGTATTACGGCCTCGATAGTCCGTGAAGAAAATTGACAAATTGGGCGTTGTCGCGCAAAAGCAAATGTTACGAGTGGCCTCAACTAGCCACTTGTAATAAAAACCGTTGAATGTGGCAAGCCTCAATTGGCTGCTCTTTGAAAATACGGTACCGTTGGAAAAAAAACTAACCACCCGTTGTCAGGTTTGTGCACGCAGTACCAATCAATGGCGGCACCCGAAATATAAATTTACCGTGCCCGTTGCGATGTTTTATAGCACTTATGTTTTCGTTGTCGTTGCCACAATGCCCCCAATTGAGACCACTTTTACAATAATAAACGTTCAAACGTAACGTGATTTGTAATTGTTTTATTTAAATTTTCAACTATAACAATAAAAAAAATTAATCGCAACATACACTGAATAAATGGATACACAATAATAAATGTGTAGTTGCTCGGTATATTTCCTCTACTTTTCGCTTCACATAACAAGCAACACTTGTGTATATTATCAATAATATTACACTTTAAACAATATTTGTAACTTAAAGTTTATTAAATTTTAACCAAATTATAATTTGGTAAATAATATTTTGATTCTATAAAATTTAAACAAAAATGAATGGAAAAACCAAGAGCACAAGCACAACTCGACTTATACAAATTCAACAATTCGACTCTTCAACTAAACTAAAAAATTTCTCGCACAAAAAAATCTAGAAAAATATTTTTCCGTTGTGCCTCTCGTTTTTTTTGTGTGCGTCACCCATTCTACCGTGCATCAATCGCACACACCAAAACGAGAAACACACAAAACAAAAATTCCTCTATACTTTAGTCGTTCGCACACAAGGGTGTGGGTAAAACATAAAACAGAATATTAGGAATAAGTACAAAGGGCCGAATGTCGAAGGGCCGAATGTTGAAGGGCCGAATGTCGAAGGGCCGAATGTGTCGAAGGGCCGAATGTGTCAAAGGGCCGAATGTCGAAGGGCCGAATGTCGAAGGGCCGAATGTCGAAGAGCCGAATCTGTCGAAGGGCCGAATGTGTCAGAGGGCCGAATGTCGAAGGGCGAAATGGGACGAAGGGCCGATTTTTTGTTTTGTTTTTAGAAATATAATTTTTACTAAATAATGGAATATTTTGTAATTTTTTTTTTATTAAACATAAATGAATTTCTTATGAATTTATGTATTTTACTATTTTTCATCTTTGGATATTTATGAAATTCCACGTATCCAGTCAGCGATACATTTTGGTGAAGGAAAATTTGGTCATGCGCCACCAGAGACATTCGTTCCTATGTGTCAGCCTTCTGATAATAGGTATATGGTACAAAAAATAAAAAAAATATTTAAATAAAATAATTAATTAAATAAAAATAAAAAAAATATATTTCTAAAAACAAAAAAAAGAAAACAAAATTCGGCCTTCGACCCATTCACCCCTTCGACACATCGACCCTTCGACATTCGGCCCTTCGACATTCGGCCCTTCGACATTCGGCCCTTCGACATTCGGCCCTTCGACATTCGGCTCTTTGATATCATACCGAATATTAAAGCCCATACACACTGCACAACAATTTCAATATTAATGTCATACTAAAGATGACAATGCCATCCGTAAAATGCACCAATCAAACAACTAAAATTTGAAATTAAAAAATCGAAATAGAAATGGGAATCGAGCAATGTTATGATCGTCTCGTCGCAACAGGAGCTATAAGGGGATCATGATTGAATTATAAGAGAAACATACTAGATTCAACTCTAAAGCAAAGCGACCATCTGAAACCAGTTTAAAACCAATACTAGAGGTAAAAACACGAATGAAATGTTTTAGTTCGCCTAGGATGTGAGAGAGTCCGAGCAAGTTTAGCCACAGACACTGTATAATGACACAAGCTGGATTCGGAGGATTTCACACAAATGAAGCCTATTATTAAAGAAGAGATAAGGAAACCATGGTCACCTTTTCATAGGTAACGGAAGAAAATGATCACATGTCTAGCCTCGATGCGTCCAATGCCCAGAACTCAGGCATTAAGTAACCAAGTACACTAAGCATCCAAGAGAAGCGCTTTGAGAGACGTAAGCTAGTGGATGGGAAAAAATGAATAGCAATAGCACCGTTAAAATAACACAATTATGGGGCGGATTAAAAAGTGCCGGTGTTATTGGCATATTGGATTCTTCTATCCGTTATAACTTACTAACTGCATTTTTTGAATCTGCGATGGTTAAAGGCACACTCAGAAAAAAGATTACTACCAAATACTTAGTTAAATTAATTTGGTTGTTTTAACACAAAATCCGGAGCTAGGTAAACCAAATCTCTTGTTTAATTTAAAAACTTGGTATTTTCTTACTTGGTTACTACAAAAAATGGATGAAATTTGAGTTACCAGGATGTTGGTCCATAGTATTGTTTAATTTAACCAAAAATGATTTGGTTAGGTGAACAATATTATTATTATAACTAACAAAGTATTTTGGTTTATCCTTATTACTTATTTTGACCTAAAAGTTTGTAACGAACGACCCCAGTGTGGAATCGCCCGTTAGCAGATGCCCAGGAGTCACCACCAGCAGCATTTGCTCGGCTATCGCGCAGTCTGGCGTGGGGTTGTGATGGTGTGCTTCCTGGGTCTTGTTGCTGCAACTGAGAAAAATTACTCACCTCATTTCGAACACACACACATACTGGTCCTCCTCATCCCCCGAATTGCTTAAAAATTAAACCATCATTTTCTTGTCTGTACCCATTTCTAACAATATTAATATATTTTCATTATATTCAAATATAGCAGTTACATAAATAGTTTCGTATCAACTCGATTTTTAGTCTCAATTATAAAAAAAATAACCTTGCACCAACAACAATTTTTTTTCTCACGCATACGTCCTCGATGCTCGACGTATGTTTGACGCCCGAATCAATTAAAGACGGTGAGTACCTCCGAGCTCGTTGGCTTCAACCGACCTGGAAATAAAGAATAAGCAACAAAAAAAACTTACCCCGCAAGCGACTGTATTTGAAAAAAAACTGTATTAGGGGTTATTATTATTATTAAAATTTTTTTTTTTTTTTATGTAACACAAAAAACCGAATTAATGATACGACCTTGACCTAGTATATAAGAAAATCAGAACAATGAAATGGGTACTGATTAAATGACAACAGCAAAATCTGCTTGATCCAAAATTCCACTGCACATATGACGACTGGTTCGCTCGTTTCCGGTTGCTGGTACGTTGTTGCACCGTGACGCAGGATTGCTAGTTAGCCAGCTCCGGTTCGGTGATGGTGGGTTAGGTATTATCTCCCACTTAAGATGCCGTTGTTGTACACGGCGAGTGGTGTTTATATCGGTTTCAAAAAAAAAACGACGGTTATCCCCCGTTAGTCCGCTCGCAATTACCGAAGCCGCTGGATAGCGGTTTATATGGGCATGCGTCACAATAACTATTTCGTTTTCGCGTCTACCAAAAAAAATGCGAATTTTTTGGACCGATCTATTAATCAGTATTTTTGATTTTGTTTTTTCGGTTTTAATCGTCACTCTTGGGTAGTATTAATTATCACTTTTCACCACTTTTTTTTATTATTTTCTTTTAAAAAAATTTGTATTCCCACAAAAAAAATTGATAATGTATCTTTTAGATGTCTTTTTTTTTTTTGTCCGATTGTTTCGGTGGTCGGTGTTCTAATCTCCTTTCTTCTTTTTTTCTCTCCCCCTTTTTATGTCAGCAACAAAAAATCGATAATTAAGTCTCCACGATGGATTTTACCTATTGGACGAGCATTTCTGCCATCTGTTGACGAATAGCCACTTGCAAATATAAAGGTGGTGAATAAAAAAATATTAAGCAGACAAACAATCGTTACAAGTTTTGTCATATTAACTAAGACTTGTTAAAAGTTACAATGTTTTCGAATAAAAAAATAAAATAAATGATTGATATACGGGTACAAAAAAATAACCAAGAAACATTTAAAATAGAACCAAGTTCTTGGTTATATATATCTAAGCACACAATTGACGATTGTAGAAGTTTTAAAACCCAGCTACCGGAAAAAATAAAATTAAATTAGTTATCCTTCAACCAATATTTCGTAAAAACGTTCTTATCCGAATTGAGTACTGAGAAATCAATTAAGAAAAACCTTGGAAAATTCTTGTAAGTAACATTTTTTCTTTGAATTACAATACTTTTAATCTAAATTATTTATATAGGAAAATAACTTCGAGAAATTATCTTGAAGAAACAAGAAAAAATAGAGACTTATCATTTTACGATGAATCGATGAGTGGCAAAGGGTAAGCATCTTTCACCGTGACTGAGTTTACTTTCCGTGCGTCTAAGCACAGTCGGTCCCTGCCACCCACTGCTTCATGGGCTTAGCATCATCGACTTCAATGACATGTTTTACTAACTGCGTTTAACCCAGACCAAGCGCACCGGATGACGGAAATTTCTGCTTAACTGTTTCCAACTGTTGCTGTTGAAACGGTGTTAAATTATGTAAATTAGCATCGATATCATAATGATCAATCTCCGATACTACATTTAGGGAAGAGCAAATTCGGGAAGGTAAAGGAAAATCAAATAGAGCAGATTTGTACATAATTTTTAAATGAAACAATCTCCAAAAATCAACGCCTAGATATAAAAGTTGGCACCCGGGGGGCGCCAGTGGTGCCCAAATTCAAGTTTACAACCAAATCTTACTTTCGAGCAAATATAAATTGAGACAAATAATTTTAATATTTTTGTTATATTTAGAGATTTTTTGAAGTATAGTGCTGATCATATATTCCCGTGAAACATTTAAGTTACGTTTTTTGATTTTTCTGCTTAAACATAATGATGTATGTAAAAAAATGTAAAATATAAATTTGATTGAAATAAATTGTTTTATGAAACGTTTATATAGATGTACTTACTATTTAATGTGTTTTGATTTTATTCTCTTTCTCCTTCATAAGTTATAACATACATAATATATAAACAATATTATTGGTAAATTGTACCAAAATAAATATACTATATATATATATATATATATATATATATATATATATATATATATATATATATATATATATATATATATATATATATATATATATATATATATATATATATATATATATATATATTGATTGATTGATTGATTGATTGATTGATTGGAATGTGCGACCAAACCTAAGTAAGATTCCCGGTTGACGCCGGGCCCATCCGCACACTCTTTTACACATAACAAGATGGAGGGATAGGAATGGTATATTAATTATTATGAAAATTGACCCGGTTTCAGACACCTAAGTAGTCAATAGTTAGTAAATTGTTAGTTGAAATGTAATGTAAGACGGTTAACACAAGACAGCACAATTATTTAAAATATGGTATAAATCTCAGCAAACAGAATCCTAAAAATTATATTAAATTATCTGCAATAAAACTTATAATATTTCCAGTGGTGGTTTTTACTATTAGGAATACTAAAAGAATGGTAAATAATGAAGTATTAACTAATTATATTAAAACAGCTTAATGTAATAATTATCATTAATTAATTCAATTCAATTCTCCTGAAAAATATTAAATAAAATTAATCAAATTCAAACCACCAAATAATTAGTATATAATAATAGTACTAACCAGAATCAAAAGTATCATTACAGGACTTCGAGATACTAAACAGTGTAAAACATTAAAGCTTATAATTATTAATAAAGTAGCAGCGACATTTCTCGTTCACCAATAAAACCTGTTAAAGTATAGTATTCAACAATAATTAATACTAACAATCGAAGCACCATGGTCATCATTAAAACAGTAACTGCCATCTCTTAATTAAACGAGAAATAACCCATGAGCATCCTGAAATTTAAATTAATTAACATCTTTAACTTAAAATTATGAATTAAAAAAAGCGATTTAGAAAAAGGAGAAAACTCAGAAATGAATTACCAAAGGCTTATACTATTTCATTTTTAAAACACATACCCTAACTCACCTTCAAAATGAATTAAAAAAGGCACATTCTATTTAAAAAATAAATTTAAATTCCAAAAACTTTTCATTAATGAAAATAATAGTTGCATGGATTTACATTGATTAGTTATAAAATATAAATATAAATAAAAAAGGCTTATATTATTTCATTCTATAAACATTTATATTAATTCATTTTAAAAATGAATCAAGAAATGCCCTGCCTAAATTCACCTTATCGAATTCTTTCATTTCTTCTTCAACTCCGATTTTAATTCATCCCCAAAGCGAATCAAAAACACTTATTTTAATTCAGAAAAAAACCATTCAATTCAGACCCCTTTAATTCATGCAGCCCCTGATAAACCTTGATAACTCTAAATTGCTCATCATATAAAACATAATAAATATAACAATTTAATACTCAAACGATGAATAATTGGAGGTAGGAATTAGTAAAATCAGTTAATTTCTGCAATCAAAATGTGGAAAGAATCATTTTCATAAATAATCTTAGTAAAATGTACCAAGAAAATATGTAATGTAGATCCAGGAGTGCTCGCTACCCGCTTCTCTAGAATAAAAAAACCAACACACTGCAACCCATAAAGTTAGTTCCCAATCCCAATAGATGAAAACTCAGCGATCGCCCGTTAACATCGATATAAAAGAAAATTTATCGCAATACACATCCACCGTATCCTCGCCGCCCCTGTGTAAATTGATCACACAAAATGAAATGAAAAAGCAAAAAATCAATGATTAAATCGTTTTATTTCATATAGAAAAACATTTACACTACCAAGCACAAAAAGTAAAAATATAATAATTATGGAATGACATAAATAAAACAAAATGAAAACAAAAGTCCCCTGATCTTGTATATTTTTCGTTCGTAATCAATACATACACATCCATACAAAGCACAGCCGAAAGCATATAACAAGCTTTGTATATACATTGCAAAACCACATTTTTGGTGGTATTGAAATGTACATTATATCCCGCTATACACCTCCAATACTAATTTCCATACAAAATATAATGTACGTCGTACGAGTAAATAGATATAAAAAACAAAAGTTACAATTCAAAAGTACCAACGAAAAACAATCGTCGCAAAAAGAACAACAAAAATTGTTATCGAGTGTAACAAAACAGAATAACAGAATTGAAAAACACTTTCTGGCACAAACAGTACTCAAACAATTCTACCACCATGAGAATACTAGTACTCTACACCTTTATGAGTTATAGAATACAGTAATCATTTTATTATATTCTTAAAATTTATTTGAAAAAATATATGTTAATAATTAATATGATTAAAACGTGTTAAAACAATGGAAAAAATGAGAAAACACTTATCTTATTCATCCTCTGGAATCATAAAAGTTGTACACATATCGAAAAATTACATACATACAATGCGTATGATGCATTCAAACAACGGTATCAAAATACATATAAACGAAATTGTAATATACATATTCTACGCCATTGCAAGCGCATCACACACAAATTAATATAATATAACTATTCAATATGTATCTTATTACGGCTTCAAAATTCTTTAAATCACAATATATTATTTATGTCTATGAACACTTAGATATATATTATTTAATTAATTAGTTAATTAAAATACATTCAAACTATTTATTTTTAATTATTTAGAGGAGAGACAAAAAACACGTCTTTCCTCTACGACGTTCAATCGCCGACCTCCATATATATATATATATATATATATATATATATATATATATATATATATATATATATATATATATATATATATATATTTATTTTGGTACAATTTACCAATAATATTGTTTGATAGTACCCATTTTCGCTCAGGTATTTGGTTAATTTTGACAAAATTTTAAGCTATATTAACCAATATAAAAGTCAATTTTTAACAAAACATTAAGTTATATTTACCAATATAAAGTTTTACTTACTAAGTCTACTTTGTGTATTATAAAAAGAATTTGGTCAATGTTGGTCAATGTTAACAAAAAATTGTTTGTTTTAACCTAAAACTTTTTCAACATTAACCGCAAATTTGGTTACATTTACTAAGAAAATTTAGTAGAATTAACAAGTCATTAGTAAAATAATTTTTTCCCTTGGTTGATTTAACAAAATATAGTTGGCCCTTGTTACCAATTTTTTCCACTTCTATCCAATAAAACAACCATATGTTTTTGGTTATAATAACTAAGTTAAAATTTAAATAACCACGATTTGGTTATTTAAAAATAAAATTTTATTCAACTAAGATCTTGTTCGTTTTTTTAACTAAGAGATTTGGTTGATCGAAAATCACCAAGATTTTGGCAAAATAGGCTCAGATTTTTGTTTCTTTTGACCCAAGTTTTTCTCTGAGTGAACATTCCAGCTAAGTATTCGACGTGAATGTATCATCGGACTGGATGTAATATCAGATGGTCGTGGATTTGAATATCCAGGTCCGTCAAATAAACACAAGTAAACAAAATGCATTGTAAGCTTTATTCGAAGATAGTTACTTTGGCGAACTTCCAGCTGAAAGTGCCAGTACGTGTTTTGAACATAGGTTCATCAACAAATGTAAACAGGTAAAGTGTAGTCATCGGTATATTGCCAACTGCCAGGGAGTTCCGTTCCCGTCAGTGGGTCTTTTCCACAAAAACACGGGTCAACACTATTTTGCGTTGATTATTGCAAATTAAATGGAATGGCGAAGAAAGACAGTAACCACGCATTGATGACAAATTAGATACAATGTGAGGGAAGAGGCCCGTCCCTTTCCACTAACCATGCTTTATTAATAATGGATTTCCAGAAACCTAACCAGTCTCACAGCATGAATGCATAGCCGATCTAAGATGGAAAATGAACTGGATTCATAATGAAGTAAGAAGCAATATCGTAAAGGCCACCGATGGAATGTAATCAATATATAACCTAAGAGCAGCTAGCGAAGGGCCACCCCGGTGCCAAAGTGGTCAGAATGCTTGCTGCAGCGACCGGAGGTCCCTGGTTTGATTCCCGGTGGTGACAAGGAAAAAATTTCACGGCTGGAAACTTCGACAAAGTAGGGAAGATCCTTATAAAGCCATCAAACGAATTATCATGTTGTATAACGGAATTAACTAGGTTCCAGAGCCAATGTGAAAGTGGTCCACATTGATAGATTATAACGATAAAAGTTGTGTAAAGTGGAAGAGCTTTTTCGGGATGAACAGATTTAAGGTGGGGGTAGTGTTACGAATTTTACTCTATCTTTATATATATAAATCTTCTGTACGTGTGTATGTGACTGAACTCCTATTAAACGGCTGGACCGATTTTAATGAAATTGTATGTGCGTGTGTTTGAGTGAGTTTCTGGATGGTTTAAATTCACAAATGAACCCGGTATGTGACACTGCGATCGGGTTCTAAGATTTTTTTTTGACGTAATTTTTGCCTTAACTTTATTTAAACTTTTCGCATATCAGAACATATAAACCAAAAATTTCAACCTCCGGGCCCCACCCCAATCTTTATATTCTTCTGTACGTGTGTATGTAATTGAACGCCTCCTAAACGTCTGGACCAATTTTAATGAAATTTCATGTGTATGTGTTTGAGTGGGTGATGGTTCAGATTCACAATTGGATACAGTAGGTGGCACTGCGATCAGAACATATAACCCAAAAATTTGACCACCCAACCACCACCACCCCCCAATTTATATATTCTTCTATACGTGTGTATGTAATTGAACTCCTCCTAAACAGCTTCATCGATTTCAATGAAATTTCGTGTGTGTGTTTGAGTGGTTTCCTGGATTGTTTAGATTCACAATTGAACCCAGTGGGTGGTACTGCGATCGGGTTCTAAGATATTTTTTTAGTTTTTTTTTTGATTTTTTTCGCATACTACTGTGGGCAAAAAAAAACTTTTATTTCTCCAGATCTATTTTGTCCCCCTCAAAGTAATTCCCCCCGGCCTCAATAAACTACTACGTACCAACGTTTTTAGAATAGCCTCCAATGCGCGTAGTGATTCAAGTTTAATGTCTTCAATTGACTCAAAACGGTCTCCCCGGAGCGGTAGTTTGAGTTCGCTGAACAGCCAGAAGTCACACGGAGCTAAATCAGGCGAATACGGTGATTGCGGAACGATATGGGTGGAATTTTTGACGAAAAAATCTCGTAAAACCAATGCAGTATGAGAAAGTGCATTATCGGAGGGCAAAAACCAAGAGTTTTCACTGATCCTTTCGATATTTCAACGATGCCAGTAAAGTGTCTGACTGTTATTCGTCGATTCTCGAGCACCAATTTCTTGATTTTATTAAAGTGTTGATCATCAGTTGATGTTGATGGCCATCCTAGACGTGGTTCATCGTCAACACGTTCTCGACCGTCTTTGAACAATTTGTACCAATCAAAGTCACTTGCTCGCGACATACAATTATCACCAAACCCCTTTTGCAACATTCTGATTCCGCACACAAAATTTAATGGAACTTCTTTGTTGAATAATTTCACTCTTTACGTAAAAATCGCCGAATGCACGTTTTGTACTTCAGAAAGACAAGCGTATCCTAACACTAATGATTATTTTGATGTGACATTTGGCACAGATGTCACTGACAGTCATACCAACATAGAAAAAAAATATTTCGACGAATGGTTTTCCGTGCGAAATTTAAATTAAAAAGTCGTAATATTTTTTGCTCACAGTAGTATCAGAAAATGTAACCCCCAAAAAATCATAAGTTTAAGAATAATTGACCGTTAAAACCTTGTCAGAAGTTCATGAATAATTGAACTTCTGTGAATAATTCATATAGTTATGTTTGTGTAAGCAAAGTCACTTGCATTGTAGCTTGGCGTTGTTCTGGCAATCGTATCTATTCTGCGAATTATATCAATTACGCATGTAAAAAGATGGAACGGGTGACCTTGACAACCGCTGGGCAGTTCCCTATTCACCATTGCTGTGCAAAACCGACGGCGAGGTCTATCAAATACATTCGAATACGTTCATAAGAGCTTCGATATGGCTGTATTTGCTGTACAACATTAAGATGATAACGACGAAATAACACGAAATCAAGTGGGCCGATGCATTTGGCCATGCATCTAGAAAATGGGCAGTGTGTTTATTTTACTGAAGAGACTGACCTACAACAAGCATTAATGGCCGCAAAGAAACGCACTAACTGAGTTTTTGAACTATGCAAGCGACCAGATATTTTCGGTCTATTCACGTGAGCTCCACCCACGAGAGCAAAGCGTTCCAGTCCAAGGATATGGCAGCATATTCATGGAAAATATATTTGCTGTTGCTTAACGTTCCTGGATCGATTTTTTTTCCAATAGTTGCGAACAGTCTATGGTATTTTGTACGACACATACCACGATGCGTGTCTTTCGAATTGCATTTGCTTCATTGTCATTCTATTTCTCTCTTCCTTGCATTCTCATTTCGAATATACCACTAACTTATTTTTTGGTTTTGTTTCGGGCATTAACCAATCACACAATGAAGAAAGAAAAACATTGAAATGTCAAACCCAATGTCAAATGTCACTTAATATATAGTTAATCGAAAATTCGAATATCGAAAAACGTTTGCTGAAACCGCTAATAGCAGGCAAGCTAACGTTCGCGCAGAACAACGTTTATCGGTTCCGCTAGTTCACATATGAAAATCGGTGGTTGAGTGATTAAGGTGTACACCACAAGCGTTATCAACCCAGGATGCAAGTTTCGAGCCCAGTTGGAGACTATAATTTTATTAGGCGACTATTATTCTTAACACATATCGACAATCCTGAAGTAAAGGGGAATATGCAGATATAGAAAGCAACTGTAAACGGCGGCGATAATCATTATGTAAAATACTGGAATTAACAACGGCGGTAATTAACAGGATAAGGGAATTGATGAGGTGGAATGTTCGCGATTACAACTACATGAAAATGATTTTCAGTTGCAATACACACACATCACCAGATGCAATAAAAGAAACAAACAATAGACAAGTATATAAGCGCGAGCAATTTGTGGTTCATAGGGACAATTGTAATTTAACCAGAGAACAGTGCAAGTCAAAAAGTAAAAAAGTAAAGAGTTCCAAAAGTAGTGAATACAGTAAAAGTGAACAGTTAATTTATGAATTGCTGCAGAAATAAAGATGTTAGAAAATAAAGTTTATAACTTAAATCACTGAGTGTTTTATTTGCAAAATCGAGTATGAATCTACATATTATATCGAACGCCCGAAATTCGTTACAATATAAACAAAAGTTTTTCTCAACTGCTGGATCATTTGACATCGTTTTAATCTGTTTATTTTTAAGGAAACAACGTTTGCTACGAGTACTTAATCCATTGGATGCGTTCCAAAGTATACAAAGAGGCTGAGAGGTTTAATATACTATAGCTAATATTTCAATCAGTAGAGTCTGGATTTCTTCGATTTTACAAATATATTCTCCAACAACTTGCCTTAGTTGATCTTACATTGACTTTACCGCCGCTTCCCCTAAACCTCGCTACTAATGTATTGAAATGTCAGGTAATTGATTCTAGATCTGTATGGCAACAAATTTCTTTGATGAAATCAGCAACAAATTTTTTGTTAGATCAGTGGTTGGTTCTCTATGTACTGTTTTTATAGCACACAAACAACTGAAGTTGAACTCTAGATGTCGGAAATTTCCCTATTTCCTGGGACATTGGAACTGTTTATTGGACGGGTTTATTGTTATCCTTTTACTTACTGAAACTTCTCTATTTTCTTAATAAACTAGGCCAGAATTGATGGTGGTCTCACAATTGCACGTTTTGTGTCGGATTCTACAGTTTAGTTTTGGATTTGGTCTCTTACTCTCATTAATCGCTAATAAATAATGAGATGAATTAACTTTAATGAACACTTTTTTTAGTTGGACTGTTAAACTGCTAGAAGCTCGTTTTGCAAGTAGTCGGTTTGATTTTGTTTACGAATCTATTTGATTGCATCTTCTAATTCACTTGTGCAGCTGTTGGTTTTAAACGCTTCTCACTGCTCTCTCGCCATAATTTTTACTATCTTTCCGAAATTAGCAAATCTATCGATCAACTCAACAACACGTTTACCGTTTGTCACCTCTAAAATCTTGGAGCGTTCGATTTTCGACAAAGGTCTGCCATCTTATTGGAGCACTCTACAACCAATTCAACACTTTAGTTGAGTCGGTCCAACAAATTGTGTCTGATACATTTATTTCTAATATTTCCATTACTGTGGTATGTTTCTATAATATGTTCCATTACTGATTAACTTAATTAGATTTTCATGTACGCTGTGCAGATTTCCTGTCGAGCCACCCAAACCCTTCTCACTGGAGACACTTTTGATTTTTCCGCTGATCACAGAAGCCATGAAGGTCGATGCTTTTGCTATATGTTTTTAATCATCTGGACGTATGGATCTGCTCTAGAAAATATAACTGTTCAGCCAACTCTGCTCCACATAAGTTTTTACAATAATATTTTTACTTCGTTAATTACCGATGACAGCCATACTAATGGATCGACAATTTGGCTGGATTGGGAAAACATATATCTCTTTGTCATTACCGGGAGAGCCATACTAACTATCTATCTAATTACATATCTAGTCTTATAAAAATTATTTAAGCAAGTCAGGTCGATCTTCTATTGGCGTTGTTGAAGAAAATGTTCTGAATTTGAAATCCATTTTCTTAATCTCATTCCGGCGTCTGCTAGTATCTGATTCAGATGATTATTCTTATGTAAATTTTTTTCAGTGCGGCCAAGTCGAGCTTTTTTTGTTTCAGGACGATGAACAGCAGATAGATCCTTATTCATAAAATCAAAGTTTCTTTAAAGCTTTATAGTTTCTGGTTTGTTCCAAATAAAACCGAACCTTAAATCTAGCTTTATGTAAATGAAATTCCTTATATAATCATTTTTTTTTGTTATTTCTTACATAAAATTCTTATTTTTTGTGTTTTTTATGTTATTTTAAACAAAAGACATAAAAGAATCTGTAATATTATTATTAGTTGAGATGAATAAAATTCCAATTTCCAACCGATTTTCTTCCTTTTTTATGATTTTCCAAAATATTTTTTCCCATAAGCAAGTAGAAAACACAAAATTGTCGCCAAAATTATTGGCGAATATAAGTCTGAAGATTCGTTACTGTATAACAATTTTTTACAGTCTTCATCTTTTCTGTTAGCGGGAGAGATAAGCCAAACCATGACTTACAAATTATATCGTGGTTGCATAAAGAAAAGGTAAATTTTTTTTTTGTTACTAAATGCGAATATCCGTTGCAACATTTTATTTTAGTTGACAGTTATCGTCGACTTTGTGTATCGTGAGCCAAATATAAATTTATGATTATTGGTAATTTATTGATGATAATGCATGGAGTACGGATTTTTTAAAATTATTGATAACGAAATAAAAACAATAAAAAATAGTTTTTGAATTTTTACTTGATAATAAACAAACAATAATCGAAATAATAGCATAATTGTTATTCAACCATGAATTTGGCAATATCTAGATTTTTTTTTTTAGTTTTTGCGGTTTTACTTTATTTGTTTTACCATGATAAGATTTATTGCAATTATTAAAACTATAAAACAAATAAAAAATCTTTCCAACTTCTTGCGGTTTTACTGTTGTTTCCTGAAACTGAAATATAAAAAAAATTGTAGTCAAACTATTATAAGTTGGAATTATTTTATGCTATACTCGTACCACTATTGAAATATGATAAGAGCAAGAACTATGAAAAATATGTATTGATAAGTTGGAATGCGGTTAAATTTTATGAAATGTTTATGAAATCAGAATTTTTTTAAAATGGTTATAAACTCAGCAAGTTTTATTTTGTTAGTTTTATTGTGCTAAAAAATAGTTTTCTGCAAAATTTCATAGAAACGATAAATTTTTTAAACTTTTCATATTGTTTTAGATAGTGGGCGCGCGTACCGTTGTATCCCAATGAAATAGTTTTCATTTTAGCGTTAATTTGAATTTTGTTTGAGGTTGAGAAGCAGGGTGTTTAGCAATTTTAAATATAAAACATATCTTAGAGATTATATACAGTTTGCTCAATCACAATCAATTCAATTAAAAGATGAATAATAAACGATGAGAGACATCTACCGGGCACAATAATCGCATTCTGGAAAAAACCCAGAGAAGGAAAACAAACTGCAAAAAAGATTCACGGATGACGGACCTCATCGATAACAACAATAATCATCGATATTTCAACCAGCGGGTATTGTTTAACCAATTCTACGCCAATCACCGAGCTAAGTTAAAATTAGAAGCCGTTACCTGCACTGAACGATGACCAACAATTAGCCAGTAAGTCCTCATGCCCTCAACCCTGATGTACCAATCATCAACCAATCTGACACATTACAAGCCAACCCGCAGATTTCATCTAAGCATGCAGACGCCTATCTCATGGTGATTTTGCCAACTAGATCTCAGGGTTTCTATTCTTTCATGCTCTTGGCCTACACCGTATAACAGAACAAAAAAAAAAAAAAAAAAATTAGGGCTGAAATTAAATTAAATTTCCAACAATAAGATAAATATATAGTAACCGGGTGTGTCCACCCCGAAACAACCGGATCCGCACATCGATTCACACGACAAAACGAAAAACGTACCACAAAAATATTCTTCTATATCTTTGTGTACACATTGATCTCGCTTTTACAATTATTCGAAGTTCACGTGATACACTATAGATGGATACAGAAGATTAAGACCAATTCACAATAACACAAAACCTTAGTGTTAATGCCATCGAATAACAGATGGCGATCTTATCAGTAAAATGCATCAACTATCTGATGGTAACAAAATTTGTAGAAATAAATACAAAATAATAATCGCAGGTGAGCACAACGTTATGACCCCGAAAGGAATCGTAAAAACTAATAGCAGTTGCAAACCAACTCGATACAACGGTAGCACAAATCGAGGAGCAGCACGAAGACTACTGGTAGATGCTACCCTTGAAGAATACGTTGTACCACATCCAGTACGAGAGTATAACGAGAGCATACAACTCGAGAAGAAAAGATGTAGGCGAAGATCTTTATCAGCAGGATTACCGTCGAGAGAGGATCTGATATCAATTCTATAGTTGGGTCGAGAAAATACAAGGTGGCATACACAGAGGATATAAAACAAATATATATAGATAGATAAAAGTAGATCCTGATGATCAACGATATCAGAAAATATTTTAGAGAATGACGACTTGATTCCAGGTAATGACCGTAACTGTCGGAATGTTATCTGCGCGACGGCTATCAAGACGTTGCAATAGCTAGCAAACAATGAAAACGGCTCCAGATTGCGGCCAATTTAATATGAGTGGTTTCTACTTAGATAATGTATTATTAGGAGGTTATACCTTAGAAGAAAATCAAGGAGCACAAAATCAACTGATCAGCACATCTAAAACCTTAGGATTTAATCTATGAAAATTGCCATCTAATTATCCTCAATCCTTAGAAGCTGTTGATTCAGATTTGAAAGCTCTCGAGCCTGTTGTTATTAATGATGATGCTGTAAAAACATTAGGATTGCTGTGAAACACTGCACAGATATCTTTGAGTTCAAGGCGAACCTCTTACCTATCCAAGGTATTTGATCTCTTAGGATGGTAATCTCCAACCTTAATACCAGCCAACATTTAAATGCAAACTATGTGAAACTCCGGCGTCGCCAGTAATGAGAAGCTGCTTGGAGGCATCGAAAACAACTATACCTCCAATATTTTGTCTCACTCCTCAATCTAAAGAAGGACTAAATTCCACGATGGATAAAATTCAATTCAACTTAATTTGTAGAATAACATGGATTTTTTGATGCTTCAGAAGTGGCTTATACGCAGCAGGGGCATATTTCTAGACTAAAGGCACTAAAATTTTAATACAACCAAAAAGATGTCTATGTGATAACCTAGAAGCCCGCACGGTAGAAATTTTAAATCCAATTATTAAATAATTGATTGTAGAAGCCCATAAACAAATGATTCATGGAGGAACACAATTAAGCACATTATACTCGTACGTGGTCGAATTCTCACACAACATTTCATTATCGAAATGCACAGGAGGTCATCATTTCAATACTAAATCTGGAACACAGCCAATGAGAAATTTATCAGCTGTGCGGATTATCCCTGGTACAAAATAACTTCGATAACTTTGCCATTTGGTGCGAAAATAATCATCTCAAATTGAACATGACCAAGCACCAATCAATAACTCATTCTTGTAAACGTTTGTATTCTCAAAATCGTGACTATGTTAACTAATCATGATTAAGGTGTAATGAATACGGTGAATTGGCATTGAGACACTACAATCCATAAATATCATTAATAACAAATACTTATATGCGCTATACACAACCTTTGACATGCATCTGCTTGTGTCTGCTGCCATCCAAGTATGGTTCTTGTACCAAGTAACCCACATCAACCAAATTGAGACGGTAAAACGCGGAAACGTCCACCTTACTTTATGGGATCTTTAAAGGTTACGTAACACGTTACACAAGAAACTAACGGAACTTTTGTATTTTGAATTTGAAGTTTGTACAGATTTTGTAATCGAACCAGTATTGCAGGTAAGTAGGGCCGCATAATGAATCAATTTAAAAGCAACTCCGCACTCAGAATTTTCTAATTTTATCAAAACGACAAAAAATTGCAGAATCTATTACAGTAAATTTTATCCGACTTAAAATTAGTAGGTCCACAACCACCAGAGAATTTTTCAAAAAATCGGTAATATTTTATTGTTGAATTTTCAGTTGATAATTATTTTAGGATATTAAAATAACACAATAATCGAGAAACAAACGATAAATAATCCTATCCTATCCTATTGAAATCTTTTTATTATGCTCACTTTAGGAAAAAAGTAAGGTTCCGAAAATCGGGCTAAAAATCAAATTCGAACGCAAAACAAGATCAACTGACAACAAATAATTTATAACTCATTATGGCCTAACCAAATGCCCTATTAAAAATTTTTTGGCGCCACTCGTTCTTAACTAAACTTTAGGCCATTTAATCTAGAGCTAACAGAACCCAAATCGAAAATCATACCAAAACCGAAATTAGAACACAAAACAAGAACAATTGTCATAGAAATAATTTTATTCTCATTGTGGCCTAATCAAATGTCACATTAAACAATTTTGGACTCCACTCGTTATTGACCAAACTTCAGGTCATTTAACCTCGGTCATTTAATTGGTTCGATTTTCGATTTGGGTTCTGCTAGCTTTAGATTAAATGGCCTGCAATTTGGTCAAAAACGAGTAGAGTCTAGCTAGCAGATCCCGCGTTTTAGTTGGAAGGGATGGAGCCCATAATTTTTTAATACAGCATTTAATTAGCCTTTAATTAGCCTGTAATTATCCATATTGGGGTAGATACTCGATTGGCTAGCAAGCAACAATTTACTAGCCGAAATCCTGACTACTCGATCAATTTTACCAAAGAAATTTAATTTTCAAATTATATTTACAAAGCTTTTTGTTTTTTTTTCGATTGCACAGTAGAACAACACAAACATTGACTGTTTAATTTTTGAAGCCGTAAATTTTACTGTAACATCGCAAAAATAGACAATAGTATTATGAAAAATGTATTTTGAAATTTAAAATTTCTTGGTATGATTGATTGAGTAGTCAGAATTTCGGCTAGCAAATTACTTAGCTGGTATGTACTTAACTATCTTGTAATGTTCTGTCGTATGGGTTCTGCTAGCTTAAGGGACGTTATTAGTGTTAAAACACAACACGTCTCTTCCAATAAAAATCAATGTTAACAACAATAATAATTCAATATAACGACGAAAAATTAAATATTCCTTTTAATTGCGCTTATCACGTTGATCGTCGAATCAGTCTTGTCACGTCGCTCTTTAGGCATTAGCTCGAGCCGTGCGATTTGGTTGTGGTATCGCTTCCTGGAACCTCGACCTCCCAGTCTTCTTCCACAAAATTCACGCCCTGGTATTTTGTTTCCAGTTATGGCAGAACCTCCTGTTCTACTGCTCGTTGCGTCGCCGCTGGTAAAATAGAACCGTCTAGCAAAGTGTTTCCGTTGTCATCGAGAAAAGTTAATTGTTTTTTCATTTGGTTTGCATGGATCTAAACTTTTTCGGAAATGACGATTTTTGTTTAAAAAAAACTGTTTTTTAGTAAATTTGGTCTCCTTATATACGGATTAAAGGTAAATTTACATATCCGACGATTTTTCGGCGAGGCTGCGAACGTGATGTTCGGCGCAGAAAAATCGTCGGATATGTAAATCCACCTTAATTGATCAGGATGAAACTTCATATTTAAGATTTTTCCATTAATTGGGAGATCCTCTTGGTTTTTGGCTGAAATCGGCCAACCGGAAAATGCATCTTATATAGGGGCTTTTCCATTTTTTGCATATATTCATATTTTTAAAAGAACATGACATTTATGAAAAATCGAGTAAAACAGAAATGTTTTAGATTTTACCAGAAAAAACGAGTTTTGATCAAACAAAGTTTATTTTACAAAAACTCGGCGTCTCTATGGTCAAGGCGGATTGACTATTCGGAATCAAATACTAAAACTTTTACCATAAATTGGGAGATCCATGGAAAATGGGGTGCATGTCCACCTGAAACTTAAAACTAACCGGCACAATTTATGGGAATGAAGTTCCGTATCTTTATAATTATATGTTTAATTAACACGATAAAATATATCAGAATTTTACATTCAGGAAAATCTTTGTCCATCCTAATTAAAATTAGCAGATTAAATGTTATAATTTTTTCAATGCTTTCTGCGTACATATTCTGCTGTAAAACCCTAATGATATAGCATGTACATTGTGTATAATCTGAAATGAATTTTGCTTGTTTATTTCTCTTCAGTTATTTTCACTTATTAAAGTTTTTTGTGCTTGTCGTCAATTGTCATTACTTTCGTTCAGCATTTTTAATTTTTCTTTAATTCTTTTCATTCCTTTCTTTTTCGTTTAACACCCTATTAAAGTTGGTAATGTAGATAGTGTCTTTGTTATCCAAGCCGAAAAAATAAATTATAGCCGAAAGATACATTTATTACTTGATCTACCTAGTTATATATTACTTATAATATGTTTATTGGTTAGGTCATAATCCTAATCCTCGAAATTTAGGGCAAGTCTGAAGGCGATAAAGGAGAAGGGTGTAATTTGGTGTAATGTACCAAAAACTCCGAAATTTAAAAAACTAAATTATGAAATGTTCTTTGAGTAACCCACTTTACCCTCGATATCACTATAATTATTAGATATGTCATAGGCCTCGGTAAGCCCACGAGAAATTTGGAGCAAGTCTTGGAGGTATTGTAGTAATATTTTATTTATAATTTTCTACACTCAAGGAAACAGTTTTTGAAAATTTCGGACATTCTGGTACATTATACCAAATTACACCCCCTCCCCTTATCGCCATCAAACGCCTTAAATTTCGGGGATTAGGATTATGACCTAACCAATAAACATATTATAAATAATATAGAACTATTTAGATCAAGTAATAAATGTATCTTTCGGCTATAATTTATTTTTTCGGCTGGGATAACAAAGACACTATCTGCATTACCAACTTTCGGCTGGAAGCTTTCGGTTAATTTTAATAGATGTACAAACAAGTGAATATTTCACTAATATTCACTTGTTTGTACATCTATTTATTTCTATTAAATAATTTATTTTTTATTTTAAAATATATGTATTTATTAAAAAATTGTATTACGATTTTTCAAATATAAAACTTTATTTTTAAAAACAACTCTCAATTTAAAAAAAAAATTAAAAAACTTTTAAAAACAGTATTAGAAAACTTTCACAACGTAAATGGTTTAAACATTTTATCATTTGGGTTTTACAGCAGAATATCTACGCAGAAAGCATTGAAAAAATTATTACATTTAATCTACTAAATTTAAATTAGGATGGAACAAGGATTTTCCTGAATGTAAAATTCCGATACATTTTATCGTGTTAATTGCACATGGAAAATGCAAAAGGAAAAAACACCAATTAAAATTTTATCAGTTTGAATTACCACTATTGAAATTTATCAATGACATATAAACGTAATTATAAAAGATATGGAACATCATTTCCATAAATTGTGTTGGTTAAACGTGTCAAAACATTTCGTATATAAATGAAAGGTTTAATTTCCGTTTTAGTCTACGTGACAGCAGTGCAAAGTGTAATACATTTGGATGATTATTACATTAGTTATCCGAATACGGTAAGTAGGATGAAATTTTAGAAAATATTTTATCTAATATGCTTTGTATAAATGTTCGAATATAGGCCATTTGGCGAGAAGCGTTACGATACTGTGCTCATCATGGGATGCAATTAATCGATTTGCCAAAAAAATCGGATGGTGAAAAGGTTTGGGCCGCTGTGCAAGCAGCTAATGCCACGGCAATGTCACAATTTTGGACAAGTGGTATAAGTTCTGAAAATTACGGGCAATACGAGGCATATTATTATTGGGGTACCACGGGCGAAAAAGTAGATTTTACAGTCTGGACTTGGCTGCACGGAACCTCATTGTCTGCAAATACATGGTATTGCTTGACTTCGTACAATAATAATCATATATATGTATCACCGTGTACCGCTTCCCATTACTTTGCTTGTAGCAGGAAAAAACAATTATAATGTGACTTTCCTCTTAAAGTCACCAAACAAATTTATATAAAGAAACTGACGTACTAAAAAACCTCTCTACTACAAAATGTATATAAAACATAAATAAAAGTTAATCAACAATTTTATTATTGGATTTGATTTTGTTGCTTTGAACACAAATTAAACATGTCCGTGAGTAACTCAGGCAAAACTATTTTATCACGACAAATGAAGGGTTGAACTGTGTTGCTTTCCAAATCGTCCCATTTAAAATCAACCAAAACCATACAACCATATTTGGTTGATTCGAACCCCATTCGTATAGTGTTGGGAAACAGTTTTAAAATAGTTTTCTGATAAAATTTCACTATTTATCTTGCTACCGCTAAACCATATCAGTGATTAAATTTAAAATGTGCTTATTTTGTTTCTCTGAATGATTTTTTAACAAAAACATACCATTATAGGGCGCTCACAGGACACCTAACAGTTGGGAATATGTTAACATCGCAGCCAACGTTATGAAAA
Source organism: Nephrotoma appendiculata (assembly GCA_947310385.1). Classification (NCBI taxonomy): domain Eukaryota; kingdom Metazoa; phylum Arthropoda; class Insecta; order Diptera; family Tipulidae; genus Nephrotoma; species Nephrotoma appendiculata. The sequence continues at coordinate 207,895,840 of OX371225.1, read as the reverse complement.
TGTTTACCACTTTGAAATTTTCAAATCAAGCTAATCATGATAGAGAACCTGAAAGCGCTCATAGGTACAATATCGAAATACAAAATGTGGGAATAATGACCAGGGTAATTACCAGACCGTGGAATGGTAATTAAGGGAAGGGTAATAGCTGTGAGTGTAATGGATCAAGGGGTAACTGGACGATGGTTATTGACTGGGGATAATGCTATGAATTTCTTACGGGGAGCTGGCAGTATAATATCCACGGGGTAAAGCGCTATAGACCCGATAAAAACAAAACGCAAATTGATTTGCAATTATACTCTAAACAATTATACTATAAACTTAAAAAGTTAGAGGACGATAAAATATTGTTGAGTGGGCTTTAGAAAGATATGATCAGGTGGTGAGTAACTTTCTGTTACGTAAGATGTGAATATCTTTATCGTAGAGAGAATTTCTGTTAAGTACACAAGGTACTGATTAAAGGCTTTTGAGTAAAACAGATTTAACCATTTTCATTGGTTAAAAATGACGTTTTTTTCTTGTGAAATTTTTTCGGCAACTTGGATTGCTTTTAAAAAAATTTCCGAAGGGAGGAACGAACGTACGCAACACTTAATCCACCTTTATAGATCAACGTAAAATTAATCTCAAGTAATTCAAATTTTCTGCAGTTAAATCTAACCGTATTGCTGTTACATGAACTGCAATGCTATAACAATCATCCATAACTGGAATCCAAATCATATGACAAGTTGAAATCGCTTAAAATAATGAAGATGTCACGAAGTGGAAGAAATCATTAAATAAATTTAAATTTGCATCAATGAAACTTTCTTATTAGTCGGGTTTGTCCGGAAGCGGAATACTTGAAACTATATTTGAGTTTTCAATCTTTTAAGAATTACGTAAACCCTATTAAAGTTAGCCGATTCCAGCCGAAAAATATCGATAATGCAGTTTTAAACTAATCAAACGAAAATGACAGCCGATTTTTGTCGGTAACATCCCAGCCGAAAAATGCCGATAATGCAGATACGAATTTTATGCCGAAATGTAATAATTTTTATTGCAAATTTTTAGTTTGATCTTCCTAAAAACCAACTAAAAAATTTAAAATAAAAAATTTTCATTCGAAACAATAAAAATTAATATACAAAACCTAATTTCTCTAAGTACTGTATTAAATGTTTGGAATTAAAACGTTAAATGTATTTTTAGATATGTGTTTGGAGAATTTTTAAGATGGCTCGCCTTTTAATAATTATCATTTTAAAGGTCGATTTCTATGTTGGAAGTCCGGGAAAACTTGATTGAAAATATCGCACACACAAAATTTGAAAATTTCTATAAATTGACAGTTTAAAGTGTCATGGCTGGAAATAGATTCAAATGAAAGGTGTTATTGATGCTCACAACTGGAAAAAATTTCAGGTCGATTTCTATGTTGGAAGTCCGGAAAAACTTGATTGAAAATATCGCACACACAAAATTTGAAAATTTCTAAAAATTGACCGGTTAAAGTGTCATGGTTGAAAATAGATTCAAATGAAAGGTCTTGTTGATGCTCACACCTGGAAAAAATTTCAGGTCGATTGCTATGTTGGAAGTCCGGGAAAACTCGATTGAATACATCGCACACACAAAATTTAAAAATTTCTATAAATTGACCGTTTAAAGTGTCATGGCTGGAAATAGATTCAAATGAAAGGTCTTATTGATGCTCACACCTGGAAAAAATTTCAGGTCAATTTGTATGTTGGAAGTCCGGGAAAACTCGATTGAATATATCGCACACACAAAATTTGAAAATTTATATAAATTAACCGTTTAAAGTGTCATGGCTGGAAATAGATTCAAATGAAAGGTCTTATTGATGCTCACACCTGGAAAAAATTTCAGGTCAATTTCTATGTTGGAAGTCCGGAAAAACTCGATTGAATATATCGCACACACAAAATTTAAAAATTCCTATAAATTGACCGTTTAAAGTATCATGGCTGGAAATAGATTCAAATTAAAGGTCTTATTGATGCTCACATCTAGAAAAAATTTCAGGTTAATTTCTATGTTGGAAGTTCGGGAAAACATGATTGAATATATACACACAAAATTTAAAAATTTAAATAAATTAACGGTTTAAAGTGTCATGGCTGGAAATAGATTCAAATGAAAGGTGTTATTGATGCTCACACCTGGAAAACATTTCAGGTCGATTTCTAAGTTGGAAGTTCGGGAAAACTCGATTGAATATATCGTACACACAAAATTTGAAAATTTCTATAAATTGACAGTTTAAAGTGTTATTGCTGGAAATAGATTCAAATGAAAGGTCTTAATGATGCTCACACCTGGAAAAATTTCAGGTCGATTTCTATGTTGGAAGTCCGGGAAAACTCGCATCAATAGAACCTTTAATTTGAATCTATTTCCAGCCATGACACTCTAAACGGTCAGTTTTTAGAAATTATCAAATTTTGTGTGTTCGATATATTCAATCGAGTTTTCCCGGACTTCCAACATAGAAATCGACCTAAAGTTTTTTCCAGGTGTGAGCATTAATAATACCTTTTATTTTAATTTACTTCCAGCCATGACACTTTAACCGGTCAATTTTTAGAAATTTTCAAATTTTGTGTGTGCGATATATTCAATCCAGTTTTCCCGGACTTCCAACATAGAAATCGACCTGAATTTTTTTCCAGGTATGAGCATTAAAAAGACCTTTCATTTTAATCTATTTCCAGCCATGACACTTTAAACGGTCAATTTTTAAAAAATTTCAAATTTTGTGTGCGCGATATATTCAATCGAGTTTTCCCAAACTTCCAACATAGAAATCGACCTGAAATTTTTTCCAATTGTGAGCATCAATAACACCTTTAATTTGAATCTATTTCCAGCCATGACACTTTAAACGGCCAATTTTTAGAAATTTTCAAATTTTGTGTGTGCGATATATTCAATCGAGTTTTCCCAAACTTCCAACATAGAAATCGACCTGAAATTTTTTCCAGGTGTAAGCATCAATAACACCTTTAATTTGAATCTATTTCCAGCCATGACACGTTAAACGGCCAATTTTTAGAAATTTTCAAATTTTGTGTGTGCGATATATTCAATCGAGTTTTCTGGACTTCCAACATACAAATCGACTTGAAATTTTTTCCAGGTATGAGCATCAAAAGGACCTTTCATTTTAATCTATTTCCAGCCATGACACTTTAAATGGTAAATTTTTAGAAATTTTCAAATTTTATGTGTGCGATATATTCCAACATACAAATCGACCTGAAATTTTTTCCAGTTGTGAGCATCAATAACACCTTTAATTTGAATCTATTTCCAGCCATGACAAACGGTCAATTTTTAGAAATTTTCAAATTTTGTGTGTGCGATATATTCAATCGAGTTTTCCCGGACTTCCAACATACAAATTGACCTGAAATTTTTTCCAGGTATTAGAATTAATTTCTAGTCATGACACTTTAAACATTATAGACTTAATTGCAAGTTTTATTGCATTTAATAAACAAAATTAATTTAGAATAGTTTTCGTTGATGAACCGAAATAAACATTTTTGATTTAAAAAGTGATTACTGTTTAACACCAAAATTACGAATCTGCATTACCGACCTTTACTGGCGAATAATACAAATTGGTTCGATTCTACATTATCGACTTTTTTCGGCTGCTATTTTTTGTTGTTACATCCGAATCTGCATTATCGACATTTTTCGGCTGATACATTTTAGCTGTTACAGCCGATTCTGCATTATCGACATTTTTCGGCTGAAGCGAGTCGGCTAACTTTAACAGTATATTACGTAACAATTACACAAATAACTTCAAAATCGCCATTGTTTGAAATTAAAAATCCACAACTATCAAAACATGAGCAAAGTGCAATATACACCCCACAAGTGGCTTTCATCAGATGTAATGAAACGATGATCGTTTCTGGAACGTTCTCGAATTGCATTATTCCTGATAGTTCTATATACCAGTAATTGTAGATTGTTTGCCCAAGTTTTTAGCGTTGTAGTGTTGAATAAGATGTTCTGAGTAAAGATAGTCTTCTGACACATACGATCGACTGAGTCTCACCATGTATGGATAATTGTTGCATTGTTCCATCGAGATACACGTACTGCTTTACGATAATCACAAAACGATTTAGTCGCCGCTCTGTTGTGTTTGAATACGTTTATTGTTGTGAGACTACATATAATTAAAGTTTAATTTTGAATCCATTCCAATAAATATTTGTAATTATATTATTTTCAGTTGGTTCTTTATGAGTGAAGCATCTCTTTCATTCATGTTATGGAAAGCGTCAACAATGATCAATTATATTGTATCCCCCTAAGTCACGTTTCATCAGTATACATGTTCCTTGTTAGTTAACATGAGGAGGGTATTTTGAGATTTATTTTCCAGCATTTAAACATTTAGCTGGTCTATCACTACATCACAAAAATTCAGTTTCTTCTCAGCCTTCCACTCAGTTTGACAAATATTATTTAGATGATTGATGTAGTATTCTATGAGGGTGGTGCCATTCCAACGTCCTATAATATGTAGGTTGAAGAAGTTAACAATGACTTTTCACCGCAATGCTGATGACATTTGACAGTTCCGGTGTTGCAAAAATAGATGCCGGCATCTGTTGGTAGTAGAGTTTTTTCATGACGAACATAAATATTATTAGTGGCATCTTTGCTTCTTTTTTGACTATTTTCTTATTGTGGTGTAATCGGCTCTGTTTACGCCTGCTGTGACTGAACACGTAAAGGTATGTTAGTTGCAGTGGTTACTCAACTGACAAATGCTTGTTCGTCTCAGGATCTATGGGTAAAAGTTTATGAATTAAATTCTTTCATATAGATAGCATGCCTCCCGGTCCACGAAGTTAAACCTCTCAAACCTTTTGGTCTATGCCTGGATATATTTTCAAAATACGGCCAGTCAGTCATTATAATAGACAAATTTGCTATTCCTGGATGAGAACGAGGTCCCCGATTTTCGTGTTTGGTTGATTTAAACTGATTCAAGTACTTGCTGTGCCGTCTTCTATAAAAATCTTGTTTAATTTTTTATATCAGTTTCCAACGCTTTATGCCTTGAATGCTTGTTTCTGCTATTGTATCTGTAAATTTGCTTTTAAATCTGCTCCAAATAAGAAGTAGCCAGAAATTAAAAATTAGCATCTGAACAGTCGGTTGATAGTGGTGCGAGTGGTCATGTATTTAAGCAATCCTCTACTAGTGAAGTGATCATCGAAAGTTCTTGAGAAGTCAATTTTCCATCTCCAGTAACATTTATTGAGCATCCAAATTAAGTCAGTAAAGTCTTAAGTTCAGTGTCCCAAACTTCTCTAAAATAAGGTGAAGCCGGCGGTATGAAATGCCACGTTGTTTCATCATTTGCCAAACAAATAAAATAACTTCATTATTTGATTTACGAATTAGTACAGCCACTTCGTGCTCAAATAGATTCTTGGCACCGATAAAATTGATAATATTGTCGCTAAACAAATCACAGCAATGTGAATCTTTTATATGTTGCGATTAATGCTGCATCGGCTAGATCACAGACTGGCTCAATGTGTATGGCTTTAGTGTTCCCTGTGACATTTTCTTCTTGTTGTCCGAATAAAAAAAACCGCAAATTCGAGTCTAGTTCTCAAAAATGGTCTATCACCCCTTGTAAATTTCGACATAAAATGTAGTGTTAGATTTCGACCGTGTATGATCCAGTACCTGGTGCAGAGTTCAGATAGGGTTAATTGTGTTCCTCCCTTATATATTTTTGTCCCTCATTATCTTTTTGTTTGTATTGAAATTTTAGTGCCTTTATTCTAGAAATATGCCTCTGCTGCATACAAGCCACTTCTAAAGCAGCATAAAATTAATGCTATTCCCCTTCAATTACCCTCGTCCAGTTACCTCTTGGTCCACACCCACAGCTATTACTCTTGGAGTAATTGCCATCTTTTTGTCTGGTAATTTCCCTGGTCATTATTCCCACGGCCATCATATAATGTTACAAAGTTCACTAATATTTAATTATTGTAGGAATGTTAAATTTATTAACTAATTTGAAACCTTAATAGGCATGGTGCATTTCGACATTGTTTTTATTAGATAATCCCTCAGAGGAAGAAGATAAGTGCATTTAATTGCACTCGAAAGAAAACTACTTTATGTATAAACCGTTTCCCAACACTAAGAATGGATTGGTTCGAATCAACCAAATAATTTAGGTAGCATCCAAAATCGTATAATTTTGGTTGAGAGGTTGAGAGCTTTGATTTTAAATGGGACGTTTTGGAATGCAACACAGTTCCAACTTAGTAACTGAACTCACGGATATGTTTAATTTGTGTTCAAAGGAACAAAATCAAATCCAATAATAAAATTGCTGATTAATTTTTAAATATGTTTTATATACATTCTGTAGTAGAGAGGTTCTTTAGTACGTTAGTTTCTTTATATAAATTTGGTTAGTGAATTTAAGAGGAATGCCACATTAAAATTGTTTTTTTTTGCTACAAACAAAATAATAGGCAGTGGTACACGGTGATACATACACATGATTATTATGATACGAGTACAAGCAATACCATGTATTTACAGACAATGAGGTTCCGTGATGCCAAATAGTCCAGATGGTAAAATCTACTTTTTCACCTGTGGTACCCCAATAATAATATGCCTCGTATTGCCTGTAATTTTCAGAACTTATACCACTTGTCCAAAAATATGCCATTTCCGTGGCATTAGCCGCTCGCACAGCGGCCCAAACCTTTTCACCATCCGATTTTTTTGGCAAATCAATTAATTGCATCCCATGATGAGCACAGTATCGTAACGCTTCTCGCCAAATGGCCTATATACGAACATTTATACAAAGCATATTAGATAAAATATTTTCTAAAATTTCTTCCTACTTACCGTATCCGGATAACTAACGTAATAATCATCCAAATGTATTACACTTTGCACTGCTGTCACGTAGAATAAAACGAAAAATATACCTTTCATTTTTATAGGAAATGTTTTGACACGTTTAGCGAGCACAATTTATGGAAATAATGTTCCGTATCTTTTATAATTACGCTTATATATCGATGATAAATTTTAATTGTGGACAAATAAATTCGAACTGATAAAATTTTAATTTGTGTTTTCGGAATTGCACATTCATAAAAATCCAACTCCCGTATCAATCAAAAATAACAGATTAATATAATTTTTATTTTTATTTTACCCTAACGAAGAATATTTAAAGCATTTACGTGTAATTTAAGTATCTTGGTTCATTTTATTAAGGAGTTTAATCGGTTTTCGAAATTTGGATCTACTTCTCATCTATGCACTTAATTTCAAATTTCCTCATTCACTTCTCTTCATTTGTTTTCACTACTTTTTACTTTTTAACATTTTTTTATTGCCGTCAATTGTCATTCATTTAGTATTTTTATTAATTCTTTTAATTTATTTCCATTTACTTTAACTTTAGTTTAATTTAAGTTCTATTTGCTTCTCTACATTTTTCTTCACTTCTATCATTTGTTTTAACTTCTATTTATTTTTCTTCAGTTTTCATCCATTCTTTTTACTTCTTACCATTTTCAGCTGCATTTCCTATTATTATTTTTTTTAATTCTAGTCGCTATCACTTCTCTTTTATTTTCTTCATTTCACTTATTTTCACTGCTCACCACTCTTCAGTTCTATTTACTTCTAATCGTTTCTATTACCTTCTAATCTTTTATTACACTTCATTTAACTTTAATTCTTTACTAGTATGTTTACTTCTCTATACGTGTCCTCAATTCCCTTCACTTTTAATACATTTTTAGCTTCTTTTTGCTTTTCTTTACTTCTCTTTACTTAATGTGACAAGTGGCGCTACTCTGTACTCTTCTTCGCTAATCTTCACTTGGTGTTGTTGTAATCCTGCGTAAAGATGCTTATTGTTCTAATGATTATCGTGTCGCATTTCGTAGTGTATTACAACTGTCACACTCATGTTCTCAATAGACTCATACTCTGCTACTTTTGTAGCCACCTCACAACATACATACTATTGTTACATCACAATATGGCGCTGCGAGGCTCTTCCGCCCTTAGCGTGAACCTTCATGACAACGTAGTTGTGGGACTCCCTCCTCATCTCAATTCATTATGCCCCCCCCCCCCAAAAGGCTCGTCATGGGATTCTGTTTCCAGTTTTGGCAGAACCCTCCGTTCTACTACTCGGTGTGTTGGCGCCGGTAAATCAAAATCATTGAAAGTGAATCGTACAACAGACAATTTTGACCATCACGTTCTCATCAGCCTCGGACTCTTTCCACTTTGCATCACGGTATTGATTGGATTGATGAAGATTCTTTAAATTTATTTATCATTTTCATATCGCTTGCTTTTGGATGTTGAAAAGGCTGGCTTAATACCAAGGGCAAAGAAAGGTGTGCAACGATAGCACATCAAGAATTTACAAAAAATGTAATCGAAATTACCCTTCTCCTTCTAGCTTGTTTCAGTGGTCGTGTTGACTGTGGTGCTGTTCTGATGTACTCGTTGTCCTTTCCACTGAAAAATGACTCAAATTCTTTTGACGAGAAAATAAGTTTTCTAAGCAGTCGATTGTTTTTTCAGCCAAATTTGATTGCATTTTAAAAATTTCTAGCCATTTGCTAAACGTGTAAATGATTACCAGGTGCCAAAAATCATTTACGGGTCCTGCAAAATCGAATCTTCCGGCGTACTTAGAAATAAATCTAAAAGATGCTGTGTTAGGACAACTGCGGTTGGTTTATTGATGAGTTGCCTGACCAGACTAAATTCTGCAAATTGTTGAGCAGCTTCGTTGACGAGACTCCTGCAGTTCGAAAATCTCAACCAGTTGTTATTATTGTGTACTACCATCCTACATCGGAAAGTAACATGCGCGGATATCCACAATTATCCGCTATCAGCGATTTAAAATAGACATAAATTTTTGGCGGATGACATACATTTTTGCCGGTTCTTCGTAATTTGAACTTATAGACGTATGTCTTCAATTTGGCTACTGCGTAATGTAGCACGAGAAACGCGAACTGCGGAAGAGATGGGAGTACTTTGTCCCCATAACAAATTGCAAAAATTAAAATAAACAACTAGTAGGGATAAATTTATATATGTTATAGTGGGTGTTATCTATGATAAATACAATGAGTCCTCGATGTGGAAACAGAGAGTCAATGTGCGAGTATGCACAGCAAATTAAGTCATTATGGATACCCAAGAAAGAGACCTGAGTCTCCTCAAACCAAGAACTTCTGGTTTATTTCCCTCAAGATGTGAAAAATATAATTAATTAATTTTTTTAATTAAATTTTATCAAAGTAAATAAATAAATAAATATAAGGATTAATTTATTTTTATTTATTTAACGTTCCTTTTACGTAAAAGCAAACTAACTCTCCATGGTGGGTGAAGTGCTGTTTTTGTTTAACAGAAGCCGTCTATGGGTCTCCACACTATGAATGGGTAATATGTATTTGTATTTGAAATGACTAGATGTGGTGTAGATTTGTGGTGTAGAGCCAAAGTCAAATTATTAGTTTAATCGCTATTCAACAAGTTCACCACCTATATTTCAGTCTCATTTCTGTTTGTGAACCCTAAAACGATGGAAATGAAGATTAAATAGTGCCTACACATTCATTTTAATAAATATATTTGGTAATAATTGGATTTGCTTACCTATTTTCCTGATAGATTCATTTCGCAGAAGTTAAGCTTAAATTTAAATATTAGATGTAAAATAAAAGCCAAGGGTTAAAGTAGATAAACAAATTAAATTTATTAAAGTAATTGTGAAATGTATAAGTTGTGCATAATAAAATATTGTCTGTATTAAACTAAATTTTGTTAACAAACATTTTGGAATAAACATTTTGGTGCCGAAACCCGGGATGCTGTTTGGTTGAAGCGTATAGAAGAAACATAAGTACATGGTGCCGAATCATCCTTTTGCATACTTCTGGAAATTACGATAAGTAGCCATTTTTACATATATTATTTTGTGAATTTTTTTTTGTTGCGTTCAATAAAATTCGGCTTAAATTTCATTTTAATCGATCCTAAAAACAAGAAAAGACTTATTTAAACTTAAATTGTAATCAAGTTATTAGTTAATTGATACGTAATTAAACGATAAAAGAACAGTAAAACGTGCAATTAAAATAAGTGAAGGGGTAGTTTGAACTGTAAGTTACTATTTCGAAATGGAGAGAAACATACGTGCTAGAGATCGTGCAGTGAATCAGTTGAAATCCGTAAAAGCATTTTGTGAAAAAATAGATAACACTACAACGTTAGAAGCACTACAGAATCGCGAAGAACAGTGCGAGAGACTTTATAAGAATTTCAACGATTATGAGCTGGAATTACTCGCCTATGAGCAATATGAATCCAAAACAGAAGATGTAGATAACTTGGTGCTCAATACTCTTGCGAGACTAAGGTCAGCGATAAACTCAAGGTCAACTGAAACTAAAGTTGAAGTGCAGGCCTTAAATGCTACTCTAGGTCAGTTTATTGGACAACAGCAAAGTTTTCTCCAAGGAATTAATCAACCGCAAAATGTACGCTTACCAAAGGTAAATATCGAACCATTTGCGGGAGCCAACAATTATTTTTGGATCTAAATACATACAATTATTCTTGGATCAAAGAACCTGCAATCAAGCTAATCATCGCGAACTGCGGAAATTGTGCGATACATCGGATGAGGTGATCCGAGGGTTACGAGCATTGGGCGATAAGGCGGAATTGCGAGACCCTTGGTTAATCCATATGATAGTAAATAAGGTCGATAATGATACGAGACAATTATGGGCTAAAGAATCCGTAAACGAAGCGTTTCCTACATTTGATAACTTTTTAAAATTTTTGGGAACGAGATGTGATGCTCTTGAGTCTTGTATAGTAGGCACAAAACCAACCGGTGCAGTTCAAAAACATGTACGAGCTTTTAACACCATTCAAGCTAATAAATGGAATTGTGTAGCCTGTAACCAAGAACATTTACTGTACAAATGTCCTGTATTCAAGAGTATCAATGTGGAAAACCGATACAAGGTCATAGAAAATTCGAAAGGTTGTGCAAATTGCTTGCGGGTAGGACATTTACAACCACAATGCTACTCACGTTCTGTATGTTTGATTTGTAAAAGACGCCATCATTCTCTACTTCATAACGAGCAACAATCAACAGTTCGGCATGCAACAAATCACTAACAGTCAACAAATCTACACACAACAAATGAAATTTGCTATACAACCACGGAAACCAAGTCACCATCAACTGCTGCTTCAATAGCTTCAACCTCGCATCAATCAAACATGAATTCAACTCTGCAATCAACATCATCATCACCAAGCACAACTAAACTACCAATTTCAGACGCCTGTTAAGACAATCTTGCTGACAGTCTTGATATACATCCAATCAAGCAACGGGAACTGAATGATAGCCAGAGCACTATTCGATTCAGGTTCTCAGTCATCGTTTATATCTGAAGCTTGTATGCAACGCCTAGGTTTACCACGAAAATACTCGCATATTTCAATTTACGGCCTAGCATCGTGCTCTGCAGGGAAAACTAGAGGAAAAACAGTCATCACAATAAAATCACGAGTACTTCCACATTACTCTATACAATTAACAGCACACATAATTGAAAAAATCTCATCACCTCTGCCAGCGTCGAAGATACCTATTCCAAGAAGCAATGAGGTGTGGCAGTTAGATTTAGCAGATCCACAATTCAACATACCTAGTGCAGTGGATTTACTAATAGGAGCAGAATTCTTCCTAGAGATGTTAGGAGAACAGAAAATGTCAATAAATAACCTCTCAGTTTTACATTCGTCTAAGTTTGGTTGGTTAATAGCGGGTATAATACGCCAGGATGGACAAGAATTCCTTAGCGTCCAAAATTACTACACAAATGTAGACTCAAACAATATAGCAACGAAAATCTAATGGAGCTTTTAAAGAAGTTTTGGCAGGTGGAGGAACCTACAACGGATACTAAAAGCAGTAAAGACAACGACCCCTGTGTAATCCTATTTAAAACCACCACAACCAGATCGACAGATGGAAGATTTATCGTAAAATTGCCATTCATAAGTCCACGTCCAGAATTAAGAGACTCATTAGCAACGGCTAAATCAAGAATAATGGGTATTGAAAAAAGATTTGCCAGGTCTACCGACTATCGCCAAGAATATAGTCAATTCATGGAGGAATACATCAGGCTAGGACAAATGCACCGGGTAACCTGGTCAGATCTACCGCGGGAACACAACCACAAGCATTTCATGCCGCATCACGCAGTGGTTAAAGAAAGTACTACGACTAAATTGCGAGTAGTGTTTGATGCTTCATGCAAAACCACAACAGCGGTCTCATTAAACGATTGTTTGTTGACGGGACCAAAACTACAACCGAATCTAACAACTACATTATTTTAGTTTAGATTACATGACATAGCGATAAATGCAGATATAGAAAAAATGTATAGGATTACCAGATTATATATTCTATATATTCTACCAGATACTGGTAGATCCGTCAGATGCCCACTTCCAGTGCATCTTATGGCGAAGAAGGCTCCAAGAAGAATTAAGTCCATGTATGACCGTTACCTATGGAACAGCATGCACACCGTTCCTGGCCATCCGAACATTAGAAGAGGTAGCCAAAACATATGAGACGAGATATCCAGAAGCAGCTAGAGTCATTAAGAATAATTTTTATATGGATGATCTACTAACCGGAAGTGACACAGTAGAAGGTGCAATTATACTAAAAAATCAGATCGCAGAAATACTAGGTAGCTGTTTTAGACTTCGCAAGTGAAAATCAAATTCACAAGAATTTTTGAAGTCATTGGCAATGGTAAATGCGGAACACATTCCCAAACTTATTGAAGATGACCAAACCATGAAAACGCTAGGAATTATGTGGCACCCTCAACTTGACATATTCATAATAAAAGTAATCAGTCAACTCAAGGACATCATATGGACAAAATTGAAAATGATACGGAAAGCTCCAAACTTTACGATCCATTGGGCTGGTTATCACCAATCATAATTAATTTTAAAATTTTACTCCAGAAACTGTGGCTAACCAAGGTAGATTGGGACGAAAAAGTGCCAGATAGTATAGTACGTTTATGGAGCAACGTTTACTACAAACTACCGTACCTCCAACAAATCCAAATACCTAGATATCTGCAAATATCAGCAAGGCCAATTTCCATGCAATTGCATGCATTCTGTGATGCCTCGGAGGTCGCGTATGGCTGTGTGGTGTACCTTCGGTCTAGTCATGCAGATGGAACCATAACCAGTCACCACATAGTCTTTCGAAAAGTAAGGTAGCACCGTTAAAGAAAATAAGCCTACCTAGATTGGAACTCTGTGGAGCGGTAATGCTAGTGGAGTTAGTTAATTACTGTAACTCGATCTTGGCAATGCAAACATCTACGCATACACAGACTCAATGGTAGTTTTACATTGGCTATTGGACATTCCAGCTAGATGGAAAATTTTCATCGCTAATCGCACCAGCGCTATTTTGGACATCATATCAAGGGAACAATGGAAGGATGTAAAATCTAACCAAAATCCAGCAGACTATATTTCCAGAGGGATAACTCCACCACAAATTCCTATGTTACAAATTTGGTGGCAGGGCCCTAGTTGGCTACACCTGAAAGAAACCGAGTGGCCAAAAAATATAATTACCAACCCAGCAGCAACGGTGGATACTGAGGAGCGTGGTAAAGGAATATGCGTTTTAATGGAAGAATCAACTATCGGACCTGTGGACCAGTTATTGAACAAACACTCGTCGTGGTTCAACATAAAAAAAATAATGTGTTATATTCTGCGGTTTTTACCACCCAAATATAGAAACGGAGAAAGGAATAAAGGATACTTAACATATCAAGAGTATATAACGGTCGAGAGTTATATTGTACGTGAAATCCAAAACACTAGCTTCAGTCGGGAAATAAGTCAATTGAGGAAGGACAGGGCATTGGATTCCAATAGTAGCTTAATCTCATTAGATCCATTTATCGATGAGCAAGGTGTCCTACGAGTAGGCGGGAGATTGAGAAATGCGAAAATAAGTTATACTGTCCAGCATCCCACCATTTTACCAAAAACCCATGTAGCCAGCAAACTAATCATAAAGGAAGTTCATATTTGTACAATCGGTACAAGATATCTGATCAAAAGCCACATCAAATCTTGTGTCACCTGCATTAGATATCGTAGCGCGCAAGGGCAACAAAAAATGGCTGACCTACCAGCGGAAAGGTGTAATAAGATAAGGCCTTTCCTAAACACAGGCGTTGACTACTTGGGTTCTATCTACATTAAAACAACGCAAAATAAAATCGCACCTCTAACTAAGGCTTACGTTGCTGTGTTTGTTTGTCTCGCAGTAAAGGCTGTGCATCTCGAGGTGGTGAGCAGTCTTAACACCGAAGCTTTTCTAGCGGCGTTAAAAAGATTTGTGGCACGTCGAGGCCTTCCAAATAACATTTGGTGTGACAACGGATCCAATTTCATTGGAGCAAATAACGAGCTGAAAAGATTAAAAGTAGAAATAACATGTCAGCAAAACAATTCAATAATAACAAATTTTCTATTACAGAAAGGAATTAACTTTAAATTCAACCCGGCTAGCGCGCCACATTTCGGTGGTTTATGGGAAGCGGCCGTAAAGTCGGTGAAACATCATTTCAGGCGAGCAACGAAAGAGGTCAAACTCAATTTCGAAGAAATAACCACATTACTCACACAGATCGAATTCCCGGCCATTATGCAGACTTAATGATGAACCCTCCATTCCTGATGCAGTTTTTAATCGGCGAGGCATTGCTTGCGGTACCAGAACCTATATACGAAGACGTACCAGTGCATAAACTATCCAGAGGGCAAACTGTTCAGCGGCGGCTGCAATCGTTTTGGAAGGCATGGTCCAGAGACTATTTACATACCTTACAGCAACGAGGTAAATGGACGTAAGGCAATTGTCCAATTAAAGTTGATGATGTCGTATTGATTAAAGAAGACAATCTACCCACCCAGTCAGTGGTTACTCGGACGAAGAATTCAAACTCATCCGGGTAATGATGGCATAGTACGTGTGGCCACTATTAAAACGGCCAGTAGTCAAATTAATATTATTTCAAAATACTACAATGTAATTACGTATTCTACCTGGAATAATTTGTAAAGGCCGCAAATCCAATACATATTCCAAAAAAAAAAAAAAAAATATCGTAGTAAACTTAAGAAAATAATTTCCAAATATTTTCTTAACGCGGGGTAATATGTTTGTGAACCCTGAAACGATGGAAATGAAGATTAACTAGTGCCTACACATTAATTTTAATAAATATATTTGGTAATAATTGGATTTGCTTACCTATTTTCCTGGTAGATTCATTTCGCAGAAGTTAAGCTTAAATTTAAATATTAGATGTAAAATAAAAGCCAGGGGTTAAAGTAGATAAAAAAAATTTAATTTATTAAAATAATTGTGAAATGTATAAGTTGTGCATAATAAACTCTTGTCTGTATTAAACTAAATTTTGTTAACAAACATTTTGGAATACACATTTCTGCATTCTCTCATATAATTTGAACATTTTCAAAGTGGCGGAAATGGTTACGAAGCATTTCATCTTCCCTTAGGTTCAGGACATTCATATTCCAAGAACTGCCAATTTCGCTGAAATCGCGGGAAAATTTGGATTCCACCGTTTGGGAGCACCAGCAACGCAACCATCATATGGCCTTAATTGGCTAGCGTTTGTGTCGTTTATTTTAATTCTCTTGCAACAAGATTGCGTTAGGTCATTGAATCAACCAGTGAGTAGATCAAAGTAAATTGTTTACGGTTTTAGGGCTGAAGTCGTTCGATCCAACATATTTTGATAGTCCTGGCTTTACTATTAATTTACCACTATGCTAACACTACGTTTTCACAAAAAATCTGATCTTTTTTAGTTATTTTCTTGATTCTCGACTTAGATGTTTACTACGTTTCTTCTTACTCTTTTTACGGTTTTTTATTTAATTAGTTGGAAAATTGATTTCATGAAGAACGTCACAGCAGAGCTTTGCTTCTTCAACCCGAGTCGGAACACTAAATTCCGATAAATTCTGATATGAGCCGGTTCAGATTGGTTACATTGAGAGTTTCGCTCATGTCTCAGTTTTGTATTTAGCGTTCTGAAAGAGCGCGAGAAATATGATACACATTTCGGGGACTCTCGACTTCAGCTATCAGTATTTCTGCGATTCAATGATCGGTATAGGGTTCAAAATTGAACAATAACCGAGTAGATTGGCGACAAATATCATCAAATACAAACCTGAATATTAAATGTTCGTCACTTGAGTAAAATAATTTCGTTTTTAATTAAGTTTAGATTGGTTTTCATTAACTGAGCATATCCAATTTATTTTTAATTTTGAACCGGTTCACATTCCAAGTCATTTTTTGTTTATTTGCTAAATTATTTGGTTGACTCATTCCCCTTATAAAACTATATAACCGGTGGTCTCAGGCCAGAACCAGCAGTCGATATAATAGGTGTTTCGTTAATAACTACATTGCGTTTTTGTTCATTTCAGCAGAAATTAAATTAAATATGTAACACTGAAATCAAATAAATTAAACTTATTTACCTTGGCTGGTTAACTAAAGAAGCACATAAAACCATTTTTGACAGTAATACTACCACAGTCGCATACATGGATTCCGGGTAAAGGTTTCTTCTAAAAAAGAATCAATAATTTAAATATTGCAATGACAACACTTCCAACTAGCTACCCGATGTTTAAATATTAGATATTTGCGTGACGAAAATTAGAATTCAATTGACTTCAATAACAAAAATCTGTAAGATAATGCAATTTAATTTAACTTTATTTGCCAAACTGCTTATTACATTGACATACATTATGTATAGTACATACATACATAGTAACGCTAATAATAGAAAGGAAAATAGTAATTTTGAATATTTTCCGATTTTTTATATTCGAATATTTTTGCCCCGTAAACAACAAAAGAGATAAGAAAAGAGCCTTTCTTATACTCGGGAACACTACGTATTCAAGAAACATATCTAGACATTATTGAATTCAAAATTTATTGTACTTGCTTTCACTTTATTATATTATTGGAACGATTTTCCTTTTCTTATTTTTTTTATTTTTCGTGTCTATTCAACGAACAATTTTCAATGCCTTTGTATATGTACATCTTTTATATTCCTGCTTTTTATTGTGTGCCAAATTTTTCCCCATTTTTTGTGGGAATTCAAGAACATTTAAAAAAAATTATTTTGGAATGTACTAATTTCAAAATATGAAAGGAAAATTTATAACTTTATTCCTTCCTTTCCATTTTTTTTTGTATTACTTAGTATGGTGTGTTGTGCTCTGAACATAGTTTTAATATGTGATAATTTATTTGCATTTGCTTTATTCCTGGATAATGTTGGAATGGTGTAGAATATCACCACTAATCTATTATCACCAAAAAAATATATTTCAAATAAGCTTAATCAGGCAGGGTGCTTGGTAGAGTTACGTTCTTGAAAACATTTCTCAATTGAATTTTTATTGTACGCGCCTTTTCACGGAAGCTATCAAATTACAAGTCAATACATGACGGATGTGAAGATAATTCTAAACTTTTGGTAATTTATTTAATCAATTTGGTGTTAATGTAAAATATCTAATTTCACACTATAATTTATCAAACTTCGTTGTACAACTATGCATAAAATGGAGGAGTGAATATGTAGTGCCGAAAACCAGATTTTCTTTGTACACGTACATGTACACATATCTCGAAACCACACTTGATTTCTAAATCAAACCTGTCAAAAACGATGAGTACGATAAATCGATTTTTCGCTATTCTTCTATATTAATAAAAATCAATTGGCGCATGTATGACTGATCATCACTTGAGAACGGCTAGACCGATTTAGCTGATTTTTTTTTTTGTTGTGTTTGTAATTATCAGGACAAGGTTTGTATGAAAGAAAATTTTGGGAAAATGCTGCCGGAAAAGTCGGCCTGTTATAATAGAAAAATTGAAAAATCTGAGTGGATAACTCGGAAACTTCCGGAAAAATCCGAAGAAAATTGATTTTTTTAGCGCATCAGTTGATAACGGCTCGATTTGGCTCAATCTTATTTTGCTGTGTTCCCAATTTTCAGGAGATGGTGGTTATGAAAGTAAATTTTAAGAACACCCACCGGAAAAGTTGGAAAACTCGGAAAATCGAAAATTATGTTTTGTACGGGTTTTCGCACGTATCCGATCCAAATGGTCTTTTACAGGAGAAAAATTGGAAAATCTGAGTGGAAAACTCGGAAACTTCCGGAAAAACACTCGAGTTCGCACATAATCATCGGAGCAGAAAAATTCAAATTTTCACTGTTACATTTTCTTCTGTAGCAGATTCCACAGGGATATCCGACAACTTCGGCCATTGAAGAAAATTGATTTTTGCTTTTAGCACACCAGTTGAGAACGGTTAGATTTGGCTCAATATTATTTTGCTGTGGTCCCAATTTTCAGGAGATGGTTCTTACGAAAGAAAATTTTAATAAAATCACCGAAAAAGGCGGAAAATTTGGAAAATCGAATAATCATGTTTTTGTACGGGAATTTGCACGTATCCGATCCAGATGGTTTTTTAGACAAAAAAAATAGAAAATCTGAGTGAAAAACTGAGAAACTTTCAGAAAAACTTGAAGAAACTTTCAGAAAAACTTGAAGAAACTTTATTTTTTTAATTTTTCCACTGAATTTGCAAACGATAGCATTAAAGGCGCTCGATCGAACGTTGAAAGATTTGCGCAATAATCAGGATTTCTTTGGAGGTACGATGATTCTGTTGGCCGGCGATTTTCGCCAAACGCTGCCAGTCATTCCAAAATCAACAGCTACTGATGTAATACACGCTTGCACAAAGACATCGAATTTGTGGAGATACGTGAAAACTCTCAAATTAACAACGGATATGCGAGTCGCGTTAAAAAATGAGGAATTGGCGGACGTTTTTTCAAAGCAATTATTAGACATTGCCAATGGACTCATTTTGTTACTACCTAATTTTTTGTCAATTCACAACCGCTAAAGAAGAATTCATCACGAAAATGTTACCGAATATTGTTGCAAATCACAAAAACCATGTTTGGTTGAGCGAACGAGCCATTTTGGCGGCGAGAAATAAGGACGTAAATAATTTGAATATAAAAATTCGAAGTCAAATCGCTGGCCAATTGCATTCATTAAAGTCTATCGATTCCATTATAGATCCAAATGAAGCCGTTAATTATCCAATGGAATTCCCGTGTTCATTGGATTTGCCAGGAATTCCGGCGCACAATTTGCAGGTCACGGTCGTGTTACGCAAACTGAACCAGCCAAAACTATATGCAATGGAACAAGACTCACTATTAAGAGGCTGATGAATAAAGTGATTGAAGCAACGATAATCATAGGAAAGTTCAATGGCGAGTATGTTCGGATTCCAAGAATACCATTGATTCCAACCGACTTACATTCGCAATGACGATTAATAAATCACAAGGCCAATAGTTGGAAGTGTGTGGAATAAACCTTGTTTTGCCATTTTTTCCCATTGGCAGTTGTACGTGGTGCGTTCGAGAGTAGGTAAACCATCAGCGCTATTCGTTTTCTCTCCGGACAGAAAGGTAAACATATTGTTCATCACCAAGCGTTACGATGAACGCATTATCGGCTGCCGAGGTCATAAGATTTTATAACTCTCGATTTCTTTCAGAAGGGTTATTTAAAGTTAAAGGATTATGCTGTTAAACCAGCAACAATAGACGCTTTGCGGATTAATTACAGCTATAGATTTAAAAAAAAAAAAAAATATCTGGCAAATGAAATGCGCTTTAGTTTCACATGCTCTTTGGTAATCCTAACTCAAAATCATTTATAACAAAATTTGAAGAAAAATCTTCTATGTGTGCACGCACGCGAAGATTTTTGCGTTTGAAAAGTAAGGGCTGAACCCCAGGGTCTAGGGGCTCAGTACAAATTTTTCGTAAAATTTCAATTTTGGTTATTTTTTTCCTGGGAATGATGAGTTTAGGAAAGGGATTATATGAAATTAGTGACATGTTCGAATCCGAGGGATGCATCCTCTGAATCGAAGGGCCCATTCTTTTGCGTTCATGTACCATTCATCTGATTGTGATGAAACGTTGATGATGGGTAGCATGCATGCGCGCAAAGGTTTCTGAGTTGGTAAAATCAGAGCTAGGCTCCTGGAACTAGGGGCATTGGTAAAATGTTTTTCTAAATTATCAATTGTTATGCTTCCGGTGATGCTTCCGATACTGAATTCAGTACCTGATGAATTCCTGTCATATACGATTGCAACTACAGTGACGTCGAGAAATTGCGTGCAGAATATCCGTAATTCAAAGAACATAATTTTGCAACGCCGGGTAATTCAGCTTGTAATAAACATGTTTCAATGAAATATTTGATATGCGCGCCATCTCTTATCAAATCGACTTATTTATTTTTTTAGTTTTACTGATTTCAATTATTCTCGAATGGTTGCCATGAGCATTCTTGCGAATTTTGTCCTAATGCTGTGTGCCTCACGTCGATTTTTTTGACTAAATTTCCAACTAACTAAATTGATGGTTAGTTCATATCAATCGTTCAAAGATGGCACAAAAAACATAAACTAAAATTTAACATTCTACGAAACATTTCTAATCGGTAATTGATAAATCGGAACTAACACTGCGGTCCAATTCGCAACTTATTTCAAATAAGTCGACTTATTTGACTTATTCAAAATGGCGGCTTGAAATAAGTAAACTGTTGGTCCAATTCAAATCGAGACTTATTTGAACATAACCCTACATTTCATAATAGGGATGACAGTTCTCAGTTCTAATAAATAGTGGTCTTTTTATTGTTTGTAATTAAATAAATTACACATTTGAAAAAACTATTAAAATGGAAAATCGTCGGCGTCAAATGATGTTACTGGCTATATTAGTAAATAGTAAATGGCTTTACTCCAAAATCATCAAACATGATGTAGAAATACTGAAGCGTTGGGAAACGTGTTATATGCGAAGAGTATATTGTATTCAAAGTATTTATTGTTTGAATCGTATATTGCCTAATTCATATTTGGTTTTGAGTTTGAAATATTGTACAACCAGCTTTAGTTTTGGAATTATATCTAGGGAATACCAATTTGGTAAAAAAACATTTGAGAATTAATTTTATTACGAACAAAAAATGTATGAAATGTCATTTGTGTGGAAACTCTAAATAAAAAGTCAAGATAGTCTACAATAAGTCTCCTCGTGAGGCGACTTATTGTAGACTTTCAAATAAGTCAGTGTACACAAAATAAATCATGAATTAGAAAACATTCTAAGTTAGCAGATTCAAACTAAATATCGGGTAGATTTTGGTTTATAAATATTAGCGACATCTAACAATACCTGGGTGAACTAACGATCAATTTAGTTAGTCGGAAATTTAGACAAAAAAATCGGCGTCAGGCACACAGCATAAGTTGCCTAAAAAAATAATTAATATTTTTTAGGACAAATTTCACTATTCTGCTCAAAATAGTGAAAATTGTCCTAAATCCAAAAAGCATTTGAATGTGGGGTTAGAATAACATACTAAATTCGGATAAGCCGATTAAACCATTGATTTAATCGTTTTTTACAGTGAGTGGATTTGAAATTTGGTCAAAAAGCTTGTTGGATTTTATTGTGAAAAAACATACACATAAATAAATTTTTATTTCAATTTTTATTCATAGTATAATTCATTAAAACAACAGGTACACAATTCATTTATTAATTATTATCCTTAAAATTTTATAAATTCAGTAATTAATTATTACAGTTTAAACTTTATAAATTTAACGTTTGTCCGTACTTCACATTTAATATTGCGTTGGATAACCCTTTTTGCTTCAGTACAGATTGTAGTCTTCTCGGCATCAAGTTTACTAAGTTTTGGGTAAAACTTGGTTCAATTTTCCTCCAATTTTCTTTTAGAATAAGCTTAAGCTGGTTTTTACTTTGAATGTTTTGTTTTCACACTCTTCTGTCGAGCTCCTCCTACAAATTTTCGATCGGACTAATATCCGGTGATTAGGGTGGTGTCTCTAAGACTTTGGGGCAGTTGTATGATAAATGGGACTTTACTATGTGGGCTTTATGTTTGCGGGACCGTTGTCCTGGTAAAAACTAAATCGATCGGATATTCCCAATTTTGCAGTGCTCTGTGTCATCTTCTTTACTATTAAGTAAAATTCCTTAGTAGACATTTTTTTCCATGATTTTATTAATAAATACCAGATTAAACACTTCACTTGGAGCCATACTAAAACGGCCCGTCCCCCGAATTTTACTGTTGATTTAATAATTGTTTAATTCTTCATTCGATTTCCTCCACATTTTCCCATTTCCCACACAAAACATTGTATTTTCATTAAAAACATTGCATTTAACCAGTAAATAATACTGTATTCCAAAATGTTTCAGTTTTATTCAAATACAATACTTGCAGAAATCTATACGTTTTTCCTGTTAACATCTTTAATATATGGTTTCTTGCTTGGTGTTCGACCATGGTATCCATTATTTCTAATTATATTTCTACCAGTATCTACTGATACAGATTTTCTATATACGAGCAGTTCGTTCAGGTTAGTGATCAATTTAGGTATATTAATTTTCGGATTTTCCCGTACTTGACTTATTATCCATCGTTCTTCATTACGATTTAACAGCTTAGGCCGACCTTTCTGAGGTATTGAATCGAGTCTATCTTTTGTTTTATATCTTTTAACAGAGTCATTCACCGTGCTTTTACTTAATTTTAAAATATTTCCGTTTCCCCAATCGTTTTCTTTTTTTCGTATTGAAATATTACTAATTGTTTATGTTCAAACGTCGTATTTTTGTTTTTCTTCCTATTTTAGTTTCTGGCGATAATTACTGCGCAACTATCAGTTTCTAAAATTATTTCACAGTTCATTGATGGAAATTTTTAACTACGGGAAATAACAATTTTTACGAAAAAAACATTTATATGGCACGTTTTAGTTAAAATTAGTACATTGTCCGAATATTAAATCCACTGATTGTACGTACTAATATAAGATCAAACTTGCTACACATTATATTAAATCTAATATTCTGGAAGCAAGCAGATAACGGTCATAAATTTTACCGGCAAATTTTTGTCCGGTCAGGTTGGCAAAATTTGAATTGGTGTGCTATAATTCTGACGAACAATTTTTTTTATCGTGCTAGATAAATATAAATATTATATATAAATATTTTACGTGGAAACCGATAACTATGGCTTGAGATATATAAAACAATGCACAATGTAACACATAACACATTAAAAACGCCCAGTCGTAACTTTTTGTCACCACCAGGAATCGAACCCGGGACCCCCGAATTACATAGCAAGCGCTCTACTTACTATGCTATCGAGGGCGACGATTTGCTATCGAAAAAATGCTAAATGACGTATATTCTGAGAAGCCACTAGCCCTCATCTAATAGAAAAAAAAACCTTTTTTTTTTGATAAAATTTGGAATTAAAAGTTATTATAACAGACAAACTTGTCATAAAGTGCTGCAATTCTAACGAACATTTTTCTAAATTTCTCCGAGATATTTTTATAAATCAGCATGCTAGGTGGACGTATTATCTAAGATGCCTCGAGGTCATACATTATAAGATAGCTGAAATTTAACAGCGAATAATAGGAGATTACGTTACTCGTATAGCAAGTAGCAGCACTATCGCTAAAGAGAATATATTTTGTAACAATTTATTTAGTGAAAATGTGATACATAACGAATAAAAAATTACCGCTGGTAATTACATATAAAATAAATTCTCTTTAGTAATAGTGCTGCCACTTGCGGCGAGTAGCGTAATCTCTTGTTTTCCGCTGTTAAAATTCCGCTATCTTATACAGCATTTTGAGGTCTCGTTTAGGGTGGTTATGTCATCCAAAATTGCCTTGATCTACTTTAAATCCATGGTTTTACTGAATTTCCCGGGAAAATATATAATCCGCGTTTCTAATTTGCAATCCCAGCAAATTTAGAAAAATCTTGCATTTGATTTATAGAACATCAATGTCAATTTGACTATCCCAAACACCCTGAATTCCCAATTTGACCTAAATAAAAGCATTTTTTTTTTATATAAGCGCCAGTTAAAGACGTGGACTATAGTATTTTCGCGGGAAATATAGGAAAACCGTACATGTGATTTACAGAAGATTAATGCAAATTTGCCCGTCCTTAAATTCGTTATATCGATTAATTCGTTATTCGTTATATCGCATTTAGCGCAAATTCCAAAATTTCTAATATCTAATTTATATTGAAAATAAACAAGTTTTAAATTTTGTAAAACATGGTGAAAAATCATAACTCGTGTCCCGTTTTGCATAATATTATTGATTGTGAAGTACATATCAAAAATAATACAAAAATTTACACTGTTAAATTAAAAAATATCACATTGGATTTGTTTTGTGGTGAAATTGAAACATTTTTAGATAATCCTTAGCATTTATATTACAGAAGTCCATAAGTCACTAATAGTGTCGCTGTAAGGATCAAATAATTTTCTAACTATTTTGAATAAACACGAGAAAATTGTAAATCGATTTACTAAATATTTTTTAATTCTAAAGAAAGCTATTTAAGACCATGTTTCTACTTTGATATGTCCGATCCTAGAGATGTTCACGGGGTCTCACCTATACGACCGAATAGCTAAATCAAAACCCCACGTGTGTGGTGAACAAGATTTAATTATGATGATTTTTAACAAGTGAAGCGCATTTTTAAACAACTATGGTTTTTGATTTCAATCTATATGCTAATTTTTCTATTACTCCTCCTATAGAGACGTTCACAGTTTTTAAAATGTAATTTAGGATAGCGTAGACAAAATTGCAACACTGAAATGAACATGGATAGTTTAAGATGATATTTACTATGCCATACAGGCTACTTAAAAATTCCATGAATTTTAATAAATTTTCAAAATTTATTTTACCGAACCTAGAAATGTTCACGCGGTCTCACATACATTGTGAGATAGATTAGTCAAAACCCGTGGTGAATGTGATCGAATTATGATGATTTTTAACTTGTGCAGAGACATTTTTACGTTTTCGGTTATACCCCATATACCAGAAATGTTCACGAGATCTCTTTCATATAATCGAATAGGTCAGAAAACTACCTATCAATATTGTGAAAATGGGACACGAATGATTATTTTCACCTTGTTTTTGCAGAGCTTGTTAACACTTATCAAGCTACTGCTTTTATTGAACGGTATTTTTTCCATCAAAAAACAGTGTTCAATTAATACAGGAAATTCTTTTTTTTTTATTATTTTGAAATTAACGAAAGTAGCGTCACTAAAACAACTGTAACTTATATATAAACTTAATGATCGAAATGTTATAACATGTTAACAGTTACCATTTGAAGGTTGGTAGAGTTTAAAAATCATATGGATTAAAAAATTGTGGTGCCATTTATTTGTCAGCCCGGGAACCTTTCAGGTGAAAAAATAATTCCAATGCATTCCATAAAGTTTGGTCTAGTATTCCACAAAGCTCTGTTATTGAGGCTCTACATTTACTGATTTACCATATATCATGGAGGAATTAATAAGTTAGAGGTCTCAAGAAGGCTGAACCAATTTCCCTCGCAAAATTAATCTTATTTTTTAGCTTTTATACATTTATTATCGTAGGAGTAATCAGAATGAAGTAATCGGAATTTCGGTCTAAAAATTGAAAAGAAAAAAATTGGTCCCAAAACAACGAAGGAAAATAAACTCTAAATGTATTCCCGAATAACCAAAATTTGTGATCACAAAAATAATTGCCAAATTGTGAATAAATTTATGTGTTATTTTGTCACAAATTATTGTGACTATTTTACAACTTACTTTTTTGGGTTTATTGTGACAAAATCATTTGAATAAAAAACGAGTGAATAAGGTTGTTGAAATTTCCTGAAAAACGCAGGTATAAGTTTGATGACCAGAATAAAACGCGAAAAAAATACATTTCACCCGCCCTGCCATTTTATAATCTAAGCTTAAAGTAAAAGGATTAACAAATATATTTGGTGGTTCAGTATTGTGAGTGAATAAATAAAATTTAGTTCTTGTATAAATAATAATAAATTAAAATAATATTTTACAAAACAGTATACTAGTATAAATACTAGTATAACAGTATAAATATATTTACGTAATATATAATATAATATTGGTAAGTTACACATAAATATGTTTGCTTAAATATTTTTGGTAAAAATGAAAATGGCGTTTCGGTGTTTTACGCTCTAAAATAAAAAAGTTATAAATCTAGTTTTTATTGTGAAAAAAATTAAAAATGGCGTGTCATATCCGTATTTTTGCGTTGTAACTTTAACGCTGTAAAATAAAAAAGTAGAAAATGAGAGAGAGAGTTATTAGAGTTTAGAATGTGAAAAATGTTGTGTTGTTTAAATTCACGATGGAAAGACAACAAGGTGAAATATTGCGAATGTTAATGTGACGTCACTTGTAGCCAAAAAACATGAGATTTCGGTTTTTTTTATTATTTTTTTAAATAAATGCATAATAAATGTATTTTTTTTAAATAAAAAGCTTATTTAAGTTTGATAAGTATAGTTAAAGAAATATTTTAATTATCTTCTGATTTTTAGTTAAAATCAAACATTTATTTACTTAAATAAATTAATTAACAATCTCGAAATCCACATCAACTAAATAATTGGGGCCTTCTTTAATTTGTAGCCAAACCCATCAACTACATACATCTGATAAGAACAAAAATATTTAATAATTCTTTTTTTAGCTAGCGGAAATCATAAAGTAACAAATGAAATAAAATTGAGATTTATTTTTAATTTGTAATTTAAAGTACATAATCTTTTTAAATAAATGTAAGAATTCATTTATTTTTTTACAGACCACTAATATTTTTGAAAATTGTAAATCGAAAAACGTAGTTATAATATCGTTAAGAATAATTTGTGGACTGAATTTCTTTATATATATATATATATATATATATATATATATATATATATATATATATATATATATATATATTATATATATATATATATATATATATATATATATATATATATATATATATATATATATATATATATATATATACAGATATTTAGACGTGACAATTATTTCATAATAGCTATAGACAGGTACATATTGTTTTGTTGGTAAACATATGTATTAAACAATTTATATTTTTATGTTATATACTCTCATTATTCTATCCTTTTTTTTGCCGTCGGCTTAAAAAATATATCTCGACGGAATATTTCCTCAAATATTTCGACCATAAAATGAAATATAAAGGGTAAACCATAAAAAAGTGTTTAGTTAAACTGTAATTATCAAAATTAAAAAAGGTCGTTTAAAAAAATAAGTTTATTGCAAATTTATTTAAACAATTAATCGAAAGTTGGCTAAAAGTGACGTAATGCGCACAAAACGAAGAAAATGAAACATGGAAATATTTCACCTCTTTATTTTTGTTCATCGTGGTTTAAAATTATTTTTTGTCTTTTACAATAAAAAATTTAAGTGAGATTCATAATCGAAATATACTGGATTTAAATGTTGCTATTATGATTATAGCCATGAGTGAGAATAATGTCACTTGTCCTTACCTAAAATTTTTGGGCGGTGACGCCAGGTAAGATTTTACAAATAAAATTTTAACTAAATAATGATGTAAATGATGTGAGATTCATAATAGGGATATAAGTTCAGTTCATGAGTGCCAAACATCTACTGTGTTAATGTTCCTAGAGGATTGATTTCCAAAATATCAAGATGTATCTTCACATATTACAAAAATCGAGTAAAAGACGAATTTTATAAGCATTTAAGCATTGTAATTGGCCGATTGGAACTCGTACAACATTTCGCCATTTTCGTTATTATTTATATTTGTTTTTAATTATAACTTATTGATATTAAATTAATGATTATTACCCGTTTAGAACTCTGGTCATTTATCATATACGATGGGGAAAAAGCTAAAAGATACATCCCGTCAATTCCGGCATAAATTACTTAAGGAAAATTATAAGAAAAATTTAATAAAACAAATCTCTCGACCCAGTATCAATCCCAGCCAACGTTCCATCGATCCGGCAATTTCGTTCAACATCAATAGTATACCAGAAAATCAACATAAAATAACTCATAAAAATACATCCTTTGAAGCCACACCAACCACTTCAGCACACTTTCCTCCGTCATTTAATTATTCCGATGAACCGAAAAAAAATTTAACTGATGAGTTAAGAATATGGGCACTCCGTGAAAATATTTCTGGAAAATCGCTATCTTCCCTTTTAAAAATATTAATAAACTTTGGGTTGAGTTTACCTTCAGATTCCAGAACACTTTTACAAACACCAAGAATAGCTTCAAGAATTGAGGTTATTGAACCAGGAAGTTACATGTACCATGGAATTAAAGAGCCATTATTAAAACGATTTAACAAAGCTTTAAATAATTTACACGAGGTCAGTTTTTTTATTAATATTGACGGTTTACCCATTGCAAAAAGCTCCACAAACTGTATTTGGCCGATTCAATTAAAAGTAGTTGAATTTAATTATATTTTCGTCGCCGGCATTTACCATGGCCCGCAGAAACCTCATTCGTTTAATTTAAATTTAAAAGAATTTACCGAAGAATTGTGTGATTTAGTGGTAAATGGATTAAATTGCGATAATAATAAAATATCTGTGAATATTCGAGGATTTGTTTGTGATGCTCCTGCTAAGGCGGAAATTACCTATATCAAGAATTTTAATGGCTATTATGGATGTCCACGATGTACGACTAAAGGAAAATATGACAAGAAAATTATATTTCGACGAAAGTAATTGTGATCTACGAACAGATGAAAGTTTCCGCCAACGTCATCAAATTGAACACCACAAAGAAGAAAAATCAATATTAGAGCTACTTCTTATTGACATGGTGTACGATTTTGTACTGGACCCAATGCATCTATTATATCTTGGTGTAATGAAAAAATTAATTAAGTTTTGGGTTGACGGAGAAAAGGTGAAATTTAGAAAAACAATTTTATTATCACAATTACCACCAACACGTAAATTTGATGAATCAGATGCAATGGAGTTTCACTTTGTAAAGTTTAATTCCGATAAAATATCTCAAATAGATTCCAGAATAAACCGAATTTCTAATCAATTGCCTCGTGATTTTTCTCGCAAGCCCAGGAGCATTAAACACTATAGATTATGGAAGGCAACGGAATTTAGAATGTTCCTAATTTATACAGGACCAATTATTCTAGAAGGAATCTTGGACCCCGATTTATATAATAATTTTTTACTGTTACATTTGGCAACTAATATTTTATCAAAAATTTCATCACCTGAAGAAATAACTCATGCAAATATTTTATTGCGTAAATTCGTGCAACACGCCGCAGTACTTTATGGAAAAAATTTTATCGCTTATAACATGCATTTGTTAATACATTTGGCGGCTGATGCTAACCGACTTGGCCCTCTAGAAACGTTTAGCGCTTTTTCGTTTGAGAACAACCTAAACAAATTAAAAAAATTATTAAGGTCTTTCAACAATCCGTTGCAACAGTTACAAAATCGAATTATTGAATCAACATTTAGAGATAATGTCGAATCCCCAACAGAAACAGGATTATATGAAGAATGGCCTGGCATTCAATATTTTGAGCAACCAACTACATTTTATAAAAAATATATTTCACCAAAATTTATCTTAAAGATTAATGAAAAGGATAATACAATAGTCATTAACACCAACGAATATTTTGTCATTAAAATTTTTTTTTATAATAAGGGTGATGCTATGGCAATTGGAATTTATTTGTCTGGTTCTATTCCCGTCTACTCACTACAGGAAGATAATTGTCAAACCACAACTCATCTTAAATTTAATCCAATTTGTCAAAATGAGTCTGACCTTAAATTGATCAAAATAACAGACAATATTACAAAATGTATCAGATTAACTACTGATGAATACATTTTCGTAATGCCACTTTTGAATTAAATGGATTTTACAAGCGGTAAAATAATTATCTAAATTATTAATTATATTTCTTATCTATAAATATATTGCAGATAAAACATGTCTTCTCCGGATATTTTCCAACAGCTGGACAAGTTTGTTAAATTGAAAGGACGAAATAAAGAAAATGAAGATCAATCAAGTATAAATAAAAAAAAAATATTTAAATTTTATTTTGAAATAAACTAAAAATTTTATATAATTTCAGATATTATGACACAAATGTCCGAGAGCCAGGATGTAAGTCTTGAATTAAGGGAATTGCGGGAACAGTTTTCAACAGAAATCAGTAAAATCAACAAAAATCAAAAATTATTTTAATGCACATATGTAAATAATAAGAACTAACTATCCAAATATATTTTTTTTTCATAACAGATGGATTAAAATTGGAACTTGCAACGACCCAACAAAAAATTCAGTGCCTTACTGAGTTAGTGGCTGAAATTCCGAATAAAATAAATTATGACCTAACTGTTAGGTACGAAAACAGAAGCAGTCAACCTGAGATAAACATCCCCATTAGCAGCATGGAAACCTTCAATGAGGTAAATGAGTCGTGTGAAGATGAAGACTACGCAAAATCCTTGGTAATTATTATATAAATTGTTAATTTTAAAACACATTGATTTATTTGAATTTTAATTTATAGACGCGAAAACTTTTGACATGTGGGGGGATAGCGTAAAGAAGGCCACACGCCGCGTAATAAATAAACTATTTACATTTGAATTACAAAAGCAGATTAATTACACAGGCAAGAATAACAAAATAAAACTGTCCTGTACAAATTATAGACAAATAATCCTCGGTAAGTGGTTCAATAAGCATAAGGCCCGTTGCACACTTCAGCTAAGCTAAGCTATGAAACATTTATTTCTATAAAGTTATTTCTATGCGCTCAAAATTGGGCAACATATTTCACAAAGCTTAGCGCTAGTGTGCAACAATATATTCAAAATTGTTAATTACAACTACGAGCTAAACATCGCTTAGCTTAGCTTAGCTGAAGTGTGCAACGGGCCTAAGAATCTGATATATGTTTGTCTATAGGTATGTAGGTATGTATTCAAACATATAAATATATATATATATATATATATATATATATATATATATATATATATATATATATATATATATATATATATACATGTATTATACATCATCATATATGAGCATTTACATTTTCATATACATGAACATGTACATAAAAATCTACATATATCGTTTAATTATTAGATGCCGTGAAAGACATTAGAACTGATTTCGATGAGAGTATCGTTGAATCTGAAATCAAAAACTACAAGCAGCGGGGGAAGGAAAGATTTATCAACGCAGAAAAAAGAAAAATATAGTTATTAATATACCTATTAATATTATAACAGTTGAATTAATTTATTATTTGAAAAATTAAGCCTAAAGCCTTTTATATTTTAAAATCGTGAATTAAAGTTATTTTTATTTTTTATGAATTATTAAGCATACAATGTACATATATATATATATATATATATATATATTTATAATTTTTCCTAATGAATTGTCTGATCTATTAAAAATAAATTAAAAACCGGTATAAGAAAGTGTTTATTTAAATTAGCCGAATTTTCCAAAAGAAATAAAGAAATTCACAAAATTTTGAAGAAAAAAATCACAAAAAATTTGTAGAAAAAGTGAAATGGAAATGTCACTTTAATGTGACCAAATTTCTATGATAAATTTCGCAAAAATTCCACAAAATAGTTCACATAAAAAATCTTATAGAAGTGACATTTGATTAATCATAATTTCAACAAAAATGTTAACCAATTTTTCACTTAAAAGTCACATAAAAATTGGTAAATTTTTGGGAAAATATTGCAACAAAAGTTCACAATTCTTTCCAACGAAATGCCACAAAATTGAGTCACAAAATGACTGTATCAATTTCACAATCAGCGTCAACCCCATCCACCATATCTTAACAATTTTGTGACAAACTTTTACACATTTTGGTCCACCAATCACAAATTTTGGTGATAATATTTTGGTGTTTTTGTGACATATGGTTACTCGGGTTAATATGATATAACGATTTTGAAAAAATTTGATTATCATCATAAAAATCAGACCAATATACCAGAATTCCTCAAAGAATTCGGTAACAAATTTAAAATTAAAGAAATATTAAGAAAATTTCTAAATGCAAGTTAAATTAGTAATGATCGTCCTAAAAAACCGTACAAAAGCCAGCAATATAGTCAGAACTTTGAACTATTCATCATAACTCACTATACTCATAGGGCTATGACTGATCTATCTAACCATGTATGTAAGACCCCGTGAACATCTCTAGGATGGGTAAAATAAAATTTAAAAATGTATTCAAATTATTTGATGAAACTTCTAAGTCGTGTATGGCATAGTAAATACCATGATAACCGAACCCTGTCCAGAACTATCGAATGTCGAACCTGAACTATCCAAAAGTAAAAACGTGAGCCCGTGAACATCTCTAGGATTTCAGTTATTTGATTGTTATTACAATAAATCGGGTTCGTCGCTTGTTTGGGAATGTCAATGGGGTAAAAATCTTATTGGAGAAAATACCAAAATTTCCAATTGAGAAAAAAATTGATGGTTTTTGATTTCAATCTATATTCTAATTTTTCTATTACCCCTCCTATAGAGACGTTCACAGTTTTTAAAATGTAATTGAGGATAGCGTAGAAAAAAACCATAGTTGTTTAAAATTGCGCTTCACTTGTTAAAAATCATCATAATTAAATCTTGTTCACCACACACGTGGGGTTTTGATTTAGCTATTTGGTCGTATAGATGAGACCCCGTGAACATCTCTAGGATCGGAGATATTAAAGTAGAAACATGGTGTTAAATAGCTTTCATTAGAATTAAAAAAAGTTTAGTAAATCGACTTACAATTTTCTCGTGTTTATCCCAAATCGTTAGAAAATTATTTGATCTTTACAGCGACACTATTAGGGACTTAGGGACTTCTGTAATATAAATGTTAAAGATTATCTAAAAATGTTTCAATTTCACCACAAAACAAATCCAATTGGAATATTTTTTAATTTAACAGTGTAAATTTTTGTATTATTTTTGATATGTACTTCACAATCATCAATATTATTAGAAAATTTTCTGACCTATTTGAAAATATGAAAGAGATCCAGTGAACAATTCTGGGTTGGGCTATATAACCGTAAACGTAAAAATGCCTCTAGTCAAGTTTAAAATTTCATAATTAGTTCATAAGGTTTTGACTGATCTATCTGACCCCTTTAGCATCGGTGAAATAATATTTGAATATTTACTAAATTCATGGAATTTCCAAGTAGCATGTATGGCACTTTGTCTATACACAATTCTAAAATGCAAGTAATAATCTATGAACTCTCGATCTATTCGGTCACATAGATGAGACCCATGAACATCTTTAGGATCGAAAATATAAAATTAGAAACATTGTCGTAGCCTTCATATATTCATAGCGTTCTTTAATATTTATTCAGAATTAAAAAAACTTTAGAAAATTATATCACAATTTTTTCCTGTTTAGCTCAAATTATTAGAAAATTGATGATCGTAATTTACAATGACGCAAATTATCTAAAAATATTTCAATTTCAGTTCAAGCCAAATCCAATTGGAATATATTTAAATTTAAGAGTGTAAATTTTTTGTTATTAGTTTTGGTATGTTTGTCACTGATTTTAGCTGACATTTTTGAGATGGTAAATCATTGACCTATTCTTAAGATTTATGTAAAGTGTATTTTTGAGATTCGTTCTATTTAAAATTATATTTAGAAATAGAGCCTTTTTGATAGATTTCAATCAATCTTCCAGCCAATTATGGAGATGTCCACGGGGTTGCACTATACCATTTTCAAAATGATCTTTCAATCTACTGAGTCTACAGTGGATGGGATAAAATTATGATGGGTTTTACTATGTTTTAAAGATGTTAGAAATTCCTCAATTTTGATGAATATTAGAAGTTTTATAAAGAGCGAGCTAAATATATTCAAAAGTCCTAGACGACGCATTCGATTCTAATTGGTTTTTATATTCCTTCAATAGAATTCATGTTTTCATTTGTACTGTCATTACCAGATATATGCATGGAATCTCTTCTATACATTTACGACATATACCAAGGCATTTTATAAAAACCATGTCTATTTATTGATTTTTTGACTTGAGTAGAACAAAATTTTTCATTCAAGTTTCGCACAACATCTTTTACAGTTATTCCTTGTTACCATATGAGCGAACCCAGGGACCGACCAGTTTGTATTAAAGTACATACCAAGGCCATCATAAAAAACCATGTCTATACATAGGAGGTTTCGGCGGTATAAAAAAGAAAATATGTTAAAAATTTTAAAATTTTATTTACCAAAACCAGGTTCATCAGAAGCATGAGACGTAATACTAATCTATTAAAACGGGCTCGTCGCTTGTTTGGAAATGTCAATTTAAAATCCAATTGGAGATTTTGCTAAAATTGACCAATTTATTCTGCTCCATAGGCAGTTTATATTATAAGCTTTCGAAAAATGTTGACGAGATTCGTGGACATCTCGGGTAATGGCAGTACAAATGAAAACATAATTTCTCTTATAGGGAAGAAAACGAATTAGAATTGCATGCCAATCATTTGAACGGTAGGATACTGTCTAATCTATTCAAAACTGTGGGTGTGAATCTGTGTACATCTCTACGATTGGCGGTATAACAAAAGGAATTTTTTCATCCAGAACCTGTGAATATATTTAGCTCACTCTCTTTATAAAACTTCTAATATTCATCAAAGTTTTGAAATTTCTAACATCTTTAAAACATAGTAAAACCCATCATGATTATATCCCATGCACTACAGACTCAGTAGATTGGAAGATCTTGTTGAAAATGGTAGTGAAACCCCGTAGCCATCTCCAGAATTGGCTGGACTTGTGTTTGAAACCCGTCAAATAAGAAATAGGTGTGTGCTTTACCTTCTCAAGAATGTTAGCTAAAATCTGTAGATATTTCTAGAATCGACGGCACACCATATAGAATTAGTCTAACTTTATAGTTTGCTTTTGAAAATAAATTCCAATATTGATTTTCAATTGATATAGAGCCTTATGGAATTCTCGAGGAGAAGGAAAATCAGTGGAACTCATTATACGTAAAGTCCACAAGTGTTTGTTATTTACAAGATTACGCTATAAATACGAGTCTCGATAAATAACAATTATTATTAATACAATTTTATCATTACCACCACAGCTGATTTTCCATTTTTCTCGTATACCAGAAATTAAAAATCTGAAGAATAATTTTATTGAATTATCGTTGAATAGTTACTAACAAACTGTAGCTACCCATAATTTTATTTTATTACATTTTTTTGTAACATTAATATTACAGATTAAATTATTATTGTTAACACTTATTATCACCCTTTTTTATCATCATCCTAGCAATCCACAATCTCGCAATTAATCTTATTTTTTTTTTAGTTAAATTTTACTTACTTTTCTCACACAAAGTAACACAAAAAGAAAAACAAGATGTTGAAAATGTTATCATTAAAAATGAAAATGTTTTCTTGGAAAAAATGAAAAATCTGTGAAAATTATCCATAATTATGTATAAAATTTCAAAAAATAAAAATTATCTTAATTTAAAAGAATTAAAATTATAATTTTATTATTATTTTTTAATTGGATTAAAATAAATTCGCACCGATTTTTAGGCAGGCGTGGGCGGCCGGTGATATACAGCCCACCAATACTTTTAACACTTTGTCCAGGTCTAATTTTTTTGTGGATTTAGGATTTCATATAAAAATTATTTTAAAATACCCGATAAATCAAACATAAAAAATATGTCATTTTCATGAAAAACAAGTAAAAATATATTTTTTTTCATTTTGTGGATATGTTGGAAAATGTTGAAGAGTTTGAATATCACTTGAATATATTATTTAAAAATAATTTTTTTATCCCAGATACTTACAAATAAAAACTACATACATACTCGTAATCCCGTGTATGATGTAGTTTGTGTTTTTGAAAGAGATAAATCGACTGTGTCCTATCCTATATACCTATATGATATTATAGTAAAATAAAAAAATCGACAGTTACAAAATTTAAGGAATTTTTCAAGTACACAATCAAGGGTGAAATTAAATTGGATTGATATGAACGTGATAAAGGATACATCGTTTAAATGAAATAAATTTCGTACAGAAGAATTTCGGTTTGTGTTTGATTTTGAAGTGTTTTCCTCTTCTCGAAACTCCTAATTTGATATCTCCCTCTTTAGCTCGTCGTATAACAAGATTATATAAAATAAATTTAATCTTTTATTTTATTTAGTTTTACAGTGAAATTTATTTTTTAGTTTTTTTTTTTTTTGCTATATAATTGAAAAAGTTTTCCAATTAACTTCCAATTGAAGAGAAAAAAATTCAATTTTTTATATGTTTAAATTCTATTTAAATATTTAATTAGCGCAAACACAAGATTGGTATATTATATAATGATATAGTTTGTAATGTAAATGATGTTTGCAGTTCGAGATGATATCAGAAAAAGTGAGAGTTTTATTAGTAAAATTAAAGTCGTGGTGTAATAATTTCGTTTATGTTTATTTACGAATAATAATTTCATCATCATATTGTACAGCTATTAAAAGGGGTTGGGGTCGTTTGCCTAATTTCAACATCCCGATTTTCAAAGCCCGAGTTTCAAAAGCACAATTTAAAAAAACAAAATTATGAATTCTGGAGCTCGATTCAATGCGTTAATAAGAAAAGCAATACTTTGATGCAACATTTGGAATGCAATAATTGTGGAGGCTGTCGGCTTCGACAACTCTTACGAGTACGCGAGAGGTCGCTGCGCTCTCCCCCTCCCCCGCTTAGCCCTCCGAGGAGCTTAAGATTAGAACTTCGGGGGACGTAGGAGCCGAGATCATCAAACATGTTGCACTAAGTGCCACAAGTAGAAGCAGATTAAGCGGACTAAAAAAATGAATGACACCTACTAAAAAGCAAAAATTTAAAGGTTATTGTAAATAGAAACAATACTGATAAAGTTAAATATTTCATTAAAAACTCAAACGTTATTTTCAAGACGACCAAAATTTTATTTTTTATTAAAAGAACATATTTATACAAATCCAATTGAATCCAATTGAAAATTAAATTTTACAATTATTGGTTGAGGAATGACCAAGTTCAAGTGAGCAGGCCCAACTCGAAAAATTCTAGAATAATTCACATTAAAATGCAAATAATATCCGATAACCCAAATTTAACCTAGATCGGGCAAAAAATGACCTTGTTCTTAATAAAAATGAACATAAAAAAAAGCAAAACTTAATATTTAATATCTTTTTAAAATCTCGACTTTTGTCGGAATTTTTAAGGTATCAGCAAAATCGTAATTTCGAAAGTCGGGATTTTGAAAGTTCGGATTTTAAAAGTCGGGATATTGAAAGTCGGGATTTTGTTTTTGTCGGGTTTTTGATAATTCGTTCTTTTATAATTCGGTATTTTGTACCGACACCAACTTAGAACTTAGACTATGCTGATTTCTAAAGCGAAAAATCAAACTTACCGGAGTTTTAGTAAAAAACTGTCTTCTATAATCAAAAAATATAATTACTGTTTAATTTTCATAAAACTAACAAAGACAACTTATTGGTGAAAATTTAATCTTTAATTCTGTCTTAATAATTCAGATTACTTTTCAACTTCATTACAAAAATCGAAAAAGCTTTATTTATCTATTATTTATAAATGGTGCCTACAGTCACTACAATCGGCACAAACAAACAAATAATAAAAAATTACGGCACGTAAGCTCGACTACAAAATATTATATAAAACTTTCATAAATTAATCTATCGACAAGTGATAATCAAAAGCTTCGTAGACCTTGTTAAATACCCGCGGTATACTTGGAATTGGATTAGAAAGACCGTAGTTGGCTACCGCTCGGTCAATGAATAAAGCTCCATCACATTGTCGTATCCGACGTTCGGGAGCATACAAGTTGATACATACCAATACATACTTTTAATTCGCAATGTAAATGATATACTTTTTAAAGTTGTAAAAAACGAAAACTTTCTCACAAATGACTAACCATGACTGACTCATTGTGTTCATTGCACTCATAATTATACATCGATCGAATATTCTAGATTCACCTGGTTTATTTTTAACGATTATAATACATACAATATATCAAAATATCATTAGTGCTACTACTCAATCCCAGACGTCACTAATCTCACAAAAAATATTCCTAATGTTCTTAACCTTATAATGAATTATTGTTGAACTAATATCCCGCTTAAGCTGAATTAATTGCACATCAACTCAATAGGCGATCGGCAATGTACTTTTTAACGTATTTGCAAACCAGAAATGGAAAACCTACTATGGAAAGTGCTTTGAGCGATATCCGTTTGCGCCAATCATGACACTTTATTCGGAAGATTTGAAATGTGTCGGAGTCGTTTGCCCACTCTTTTAAATTCGGAAATCAAAATTCCGCCATATGATAATAGAAAGCAGGTTTTAATAGTTTGTTTTAAAACAGTACCATGTAGAACAGGCAAAAAATAATTGATTGATCAGAATCAAGGTGAATTGGAATTTAAATTTGAACGTTTGATGAAATATTGAATTTTTGTCGAAATAAATGGAACTACGAATTAAGGTCAAATTTGGTTTGTAAAGCTCTCAGCTATAGGTAACAAAACTTAGCCATTTTTCAACCGATAATTTTCAAATTTGGAAGAGTTTCTACTGTAGTGAAAATTGAACAACAATTTATGATAAATTTTTAGAGTTCAGCAATGCAACATGGAACCAACCAGTTTCCCCCGAATTTGTTATATTTATTTCATTTTTAATTGCAATAAATAAAATAAAAAACCAGGTTTTGATTACTACCCCAATATCTTATGAATTAACTCGAAATTTTGATTATAGATTTTTTTTAATACGAATGGTTGGTTTATCAATTATAAAACTTTTATTTCATTATTAGCACTCTACTAGCGAAACATAAATTCATCTAGTTCTGACCAAATAAAACTTCATTAATTCTAGAATTTAATAGGGCCAACCCTGTATTTGTTTTACTCTTAGGGAAATTACAAAAATAATGTTGGGTTTCGAGCTGGAATAGTTGCTCAATTTCGTATGTTTAGAGCATTTTAAAAGAAATGACGGTTATATTCGGCCAATACATGCTATTGTTTTGCTATAATCAATGTTTGAGATTTTTAAAAATCTGCAGTACTTAATTGCTATAACGTGGCTTATATAAATAAATTTGCTCGTAAGTTCTTTGTCCATGCAGTACTTTTAGGATTGCAAGACATAAAGCCTATCTTATTCCGGCCAAATAAAAAACTTTATTTTTTCTCAAATTCAGTAAGACTAACCCCTAGCTGTTTTTATTTGGCAAACCTTGCTAAAATATTGTTGAGCTTGGATCTGGAGAAATTTGCTTAATTTCGTATGCTAAGCGCATTTTACTTCATTTTTATTGTAAAATTGTAAATTTTTAATTTTTAAAGCGCGTTATTTTGCGAAGAACTATCGTTGCAGCAGATTCATTTCTGCACAAGCCAACTGGAATTGTCAGTCATGTCGTGATTCTTAATTCCTTCCTTGATTTCCGCCAATACAATGCGAGTTGCAGAAATTTGAGGTTGTTCGAGAATGTTGAATGCATAAGTTTGAGTGAAAGCAAACTCAAGCAGTAAAGCTACCGCTCGGATGGTCCCCATGTATTTATTTTTCTTATTAAGACACGTCTTTCCAAAGCACTTGCATTCCCTTATGAGCTCGATGTTTTTCTCATAAGGTTGTCGCAAGAGAAGGTGGTGTTGTAATAATTTTCCGATTGTATTCACATATTGAAGTATGGTACTCTCACCACTGCCGGCACATTGTTGATCACCAATTTACTATTATCCGCGAACGTGGCATTTTTCTCTTAGGAGGTGGTTGCTCCAATTCATCAGCATCGACACTTTTTCAGTGTTGCCTTAAAAAACGCAAATTTCCTTCAGAC
The DNA here is from genome assembly GCA_947310385.1 of Nephrotoma appendiculata. Taxonomy (NCBI): domain Eukaryota; kingdom Metazoa; phylum Arthropoda; class Insecta; order Diptera; family Tipulidae; genus Nephrotoma; species Nephrotoma appendiculata. The sequence goes on along the minus strand of OX371225.1, from coordinate 207,855,413 downwards.
ACATTTCCTTGAAGTTGCTGTAGTCTGGATGATCTTCTTTCTATTTTACGGGATCACTCGATATGCAGGCTAGTGACGAGCGTCCTGTGCTTGATTCGCTTTTGGTAAAGGTTTCGTTTTTTCCTTATAGTAAAGCGAGGGATACGAGTATCTTTGGACTCCCTCTCTCTAACTCTAGCCTTTCGCCGCCTTTATTTTTCTATAAAATAACTGCGTGAGTATTTTGCTCGTTTAAGTGAGGCTTTACACTAATCTAGTGACTCAGACTGGTACGGTCTACCCTGCTTCATTTACTACCGTCCACAACTCTTTTTGGATCTTAACACTTTCACTATTCAGAAAATTTAACATTTATGTCATTAATTAAAAAATTATAAATTAAAATAATATATTTGTTGTATCTTAATTCTAATTCAAATTTGTTTAAATTAATTATTTATTTTATGGATTTCGCCGCCTATAGGCATCACCATCAGTAAAATTTATTTTGAAAAATTATTCGAAGTTGGGTCTTTTATACCTAAAAATTTCCTTGATCACAGGTTCCGTACATTGTGTTTTTCTAGAAAATGCTCTGGTTAGCGCTTATTAAGATTCCAAGATTTGTTCGTAAGTTTTTTTAATAGTTCCCTTCGTACTTTTTTAGAACAAATACCCGCAGCAAGAACTACTAATTAGATTAATCCTTCTTATCTTCTTATCTATGATAAAAACTGATATATGGCGTCACGGCTTCTACGCAGAAGGTCGTTCAACGAAACTCCCATCACACCAGGTTGGATCCTTATCCTCACCAGCTAGGATGGTAACTTTGGCAAGGCGAGATAAGTGTTAACCTCAAGTAAGCTACAGGTTGCAGTCAAAACCAATTACCTGACAGCATAGTTCACAGTGTAAGTCCAGCATAAAATCATAAAAAGCATTCTCCTTTCGATCGATCCGGGTCGATGACGTGGTTATCAATATTGTCAATATTTCTCGTTACATCAGAAACCAGATATTGCGCTTTTATCTCGTAGGAGTGTACGCATTGGCTACTGTTGTGGTAATCTACACGCGATTTCATCGGATAAACCGCTCCATTCTCACCAGGTAACATTGCCATTCCGTAGAGCATTGAGGAGATCAGCAAGTGATGTGTCTCCTTGGCGTTGCGTTAGCTTGGAGAAGTCGTAGTGGTTGGTTGAAGATGTCGTTTCCTCTCACTCTCGAAAATTGAATCAGGTCGCCTTTTTCTTTGAAGTTTTGTCCTTCGAAGAGTTTGTCCTCCTTCTGCGTAGTTGTCGGAGCCGTGGGTCAATGGCGCATAACATTCCGTATGTTGCCATTGAGATCTCATCAATGAAGACATATTCAATATATTTGCTGTTGTTTCATTGTCTTCAGAAAGTTTCCAGTCAACATCGACTAGTTGACAGTTACTCCGTTCTTATGTATTGGCATTTCAAGCATGTTATGTAGAGATGATCCGCTTATTAATCTTGCAACTACCCCAAATAATACTGCTCCCTTCTCAGCTTGTCTTTCAACGCAAATAGATTTAAATCGGACGGCTTTCACCTGCTGCTGCAAAAGACATTTTGATTCCGGAGTGTAATGGTGGATCCATGTTTATTTATTTTGGTTAAACAGCTCCAAACGAAAGAAGATAAAGAGTGGCACCCATTTTGAACACCTTTTTCTCATAAACAAGTTCCCATGCAAAATAGTGTATAATACACTGCCCTTATAAATATCTTTAAGGTATCAGCTATCTCACATATTTTCAATTGACGATCTTCATGAACTATTTTGTGAGGTTTTTTATCTTTTCTGAAAAACCTGGTGAATCGGGCGACTAAAGCGTTCAGCACAATTAGTGTTTGTACGGCCACGTTTAAAGAAAGAAAACCAACGTTCGACATTTGCTTACCTTGGAGTAAAGTCTCTATATCATTTATCAAGCCATTACTTGGTTTGAACTGTGGGACCTACTATTGAAATCGACCGCCGCCGATTTTTGTTCATTGTTTATATTCAGCAATAGTAATTACTATTGCTGAATATAAAAAACGAACAAAAATCGTCGACGATCGATTTCCATAGTAGGCCCCATGATTTTTTGGTTGTTCAAGATCGACTATCATCGTTCGCTTAATAAAATATCATTACTTTTTTTAAAGCAAAATAATATAATATTTCAAAAAAAGATTATTTTAATATAAAATTAGCTTGTTATTGTTAATTACAAATCTAAAATGTAAGTAAAACAATAATCTTAAACAAATTTATAAATTAAAATACGCAGTTATAGTTTAGTTTAGTATGTAAAGTTTTAAATTTTTAAGTTATGTTGAAAATTGAAATTTTTTTGTAATTTTTGTCAGGTTAAGACAGAAACAAACAAATATCCAACAATTAAAAATTCTAGTTGAATTTTTGGAAAAATATCCACATTTGGCAACTGGAGCTTCAGTAACGGCAGACGGTAGGGCCTCTGCGAATTATTTATGCGAAAATCAATCCGTTGCATTAAATGCAGCGGGTCCACCAGTTAACAATGCAGATAAATGGAAAAAAGTTAGTTATTATAATTTTCAAAAATGTGTACATACAATCTATTTATATATGTATTAATTTTTAGGTATGGAAGGATTTGAAATATAGAATTAGAAGTAAGATGGTAGCCAACGAACAGGTCCAAACAGCAATTGGTGGAGGACCCAATAATGAGTACCATTTTACAGACTTGGAGGAAAGGATAGTAGAGTTGATCGGTGTACGGCAGACTGTCGAAGAAGTAGGTCACTCATCAATTAATAATCAACCACCAAATGCACTAGAAGGGAATGAAAGTTCCGATCAGCCACAATCAACTCCGCTAAATAAAAGAAGATCAATATCAAAAAAAGCTCTTCTCAAAGATCATATAAAGATCCAAGAGAAAATGTTAAAGCACATTAGCTTAAAACTCAATCAAATCGTTAAACAAAACGAAGAAAATATAAAATTTACGAAAAAGCAATATTACTTGAAACTTTTAAAGTTTAAGTACATCAAAGAAAGAGACGCGAGACTTATTTCACACTAACCATTAATAAAAATAATACTGTGGCCATAAATTAGATTTACTAGATTAGATTAGAATTTACTAAGATTTTTATTGGATCTTATACCAAAGGCGAATTAAAAAAGAAACAATTATTTTAATATGAGTTAAAAATGAAATACTATAATATAATTTTTATATAAAACCAAACTTTATTAAAACTGAAATAAATTTAATATATTTTTTTGTAAGTAAATCATTTTTTTAAAATTTGTTAGGCAATAAATTAAAAAAATGAAATTCTCATTTGGTCTCGAATTCTACGAGCCTCGCTTTGGTAGGTGTTGTTTATCGTTGTTGAAGTTTCCTCAATAGCATCCACTTCATTGTCCGGTCCTTCAAGTTCCTCGTCGAAACTGTCAGTGAAATGAATGCAAACATTATGAAATGCACTACATACATTCACAATTTGTGAAACATTTTTGGGGGTGTAGTGCAACTCTCGCGCTGATAAAAGGCAGCAAAATCTTGCTTTTAATACACCAACGCATCGTTAAACACGTTTCTTGTATTTGAGTGTGCTGTGTTGAATCTAGATTCAGCACTGTCTTCAGTTGCGGCTCTTTATGGTGTAATGAGCCTATTCCTGAATACGAATACGAACAAAAATTGTACGAACTCGTATGATTGGTATTCCTGAATACGAATACGTATAATTCTAATACGAATACGAAAATGAATGATACGTTCAAAAATTTCTCTTATTCCGCAATACGAATTCGAACAGTTTTTGTACGTGCATGAACGAAGTTTTGTTCGATATATATTTTGTTAACGACTCCATAGAAAAACTCAAAATTAAACTGGGCCCCTATTTCTGAATACGAAACGTATCGTGACTCGTTACGAAAGTTCTATACGACACGAATTTAAATTGGAATTTCTGAATACGATCGTACGTAATTGTTTGGTTTGTGTCCTTGCTATAAGGGAAATTTATTTTAAATGGTTTTACCTGCAATAAAATTGTACAACTTTGACACTATTTTGAGTTTTGACGTTTTGGTTTGTACTTGAAATGGATGCAATAATATTATTTTTCTTCTAGGTTTTCAAATAAGCATCACTTATGATTTGAGGATTATTAAATATTGTAAAATAACTAAAAAATAGTGAAATAAAATTAGAATTGTGTGTAAATAAAATAATTTGTATTTTGTGTGGCCGATAAAATTGTTAGGATCGAAAATGAAATTCAACCACCGAATTATTTCTTGTGGTGTGATAGTGCTCCAATAGGCGTCTCGCAAAGTCGCAACTCCAACCTCTTAAGTTTTAATTGATTGGTTTTATAACTAAATTTAAATTAATTATGTTTTTGTAAATATGTATTTCAGTATTATTTTTGAATTATGGTCCCGGAGTTTTTAACAGTGCTCTTGACCCCGTTCTACATTCGGTCATTTACTGTACTATGTGCTAAGTACATATTGACTACGAGTAATTCATATGTGTGTAGTGGTACTATGTCTTATTTTAGGTTGGTTTGCAATTTAATAAAAGTTATATTTTAATTATTAAGTTTTTTATTTACCTTTTGTTGTGTTTGCAAGTTGTTTATTATTTATCTTTTTCTTATGTCACGAAAATGCATTTTTGGCTAAATGGTCGAATGTCAGATTTGAGCAAAAATGGATTTTAGGTTCAGTGGCAAAATTGAAAGGTTGGTTGGGTACCAACTTACAAATAATTTATATTTTATTTGTATTTTAAAAAAAAAAAAAATGTTTACGTTTTCATGTTGTATTTTTATATTTTCGGTTTTGTTTTTATTATTTTGCTTTCTCGTTCGAGAATTTAGGATAATTGAAGCGGCACCAACTCATCTTCAGGAAACTGAAGATAGTTCTCAGGCTCATACAACAGTTGTTAATAGGTCCGAACCTGACAATCAGACATTCAATCTCACAAATACGCAGCTACAAACTTTGGTGGAAGCTCGTGTTAGAGAGTTGATGTCTGGTTTACCGTCAAGTTCTGGAACTACATTTGTTGAAATGAATGAGGAACATCAAGGTCCGTCGAATTCACTTAATCATGACCGATTAGACAACGAGTCTAATATAACACATATAGGTCATGTTTCGTTTAAAGCACCATAACCACTTTATACACAAAATCCCGAAACTTGGTTCGTTATTTTAGAACAGCAATTTATGGTTGCTGGCATAAAAACGGAAAAAGTTAAATATGCGCATGCAGTCAGCGCTTTGGACTCTAGATTGCATAACCAATTCGCACATTTGATAACCAGGGATAAAGGTCCTAATCCGTATTCTATTTTTAAACAGGAAGTTATGTGAGTGTTGGGTGAGTCGGAAAAATCCAAGCTCAATAAAATTCTCCATGGTTTGTCATTAGGAGACAAAAAACCTTCACAATTGTTGGAGGAATTTCAAATAAATGCTTCCGGGTTTTCTGCCACATCTATAAGACAATTATGGATGCAAAGATTACCCGCACAAATCCAATTAGTATTAACTCCTTTCGAACAAGACATTGATATCAATACGTTAGCCAAAAGGGCCGATGATCTTGTGGAGACTTTCCTAAATTCTAATAATCAAATTGCACAAACTTCTATGAAGCCCATTTCGTCGGATTTTATTAAAGGCAAGTCTGAAAATTTAGATCTCCATAGTATCATGCAATCTTTCAAAAAGGAAATTTTGGTGGAAGTTGCAGGCATTTTAAAAAATACAAATGTGCAAAATCGTAATTCACGTCCATTTAATCGTTCCCCATCTCGAAATCGTTCGAGAGTTAGAGAAAATTCAAAGCAACGTGAAATGTGTTTTTATCATACCAGGTTTGGTGATAAAGCACAAAAATGTGTATCGGGATGCAAGATGCACGATATGTTTTTAACTAGGATGCGCAGTGATCCTCAGTCAAACTAAAAACTCATCAGCATTTAACGGTGTGTCTTGATGAGATTAATGCATCCAACCGTTTATTAATTTTCGAAAGAAATTTAAAAATACAATTTTTGGTAGATACGGGGGCGGATGTATCCGTTTTACCAAAAAAGTTTGGCAACAAAAACATAACAAATTTGTCATTCAATTTATATGCTGCCAATGGTACTTCGATACCAGCGTATGGCAAGCAACAAATAATTTTAAATATCGGTCTTCGCAGGGAGTATACATGGATGTTTATTATCGCAGATGTTACCATGCCCATTTTAGGAGCTGATTTTTTAAATGCAACAGGTCTATTAGTCGACATTAAAAAAGGTAAAATTATCGATCCTTTGACTACCGTAACGGCAATAGGTCAAATTACGCGACAAAAAATCCCTACACTATCCTTAGTAGATAAGTCGATACTCGAACAGGATTTTCAAAAAGTATTATTAAAATTTTCAGATATAACAAGTAATTCAGGCATTTTGAGTCCCAGTAAACACAATGTGACTCATTTCATAGAGACAAAGGGACCACCTATCTCATGTAGAGCACGTCGTTTAGCTCCGGATAGGTTGGCAGTAGCCAAGGAACACTTTGAGGAAATGGTGAAGCAAGGAATTTGCAGACCTAGTAATAGTCCTTGGGCTAGTCCAATGCATATGGTTCCCAAAAAAAACGGAGATTGGCGTTCGTGTGGGGACTATAGAGCGTTAAATAATATTACTATTCCTGATTCTTATCCAATTCCACATTTACAGGATTTTTCGTTCCAACTGGAAGGTTCTGTGTTATTTTCCACCATAGATTTACTACGAGCATATCATCAAATACCAGTTGAGCCTAATGATATCCCTAAGACGGCCATAATCACTCCATTCGGTTTGTTTGAGTTTGTTCGCATGACATTCGGTTTTAGAAATGCGGCTCAAACATTTCAACGTCTCATGCACCAAGTATTACATGGCTTAACATTTTCATTTGTATATCTTGATGATATACTAATCGCTTCCAAATCTCGAGAAGAGCATTTGAGACATTTGGAAGAAATTTTTAGTCGTTTAAAAATGTACGGTCTGGTCATTAACCAAGAGAAATGTGTGATTGCAAAACCAGAAGTACAATTTTTAGGTCATTTGATTACAGCAAAAGGTATTCTTCCAAATCCAGATCGTGTTAAAATTATAAACGAGTATGTACTACCTACAAATGTACAGCAATTAAAACGATTTCTGGGTATGTTAAATTTTTATAGAAGATTTATACCCAATGCGGCTAATTATCAAATGATTTTAAACGATTTTTTAAAAGGTTATAAAAAGAACAGTAAAAAGCTAGTACAATGGACCGAAGAATCAATGAAAGCTTTCGAGATGTGTAAAGCGAAATTGAGTAACGCGTCCATTTTAACACATCCTAACATTAACGCACCTCTTTAGATTATGGTCGATGCTTCCGATTTTGCAGCAGGGGCGGTTTTACAGCAATGTGTTAGTAATATTTGGCAACCTCTCAGTTTTTTTTCAGTTCGTTTTACTGAGGCCCAAATTAAATATAGTACATATGATCGAGAATTATTAGCTACATATCTCGGAATCAAGCATTTTAGAATTTTTGTAGAAGGTCGAAATTTTACTGTTCTAACAGACCATAAACCTCTAACGTTTGCTTTTAAACAGAACCTAGATAAAGCATCTCCTAGGCAACGCAGGCAGTTAGACTTTATAGCTCAATTTACTACAGACATCAAGCATGTTGCAGGCACAGAAAATGTAGTAGCAGATACGTTATCTCGTATAGAGAATATCGAACTTTCGGAAAATATTGATTACAAAGAGATTGCATTAGCACAAAATTCAGACGATGAATTAGCTAAATTAATCAATATACCACTTTCTAAATTAAAATTCGAGCAAGTTCCGGTTACATTTGGTTCTGATATTAAAATTTATTGTGATAATTCTTTAGGCAAACTTAGACCTTTTATACCACATGATTGGAGAAAAATTGTGTTCCAAAGTTTCCATAACTTATCACATCCTGGTATTAAAGCATCAGTAAAAATGTTAACCGATAATGTAGTTTGGCCCTCAATCAGAAAAGATGTAAAATTAATGGCCCAAAATTGTATAAATTGTCAAAAAGCGAAAATTCTCAAACACACCAAGTCAGAAATTGGTACATATCCTAATACGACAGATAGATTTTCGGAAATACATTTAGATATTGTAGGTCCACTACCATTCCGACTGCAGATATTACAGCAGCGACAGTAGCTTTCGCAGTATACACGGGTTGGATCGCGAGATTTGGTGTTCCCAAGTTCATTGTAACAGATCAGGGAAGGCAGTTTGAATCGCAATTATTCAACGAATTAGCGACACTCTTAGGCTTTCAAAGGAAAAGAACGACCAGCTATCACCCGCAATCAAACGGTATGATTGAAAGGTGGCATCGGTCGTTAAAAGCCGCCATAATGTGTCATGATAGGGCTGATTGGATGGAATTATTACCTACAGTACTTCTTGGGTTAAGAACAGCTTTTAAAGAAGATCTAGGTACTTCTCCAGCAGAGCTTGTATATGGTGCAAACGTTCGTGTTCCAGGGGAATTTTTAGAGCCACAAAAGGACAACATTCCTCAAAATGATTTTGAAGTAAGATTGAAGAATCATTTTGCTGAGCTCAAACCTGTGACGGCGTCAAGGCACAATTCAAGAAAGGTTTTCGTAAGTCAAGATTTACAAGACTGCAAATATGTGTTCATAAGAACAGACGCACTTAGAAAAGCTTTGCAGCCACCCTATACTGGACCTTTTTTAGTTCAAAATAGGAATAATAAATATTTCGACGTTCTGATTAACAACAAATCTACAAAAATTTCGATCGACAGAATTAAACCTTGTTACAGTGAGAACTTAGAACCTATTGATGTACCTGTAACCATTCATAATGAGCAGGGTAAAGATACGGTTGTTTGTGACAATGGGAGTAAAAATATTTTATTATCGGATGATGCAAAAAAAAGTAATATCAAAAAGAAAGTTAGATTTGAATTACCGAAATTAAATAACAATATCAAAACACAAAGTACAAGGACAAGACAACTTATTAAACCACCACTTAAATACTTAAATCATCTAGTTTTACAGTAAGTGTGTACAGTTATTTATGAAAATTTTCTATTCAGAAACATACACACATTTATTTTGTAATAATGTTGTGTTGTTTTGAAAATTTTTCTTTTTAAAGATGTACACATTTATTTTGTATCGATGTTGTGTTATTTTTCTTTAAGATTTTCATATTTAATTTACACACATTTATTTTGTAACAATGTTGTGTAGTTGAAAATTTTCATATTTGGTTTACACAAATTTTTATTTTATAACATTACTGTCTCGTAAAATTCAGTTTTACAAGAATTTCACTGGAAGGGGAGTAATGTAGTGGTACTATGTCTTATTTTAGGTTGGTTTGCAATTTAATAAAAGTTATATTTTAATTATTAACCCTTAGTGCGCCGATAAAAGGAATTTTGGCCAAACTTGGTGATTCGACGGAGCTCAATGAGTTAATCTAGTTTAATATTGGGCCCTATTTTGAAAAATTAATAATTTTCCTGGAAAACAAAATATATTAATGTGTCATATATGACACAAAATGTAGTAAGGACTAAAACTAAATATTTCGTTTCGAATTCAGTAGATATATATTTAGATACGAGTATATAGTTCTACATATATTTATTTATAAAATAAATCACAAAAATCACATAATTAACTCATTTAGTGTAAAATAAAAAAATAAAAAATGAATTTCATATCACAGCACTGTTACTGCAGTCTTAATAATAATTAATTTATAGGTTTGTTTACTTGTGAAAGTTCATAAAACAGTTTCTTGTCGCATTTAAACATAAGCTGACTACATTTCGAGCATTTTATAAAAGTTTGCTCCTTACACGACGGTAATTTGCAGCTCGTTCGCTTGTCCCATATTGCAAAGTGATCTACTCTATCGATTCTAATATCTATAATCGGAACATTTTGGGCTGATTTTTTTCGAGTCTTTATCATTAATGCTTGGTTTACTCGTTTTGATGAACTAACTTATGCTGGTTTTTCATAGGGGCCAACTAAACAAAGGTCTTTCGCTACATCGGTCCTAAATTGAAGTAAAGTCATTGCTGGCATATTTCTGGAAGCGCACAGTTGCTTGTAAAGAATCCACGAGTTTACTACTGATACATCCAGAAAATGGAAAAATATCCGTAAGTACCATTTTAACGATTTAAATTTAATTCTGTATCGTCCGATAAAGCTGACATGCAAATCGACACCTCCCATGTGCCGGTTATACTCTTTTACTATTTTCGGGCATTGAATATTTATCGATTTCCTTTTGATTTTATCCCATCTCAGTACAGTTGAAGTAGTAAGCGCTCCGCCGTAAGACGATATTAGGGTAACACTTTTATTGTCTTTCCAGTGGACGAGCGACGTTGGAACATCGTCAAATGTGGATGAATACTCCTCGTAAAACCCCCTAGCACTTCTCCGCATTTCTCTCTGTTTTTAATTTAGAGTTCGGTATGCGGTTTCTTCTGATAGTACCAATATTATGAATACCATCTTTCTGTTAGTGCATAATGAGAGGTACTGTAGTGAAATAATAATCACAAAATACAGTATGATTCAAGTGCCTTGGTATTATACGACACAATCGAATAATGACATTAGCCGAGGCTCCTAAATTGTCTTCCTCTATCTGACGGTACATGTTTTCTTGACCCGAGTATATCTCGAAATTGAACATATAGCCTATGATAATAGATAAATAATTTAGTTTCGAGAAAACATACTTTTATATTACACATTTAATATAAGCCTAATATTTACCAGAAGTGCCCCCTGTTAAAGCAAATATCTTGAATCCCCACTTATGCGGCATAAATTTGGCATAAATGACATAAATTTTACTTACCAATAACTAAACAAATAAATCCGGATTCGTTGAGGAAATACATTGAATTATAATTATAATTCATTTGTAAAAGGATAATACTTTTAATTATATTTTATTTTTATATTTGAACACCACACGATTACATAAAACTAAAACCATCAGATTCCCGCCAATTTTAATTAATAAATGTCATTGCCATGTGAAAGTAACTCACGCATACAAACGAGTAAATCCTTCTATTTGAATTTGTTATAAACCATTTGTATGTGATAGTTTACATGACGAAAAAACTAAACAAAAATAAATATGTGTCATATATGACACAAATCTGCATTAAGGGTTAAGTTTTTTATTTACCTTTTGTTGTGTTTGCAAGTTGTTTATTATTTATCTTTTTCTTATGTCACGAAAATGCATTTTTGGCTAAATGGTCGAATGTCAGATTTGAGCAAAAATGGATTTTAGGTTCAGTGGCAAAATTGAAAGGTTGGTTGGGTACCAACTTACAAATAATTTATATTTTTTTTTATATCTAAATACCTGGATATAACAAAAACTTTGTTATAAAAGGAAAATTGTTTTTTTAATTTTTAGTAGTATGAAATTATTTCCATCTTATGTAAGATCACATATATTAAAAAATTGTGTTATATAAATTTTTATAATTTATAATAAAATATTATTGATTTGAAAGTTAATTTATATAAATATATATCTTTAATACAAATAATAAAATAAAACTACAGTTAATAATATAAATTTGTGAATAAGTTTTATTTTGATGTAACGTGCAGTGGTAGTTTACGGATTTTTTATAAGTACATCCATATATAGAAATATATCTATGCTGCAGATCGATATTTTCTATCGTAACCAGTGGCTGAAATTAGTGAAGCCAGTTGTGCTACAAAAATATTCCGTGTCTGGAAAAGGATTTCAACTATAAATAAGTAAACAATTAATAGTTTGGAATGAACAAACTTACCAATATGAGCATCTGCTAATTATGAGAGCCCAGCTGCTATATAACTGGAAAAAACGTATAAACCAAATGTGTATTTATAGTCTCATTTTAAATCAACGTAAATAAATTATACGACCAAGTTAAAGTTTTGAAATAAGAGATTATCCTTAAAATTATTATAAATTAATGTCTTATTTAGAACTCAAATATATTTTTGATTTTTCTATGGAGTCGTTAACTAAATATTCATCGTACAAAAATTCGTTCATGAACGTACAAAACCTGTTCGAATTCGTATTGCGGAATAAGGGAAATTTTTGAACGTATCATTTATTTTCGTATTCGTATTACAATTGCACGAATTCGTATTTAAAAATACCAATCATACGAATTCGTACAATTTTTGTTCGTATTCGAATTCAGAAATAGGGCCCCTGTTTATAAGTTAAATAACATTGGGCCCTATTCCTGAATACGAATACGAACAAAAATTGTACGAATTCGTATGATTGGTATTCCTGAATACGAATACGTATAATTCTAATACGAATACGAAAATGAATGATACGTTTAAAAATTTCCCTTATTCCGCAATACGAATTCGAACAGTTTTTGTACGTGCATGAACGAAGTTTTGTTCGATATATATTTTGTTAACGACTCCATAGAAAAACTCAAAATTAAACTGTTTATAAGTTAAATAACATTATTTTGATTTTTAGATTAGGTACATAAAGGGTTAGACAGTATATTTAGGGCTAGATAAAATATTTTATAGAAAATTATAAAATCCAAAATTCTAACAGTATAATCCTTAGTCTAACTTATGTAAGAGTACAAAGTAATTTATGTACTATTTGTTGAAGTGGTATTAAGAACATACTAGGCATACCGAAATTTTATCAGAATCAGTATTGAGAATTAGATGCAGAAATTTTTAAAACTTTAATGGGCCCTCACAAAGCTTCACAAAAAAATTCATTTATAGATAAGGAGCTTTAGACTAATCAATTTGAAATTGATGTACGATTTCAAACAATTATTATATTTATTTTCATTTTACCATAAATCATTTTATTTTCGTTTTCAACAAAATTTCAAATAACATACTCGTAACGGCGGCTTTAAAATTGATGGACCTAAATTATGGAAACCTAAAATATTAAAAATAATTAATAAATCCGTACAATATTGTTTTGAACATCCATTTCAAGTATAAGCGAAATAATATACGAAACAACATTTTTCTTTTTTGACGTTTACTTTGATCAAGTTGTAAAATTTTATAGTAGGTTAAACCATTTAAAATAAATTTCCCTTATAGCAAGGGCACACACCAAATAATTACGTTCGTTCGTATTCAGAAATACCAAAGTATTTTCGTAACGGATATCATTTTCGTATCGAATACATTTTCGTATCGTATTCAGGAGTAGGGCCCCTGGGATCTAAGGGATAACCTGAGTCTCCTGAAAATCATATTTCATTTAATTCATATACGATTGTCAATCTGATATTACATACCTAATAACCAAGAATGTTTGTCACTATGCCATTGTTGCATCAAATAAGTATGTTCTGCAGATAAATTCCATAACATAGAATCATGATAAGATCCTCCGTGAGTAGCATTAACAGCTCTAATTTGCATTTTATGGTCACAAATCTGAAAATCCAAGAGTAAAGAAATTTTATAGATATATGAATGCATCTTCATTTCAATGTCGCAATACTTACAATCATGGCGTTGACTGCATGATAGCCTTTTCTGCTCTAATATATATGTTCGTCTTCGATTGGTTTTATGATCCTTATTTGAGTCCCATCGATACATCCAATCACTCCTGGAATTTCACTTTTTTCATACATAGCCCTTTTATCTCCGATTTTTCATTGTAGGTCATTTGTTAACTTATCCATTCCCTACACATGTGGTTTTCAATTATATTAAGTGTTTCGGCTATGGCGTTGCTTGTGCTTTGTTGCGACAAGCCTAAGTGTAAGTCTTGCCCGACACTTTTCTGATAGCTGCCTTGTGCCAAAAATCGCTGTGTTGCAGCAAATTTGGTAATTGGCGCTATCCCCGTTGAATTTGTTAATATGTATTTATCTTTAATGGTTTCAAATACATAGTTAAAGGCTGCCTTTGAAAGCCGAAACTAATTTTTAAACCTAAAATAAACGTTGAAATATATTTTTATATGAAATTCTATATTATTTGCATTTATAAACTATAAATGCTTACTCTTTTTCATTTAATAACATAATATTTGAGTTTGCTCTTATATTTCTCCTCTGCATATATGGCTTGTCAAATCCATTATTATTCAGTAAAAAGCTTCTAATTCAACAAAAATAAAATATTGCACTATTTAAATAGAAATTAAACTTTTAATTTAACACAATGAAAAATTGCTTTAACAACAATGAAAAAAAAACACCGGGAATTTGACGTTTTGACGTATGTGGAGAGTTCTAAAATAGATGGAGAGTACTAAAATTACAAATTTGATGGTGGTAACACTATTGTCAATAGTAGTACAAAACTATCGCAAGTGGTCGAAAGCGGTAGTATGAAATTTTTACTCGGTCGTTCAACTAGAGACGATAATGAACGAAGGAGGTCGATTTCAATAGTAGATCCCCAGCATTACAGTTGTTTTACAGTAACTCGTAAAATTTGGTTAAAGCTTTGGCGTTTGGATCGGGAGGTACCGGGTTCGAATCCCGATAGGGGCAGGATGCAAGGTGAAATTTCATCAACAGATTTCGATCTGTGATGAAATGTAACACATCTATGACCCCCTGTCTGTGTGCAAAACCCATGGGCCAACCCATCTTTCATGCCAGTATAGGCTGGGATGGAGCTTGCAATGTGCAGATGGTATTAAATCGGTTCTATAGCCGTACGTCCTCGAGTTGGCCGGAAGGCGTAAAGTAAGGGCGTAAAAAGCATAACCGAGGAAGAGTACGGTGAGCATTGAGCCCCAAAACAGATCGCATAGTTAACAATATAAAAAAGGAAAAGAAAAAAAATATATCGTTTGAAGGTTGATACCTCCTAAAAATTGAATACATTTTTCGTTAGAGGCACCGTCTAAATTCGAGATTTATTGGGTGACGTAATATAGTAAGTCCCAACGGTCAAAATTTTCGGTTGATTATGATGATATTCGCAGTGTTATACAAATTAGGGAAAAAAGAGTAATTTTAAATAATTAATGGTAAAATATGATCAAAATATATTTATAAGTTAACGAATAATTTCAAATATCAAAACGTAGTTCCACGAATAATAAATACTAATTTTTATGATAACAAAATTTTTGAATAATCCTCATAGTATTGTAGTTTTAAAGAACATTACATTATATTATGTAAAAAATATATCATTTTAATTAACTATTACAAATATTTACATGTAAATAATAACGAAAACCATGTTAAAAATAACTTGCAGGGTTCAACAACAAGGAGCTAGAAAAATTAAAATCATGCGATCCTAGAAAGACAAAAATATCACAATTGTTTTACTTATGATAAATCTGCTACTCCCTAAGTACGAGTATGCCAAGCTATATAACTACTCAATCCTTTACGGAACTCTTATCGTCCTAGTATCACCCTTACATTTCTACATTTCTTACAGGTTAAAACTGATTTTGTATTTATATGTATAAATATATATATATATATATATATATATATATATATATATATATATATATATATATATATATATATATATGTAATAAACATTAATCTCGTCCAGAAGAATGGAAACAATCACATGTTTATTAATAATTTATATGCAAATTATCCATTTTCTTATATTGAGTGTGTTAAAGAAAATTGGAAAATAGGTAAGTTTACCATACACCCCCGACTCCTTGTTTATATACAATTTTATTGTGCTCCACATTGAATTTAAACGTAAAACGTTTTCTTGTAATAAATTTTCATATAAGCAAAGATTTTATCGACATAAGACCAATAAATCTTATTGAAAATATATTTAATTCTTACTTTATCCGTTTACAACTAAACTACACTACCAGAACCTGTTTAGCATTCCACAGTGTTGTAATAAAATGAAAATCGTTCGTTATTGATATTATTTTCCCTTGAGTGGTTTTTTGAACAACCAGCAACAACAACAACAACTGAAGTAAGTAACGTTTATTGTTCAAACTTAATAAATAAATTAAAAATTTCTAGTTGCATTGAAAAAGCTAAACCCTAACAATGGAATGAGATTAAAAGTCAGCGAGTACAACATAAAGCTCCCTGTTGTGAGGTTGATCATTCAGCCGGAAAATTGCTAAATCAGTACGCGTTACTTTATAGAAAATTTTATATGTTTATATTCAATACTTTGTAACAAAAGCCCTTTCTAATATTTTCCAGACATTAATTTTAATATGCAGTTTTGTTACCACCGCTTGTAAACATATATCATTTCAACAAAATAACATTTTGATTTATTTATACATATAGTTTTCTAGGAACATACAATACTATTTACAAATTTCTAAGTTTTCTCTCCAATTTTCTAAAATTAATATTACACACATACATCGCAAATTTATGTCTTACATATTATAATCGCGAATTTCCAAAGAAACGTTATGTACTAAAAAAAAATTGATGGTTTGAGACCAGACATTAAATTATTTGCTGCACGCAAAAATAATTGGTTCTCCTTCTTACCCATTTGCACATGGCCTTAAAATATCTACAATCAGTGTACTAAATGACTTACATATGTATGTAATTTTCGATTGCGTTTCGTTTGTTGTTATATGCCGTACTTAATATACATTTCGAATTTCCGGTATTATAAACGTAACAATTTCATATAAATTTTCCTAGGAAAAACAAAAGAAATTCCAAATGAAAAATGTGCGTATTACTATTTTTATTATAGTCTGCAGTTTAATTTAAAATTGTTATAGCCAAGAGTTAACCGGAATGAAAGGAACATGTTTAATGAATCGGATATTTTGATTATTATTTACACCATGTTTCGTGTCTTATATAGGTAGGTAGGCGTGATTTGTGGTCATGATGTGTAACGGAATTTTATGCCGTTACAAAAATTCAAACACCCAAATCCACATATTTCTTTTCCTGAGTAATTTTGCCATGACTTTGAAGATCTCATCTTCATTAAAACCCATCAAATGTTAACCTAGTCATGCCGAAATTGCAAGTTTTCATTATGTTTGTTGTTGTGTCAATATACATAAAATCGGTATAAGGTACAATACAACAAACGTAAAAATGTTTTCTTTACGTATCCAATGACAACTTACGTCACTCAATTCATTTATAATCTAGTGATTATAAATGTAAATTAGTAAACGTAAATATATGTTATTGTAATTGGATGACGTATATCCATATGTTTTATTTATGTGTACGATAATTGCAAATGTTCTACTTAGAGGTTTATGAACGACCTAGGTAGAAATTTGAAAGATTGCATTTTTCGTGACACACATAAATTCCCCAAGTGAATATAAAATAAATTTATAACACTTTTCTTTAATGGGCGGTATTTATAAAATATTTTTGCTAATATGGCGAAAATACAATTAATTGATTGAGAGAGTAGTGCATTTTTGTACTAAAAATTTCCCCCTCCAGTCTCAACAAATCAATTAATTGTGGTATAAATACTGCGCCAAAATTTTGGTTGGGGGACAGTTAAGTTTTGGATTCTAACTAATTACTCACTGAGCATTAGCCGTGGTAATTAGCTAGAAGGAGATTAAGTTGTATTTAGTCAGTTTGTTTTTTTTTGGTCTTAAATATAAAATAAATTACTAAAAGAAATCGAATTTTTTTGTTGTTTTGGTGATTTCTTGTCCAAATTCTGAGAGAGAAAGGCAGATTTGGTAAGTATATAGAGAGATCTAAAAAGACTTACAACCTACTAATTAACGGGCACATTTGATAAAGTGTCTACCAGCTGCTTCATTAGAAGCGGAAATCGCGCAAGTGCGTTAGCACGCGGGTTTCCTTCTGCTGATAACACTTTATCAAACTAATAAAGTACTAACCATAGGGCCTTAAGCCCAAAATAAATAGTTTATTTATTTTTTATGGGTAACATAGGGTAGATATGTTATCCTAAGTTTATCATCCATACAACCACGGTGGGCATACCGATAACGTGAGGCTTGAATCTCACGAATTCGGTCATTTCCCAATTCTCTAATTTTTTTGTTAAACCCCCCTGTTTGACGGCATAACTCATGCCGTTTCATCTTCCTTTTATAATATATGCGGTAATCTAGGCCGTAGTCTGAGTACCTCAAAACCCACACCGTTCCCCTCTGCCGGCTTGAGCTGCGGGAACCGACGCCGCATGGGGTACATATCAGATGACGGCAAAATATTTTGAAACCAGGTTGGCTTTAGCATTAGCTAAAGGCTAGTCTGTGTCAAGTGGCACCCAATTATGTGGTATCACTGTTTCAAATGGCGCCCAAAATGAGCACAACACCAGTTCAAAAATTAAAATTTATATATATATATATGTATATATATATATATATATATATAGGCACCATTGTTTCAAATGGCGCCCAAAAACAGGGACAAAACAACTGTTCCAAATCTATTAAAGTTTCTATACGAGCTTCTTTTTTTTCTGGAGTTCTATACAACCAATCTAAATCATGTGTTCTATAATTGAACATGAAAAAGTGGAGAAACATTTTGGTGTGAGTGTGGCTGCGGTCATGCCTTAGTGGCATGCCTGACCAGATGCGTTGTTGGGTCACACACACACGAAAAAGGTTTCGTATTGTCGAGTTCCAGTGCTGGATCCTCGTGTGATCAGTTCATTTGTGGCATTGTCCCAACCCGCACTCCGGGGAATGAACTGATATTCGTGGTAGCATCTGGAATTCGATGAGCCATTTTTACGATGCTTCATTTCAGAATACATATATTAACTATCAGATTGTACGGTTTTCGACACCGTGTACAATCAACAGTTTTGTTTTATTTTACCAGTAAGGGTGAATGGCGCGTTTCCCTGAGGTAATGGGCATATCTCTTTCCTGCCGAAAAGTTATCGGATGGTATAAAGGGCTGCTTATTTCTCCGGCTATCAAACGTGTTATTCCGTATCCTGGTTCATAAAGCGGAACTGCCCCTACAATTTAATTTTTCCTCAGTTCAATCTTTATGGCTATAGGTAAGATATTACCACGAGCCGTAAGATAAATTTATTATTTGATAAAAATTTTAATTTTCTACAATTGACATATAGTTAGGTTTTGCGTTTTTTTTCCACTTCGTAATCAAATTTTATCTTACATCTTTCGGGATGAGGTTTGCAAGTCCACCCAGTTTAGTTTAGTCGCGTTCAGAATATTTTACACTTAGCTGTTCACCTCAGTTTTCTGCTAGTGAACGAGCATCGACCACGAGGTCGGACATAGGCTAATTGTAATTATATCATATGTCATGAAAATTCTCAACGATAGTCGGCGAATTATCGTTCCTAACTGATAAAAATAGTAGCTGTTGTTCGAGCGCTTAATCATTTAAAAAGCCTCGCTAACTTCGGTTCACTTACATTACAATGCGCTTGTCAACTCGCGCAATTGAGCTCCTCTGTTAATAGAGTAAGACTGCCAATTGCGATTAAGAGGGCAAGAACATGGTAATGATCAATTAGGTATCCTAAATGAATTCTGTTTTCATATTTACTACTGTAATGAGGATCACTCGTAGTGAGTTAAGAAACCCATTGCGACATTGAAGATAATGAAACAGATTCATCAAAATTTAAAATACATTTTCCTTTCCTATCCTATTTTTGATTCAAATTGGTGAAATTTATGTTTCACGTTCAAGGTGAAGAAACCGTGGTTGTTTTCATTTAATATTGAAATACAAATCTTAAATAATATGCTCAAGATAAAATTGCTTAGGGATGTTAGCAAAAATTCTGTAGTTGTTTTTATTCAATTTTAAATTATTTTTTTTAGTTTAATATACAGTTCCTGTGATATACGAGGGTATATCAAAAAGTCTTGCAATATCATATGAAAAAAACGAGTGAGTGAGACAACAATATATTTTTCAAAACCATTTTTTGTCACGATGAAACTTCTAGAAGAACATTTCGATGTAAATTTTACGGTTCGTTTGTTTTTGTCAATTTAGTAACATGTGTTTTGAATTTTTCTTAAAATGAATGAAATTGAATATCGCGCCGTTACTAAATTTTTCTATAAAGATGGACGAAATGCAATTTATATATTCAACTATATATCAAAAGTTTACGGCGAATCTGCACCATCATATGCCACAGTAACAAAGTGGGTAAAATTATTCAAAAGTGGTTGGGAGTCATTATAAGACGATAACCGCTCGGGTCGGCCAGCAGATGCTATTAGCCATGAAAACGTAATTTTGGCTGATTCTATTGTATTGGAGGACCGGCGTATTTCTGTTCCGCGGTTAGCGTGGAGACTTTCTCTTTCATACGGTACCACATATACTATATTACATGACCACCTTCACATGTCGAAAGTAAGTGCGCGATGGGTTCCCCGTTTGTTGAATGCTGAACAAAAAAAAATGCGTGTTTAAACTTCAAAGGCGATTTTAGATATGTACAAAGCAGATCCAGAAAATTTCTTGGGTAACATAATAACAGGCGATGAAACATGGCTTCATCACTGGGATCTGGAATCCAAACAAGAATCGATGCAATGGATTAAACGTAGTGAACCACCACCAAAGAAATTCAAAACTCAACCGTCTGCTGGTAAGGTTTTGGCAACAATTTTTTGGGATGCTGAAGGAATTTTGATAATCGATTATATGCCACCGAAAACCACAATCACAGGCATATATTACGCAGAGGTTTTGCGAAAATTGAAAAAAGCGATCCGGGAAAAACGGCCAAGGAAAGTTAGGAAAAAAATCTTGCTTCTTCACGACAATACACCAGTGCGCAAGGCTAATATTGCTCAAGCTGCATTAAAGGACTGCGGCTTCGTGGAAATTCCGCATCCACCGTACAGTCTAGACTTGGCACCCAGTGACTATTTCTCTTTCCCAATTTGAAAAAAACACTAAGGGGCCGGAAATTTTCCAGTGACTATGAAGTACAGTCTGTTGTAAATGAATATTTTATGGAGCAAAAGAAATCTTTTTTTTTAGAGGGTTTAGGTAAGTTAATTGATCGATGTGACAAATGTATAAACCTTAAAGGAGATTATGTCGAAAAATAAAAATATTGCTGTCTCTCTCACTCTTTTTTTTCATATGATATTGCAAGACTTTTTGATTTGCCCTCGTAGGTTAAGTCCCATCTAAAAAAAAAAAAAAAAATTAATGTAGAATATCTAGACAACGACGAAATCTTAATCGAATGTGAATGTCGAGAGATTCCCGTCGTGTCTTATCATAAAGCAGTCATCGCTTTGAAGAAGGAATTGATGGAAGAACGGTTAAATCCTAAACAGCGAATAATCTGGTTCTACATGAAGCTGCGATCAGATCACTCAAAGAAGAGGTAGTGACATGTTTTCACAAACTGGAAGGTGTTAAACAACTGTTTCGCCAAATAACAAATGGAGTTATTACAGAGGACGGGCAATTGCCAGTTGTGTCAACAAAGTTGTTACACATTCAAGGTAGACTGGATCGCATCCGATCTACACTCCCTTTACAGGAGATAATTGATGAGATGATTTTGACTGTAAGGGATTTGTGGGAATTAGGAGAGTTCATAAAAGTAACTGATAAATTGCAGGGCGCTGCAAGACGCTTACATTATTTGAAAATTATTTCGGATGACTCTAAGGCTATATTAGATCTGGAGAAAACCCCACATAACCTTAACTCATCGCACTCGAATAACTCACGGAGGAATCTTTTTAAAGATGAACGAACTCGTAAGCAGTATGCACGGATAGTTCAAAAATTAAGTCGAAACCAACGTGAGTGCGAAAATTTGGGGGTGGAGACATTTAACGAACCACCGTCTATGCGCAAGGCGGAGGTTGAAGTTAAAACGTCATTGGTTGAAAGAAATGATAGTCAAGTAGTTCAAAACAAAGTAATTAGAAAATCATTGTCTAAAGCAGCACAAGCAACGTTTCCATCTGGTGCAATAGAACAACGGACACCACCTACTTCTAAAAAAGAAACCAGGGTCAAATTCGATGGAGAATTTTCCAATAGTGTTTCTTTGGAATATTTTAAGGATAATAAGAGAGGTAAAGTTAGAGATAAAAGTTTAATTATCAGTGGTAATTATAAAATACAGATAGGTAATATCATCAGATCAATCGAAATCATTCAACCTAGGGTAATTAAATTACCGAAGATCTTTCCTTCTGAATTACTCATGATCAGGTTCTAAATGGCATACCATTCTTACATGAGGCCTTTAAACTTCGAAGTTACAAAAAAATATCTGACATATTTCTCACAAAATATTCCAATGTTAGAATTAAAGCCAGATCCGATTAAAATGGGTGCAGATTCCTTGACCAAGTACCATCTGTTGATTTGGAAAATACTTAATACGCCTAATTCACCTTCCGACAACAAATTTAGTGATAGCGAATCTTCTACAGTAATTCAGACTGATTCATTAAGAAGCGGTGCTAATGTTATGGTTATTAAAAACATTCATAAAAAGGTAAAATTATTGCTATGTAACATTATAACTACCATAATACCACCATCAATGCTAAAATTACAAGTACGAATGTCGAACCCAGGGAATTGGAAATGTCATGGTGAGACTAAGTACGGCATTTCGGCATTCTCGCACTCCGTAAAAATTAATTCCGGTTACAAAATGAGTTTTAGCCGGAAATCGGTAGCAAAAATTTTCTACCGGAATTGGAAACGCCGCCGTAGAAAACGTGGACGGATATATATTCCACTTTCCCACTAGACCATCTATGTAAGTTCGGGCATTTACATAAGGTGATGTAATGGGAAAGTGAAGGCTGGTAACCGCGTGCGATATTATGAATTTACCAGCGACATTAGTTAAGGCAGTAGTTATTAGGAATGTATAATATTAAGTTTAGATAGAGGATGAGGTTAGCTCAACCCAATTCAGATAGTTAACGAAAGTGGGATTGAGGTAGCGCCATCAACAATTTTAGATTAGGTAAGTTAAGAAAACAAAAACACAAAACAAAAAAAAAAAAAAAACAAAAAATATCCAAACTAAAATAGGTTATAGATGTTATAAAAACTCTTTTTGAATTTAAAATAAATATTTAAAATAAATTAGCCTAAGTTAATAGGGTTAGAATGAAAATGATAGAGATAATGTGATACTGGGTATGAACGGGACCAAAAGAAGCCAGAAGAAGTTACTAAATATACTTTCAACGCTCAGAGCAAGTAGGAACAGTTTCGTACGTGACATGTTACAAGAAGCCGAAATCGTTAAATATCATCCCAGCGAATGCCGCAGTACTGTAATTTGTTCGTAAACTAAATTCATCTGATATAAAGAGAGTAACTTGAACACTTGGATGTTTGTGTTCACTATCAAGATCATTAACTCCATGGATAATCGATATTGGGAATAACATTTTGAGATCGAATCACTATGGGTGCATTTAACGCCAGATTGCGTTGGAGTAAACGAAAAGCTGTTGGCAACATCGAACTGCATAATATTCAATAAATCAGACCCAAATCAGAGAATAGACATAAGATGCCACATTCGTTAGCAAAAGAAGAAAGAAATAAATCAGAAGACGTTATTACCGATCAAAATAAAACGAGAGCCCGGATCACAACTCCAGCGACAATAAAATCATTGTGTATCAAGTGGTACATCACTGTCGGTGAAAATTTAGCAGTAGTCATATTGGCAGAACCGAAGTTCTACATTCCAGATGATTTGTATCAAATATCAAATCAGATAACAAATACCAATGGCACTTCAGACGATATAATTTAACTAAACTTAGACCCTAAATCGCCAAACGGAATGTGCTATCCAGCAACTATGGAATGATTACCTTCAAAATTAGTTACAATTTGCGACAACTAGAACGTGAGCATAACCCACATATTTGAAATGAGCCATAAGCAAAGTAAAATATCCGCGTGAGAAGTATTATAAGCATTGACTTTCAACCATCCAGCCATAGCTTCTAAACAGCCAGAGCAACAATTTCGTCTTGAAGTTAGAGATCGAAGATAAATATGGCCTCGACAGGACACATGGGGATAGGGCATTCATCCATCATAGTTCGATCCTAGGTTGTACCAACTACACAGTAGCCGCGGATAAAATAATTTGGTATTGCTATATAACAGGGATGAATAAGCTAACAAGCAATATTTTACTATGAAACACATCGTAGTATAATAGTGAAACCAATCAACTATACCAAATAAACCACAGTTGGTTGTCATCAAATTTAAAGCAGCGCTCCACATCCAGTACATGATAGCAGCAGAAGGAAGCAGCAACAAAAATTGCGACGTTACTGTTCCTTACTCGACGCTCAATATAACCAAACAAGGCAGCATCCAGATCCAGGACCAATTCAACATTGCAATACAAATCACTTTAACTTTAATTGTTTTCGTTATTTTGTTCAGTTTTTGCATTTTTCCTTTAGATTAATTGAATTTTTAAATTAAACTTTCTAGAAATATTAGGTTAAATAAAATAGCTAATCTTTTAATTATACAGAATTCTCATAAAATTTCTAAACTAACTTAGTGTTCATTTTTTTGGCATTTTTAGCAATCAAAAATTTTTTTTTAAAAAGATATTTTAATATGATAAGTATAGGAGATATACAAGTATATTTTAATTAAAATATTTCATATATCAATAAGTACTTTTAGTGGATATAAATTAGTCTTAATAAGTAGATTAAGTTGCCCGGCTGAGACTAACTCAGGGTGTGGGGGTTCCCCACGTTGGACCACCAAGACTAACTGTCCTATTCCACTATCCTTTTCTAAATAGGGCATGAGATCCCTTTTATATCTCAGGGATTGGGTTTTCCCCACGCTGTAACGGAATTTTATGCCGTTACAAAAATTCAAACACCCAAATCCACATATTTCTTTTCCTGAGTAATTTTGCCATGACTTTGAAGATCTCATCTTCATTAAAACCCATCAAATGTTAACCTAGTCATGCCGAAATTGCAAGTTTTCATTATGTTTGTTGTTGTGTCAATATACATAAAATCGGTATAAGGTACAATACAACAAACGTAAAAATGTTTTCTTTACGTATCCAATGACAACTTACGTCACTCAATTCATTTATAATCTAGTGATTATAAATGTAAATTAGTAAACGTAAATATATGTTATTGTAATTGGATGACGTATATCCATATGTTTTATTTATGTGTACGATAATTGCAAATGTTCTACTTAGAGGTTTATGAACGACCTAGGTAGAAATTTGAAAGATTGCATTTTTCGTGACACACATAAATTCCCCAAGTGAATATAAAATAAATTTATAACACTTTTCTTTAATGGGCGGTATTTATAAAATATTTTTGCTAATATGGCGAAAATACAATTAATTGATTGAGAGAGTAGTGCATTTTTGTACTAAAAATTTCCCCCTCCAGTCTCAACAAATCAATTAATTGTGGTATAAATACTGCGCCAAAATTTTGGTTGGGGGACAGTTAAGTTTTGGATTCTAACTAATTACTCACTGAGCATTAGCCGTGGTAATTAGCTAGAAGGAGATTAAGTTGTATTTAGTCAGTTTGTTTTTTTTTGGTCTTAAATATAAAATAAATTACTAAAAGAAATCGAATTTTTTTGTTGTTTTGGTGATTTCTTGTCCAAATTCTGAGAGAGAAAGGCGATTTGGTAAGTATATAGAGAGATCTAAAAAGACTTACAACCTACTAATTAACGGGCACATTTGATAAAGTGTCTACCAGCTGCTTCATTAGAAGCGGAAATCGCGCAAGTGCGTTAGCACGCGGGTTTCCTTCTGCTGATAACACTTTATCAAACTAATAAAGTACTAACCATAGGGCCTTAAGCCCAAAATAAATAGTTTATTTATTTTTTATGGGTAACATAGGGTAGATATGTTATCCTAAGTTTATCATCCATACAACCACGGTGGGCATACCGATAACGTGAGGCTTGAATCTCACGAATTCGGTCATTTCCCAATTCTCTAATTTTTTTGTTAAACCCCCCTGTTTGACGGCATAACTCATGCCGTTTCATCTTCCTTTTATAATATATGCGGTAATCTAGGCCGTAGTCTGAGTACCTCAAAACCCACACCGTTCCCCTCTGCCGGCTTGAGCTGCGGGAACCGACGCCGCATGGGGTACATATCAGATGACGGCAAAATATTTTGAAACCAGGTTGGCTTTAGCATTAGCTAAAGGCTAG
Source organism: Nephrotoma appendiculata (assembly GCA_947310385.1). Taxonomy (NCBI): domain Eukaryota; kingdom Metazoa; phylum Arthropoda; class Insecta; order Diptera; family Tipulidae; genus Nephrotoma; species Nephrotoma appendiculata. The sequence continues at coordinate 207,829,070 of OX371225.1, read as the reverse complement.
TCTGTGTCAAGTGGCACCCAATTATGTGGTATCACTGTTTCAAATGGCGCCCAAAATGAGCACAACACCAGTTCAAAAATTAAAATTTATATATATATATATGTATATATATATATATATAGGCACCATTGTTTCAGATGTAATGTAAAATTTTAGAACTAATCGTAGCGCCTCCTAAATATAAGAGCCGTAAGATCCCGTCATTTTTATTTCATGTGCTTTCTATAGAGGTGAAGCTTTTTGTCATTTTTCAAACCAACCAGTATATTTTAATATTTTTTAGAAGCTTTTTTGTATATAAAACATAAATGCTTCGTTTGAATTTCAAATTTCAATAGTTCGCACCTTAACCGAGGGTAAATCATTTACTACGATAAAAATTGATTTAAGTACAGATTTTTCGATCAGTTTACCATAGAGTTTTTCAAAAATAATTGAATTTACCGAAAAATTTACTTAAAATGGACTTTTACCCTTGGATTGGTACGCAGCCTTAGTTCAATATTCAGTAAAAGCATATTTTAACCGGACCAAAACGAAATTTTTAGGCAGTCATCTGAAGTTGCTGGCAATGGCTGTCTCTTAAAGATTTGATTCTTTACGCTGATGAATACATAACCATAAAATTAGTGTGTATGCATAATATTGTTATTATGTCGTAGAAAATGTTTGTGTACACTTTTTGTGCCGTGTTGAAATGGGAAAGGTGTTCTACCTGTTGCACGTGTTGAAACGTTATTACTTCCAATTCTTCTGGGTTAATTGGGATTTTGATTTAGCTGTAATGACTTCTCTTCATATGTTTGTTGTGGTTTGGATGTAAATGTTTCATTCATAATTTGTATGGTGCAATTGTGAAATTTTATTCCTTTTTTATGTTGGTTACAAGTTGATGAAAATGGGGTTTGTAGCTTGGTGAAAACGTAGATTAGTCCATTGTCCATTTCTTGTACTGATTCATTTTTCTGTGTCAAGTTGCATTGGGCAGGGATGTTGTTGATAATTGTTGGTGCACATGTATTTGCCATTGGCATTATTCCTTCTGTCTCACAAGAGATAGTTTTTTGTTTTAATCCTGAGTTTATTGATGTATTAATAAAATTGTGAATTGAGGATTGGGAACAGGTATAGTATAAGAATTGTTTATGAACGTCTTAGTGAGTTCGTAACATTTGAAATTATAAGGATTTTATTCGGAAATTTGGATTGAAAAAATTAATTGTGTATGATTTATGTAAGCCTGAAGTCATAAGAGATTATAAAAATTTTCTTGCGTTTTTTTAAGAATTCCTTGTTTAAGCATACTTTTTCATTGTATCGATTTCATTCTTGTTTTAAATGTGTTTAAAGATTAATTTCAGCTTAACAAATTTTATGATATCTATTATATTATCGAAATCATTTTGTATGTAGTATTCCAATATTTAAAAGAATTTGATCAATTTTAAATAATTTTGTAACTGTTTCTGTTGAGTTAGCTAATAATTTTGTATCGAATGGTATAATTCTAGGCTGTTCTGTAACGTATTTCTGCATTTTCGCGAACCTGTTTGTCATCATTATTATTGTTAATTTGTATTTGTTCGTTTAGTTTATCCATGATTTAGACTGTGTGCCTGAGAGCGATTTTTTCGACTAAATTGCCGACTAAACTAAATTTATGCGTAGTTTTGCTATTAGCCACCAGGTTTTATCATTTAGACTCCTGCTGAGGTCACTTGACTATTTAGTTGTCATTTTCATTTTTTGTTTTTATTATTTTTTTATCGTGTGCATACGAATAGAAATGCCAAAAGGAAATATTCTCATTCTTAAATTTCGATTGTAATTTATAATCACATTCATGAATAATGCGATTTCTATATTCATATTTGTTTTATTTTTGCTATTTCCTTGATTTTAAATAATAACAAATCGGTGTTGTTGAAATCAATATGACGTATGAAAAGCCATAATTTAGTTTAGTTTACAATTTAGTTTACAATCGGAGGCACAGCATATTTAAAAGATACTAGTGCCACCTTTGAAACAATGATATGAATCAGTCATTAATTTAGTTTAGTCGGCAATTTAGTCGAAAAAATCGCTCTCCAGCACACAGTCTTAATCTTCGTTTCTGTTTATTTGGTCGATATCCTTTCCGAAATGTTTTAAATCTGGGAGTCAATTCGCGTTCCGTGAAATAATGAAAATGAAAAGTTTTTTTCATTAGCAATCGAGTAGCTTTGCATTCCCCATAAGAAATTTTGATTTCACACAGTAAAATTTAAAATTGCGTGCGAATGATTCAAACTACTAGATTGCCAATGAAAAAAACTTTTCATATTCATTATTTCACGGAACGCGACTTGACCCCCTGTTTGGTCTAAGTTGCCTGTTATTGAGTTATAACATTCCCTATCAGAGCCTCCTAAATATAAAAGCCGTAATATTCCGCCTTTTTTTCCATGAGATTTCCATAGAGATGAAACTTTTTGTTCTTTTTCATACCAATCAGTGTATTTTAATATTTTTTAGAAGCTTTTTCGTATATAAAAACATTAATGCTTCGTTTCAATTTTTAATTTGAATGGTAAGTTCAATATTCAGGAAAAACATATTTTAAAATTGAATCATATTATGTCGAATTAACGCAAAAATATTTAAATTAATCAACCACAAAATTTTTTTTTTTTTGTATTGTAGAAATAAGAATTTTTTTATATGTGTATGTATGAAATTAGTATAGAGTGTTCCATCAAAAATTTCAGCATTTCTTTCTCAAAACAAACGTTCGTTAAAAAATGCTTTTTGAGTAGCTATGTAATATGGGGGTTATTGTGTTCTGGATTCTATTACAACATTGTTGATGAACAAACTTCGAAAACTGTTTTTCGTTATTTGTTAAAAATTTCATCGCAATAAATTCGCAAGCTATACTGTTTCATCCTGTAGTATAAACAAACCGGAGCTTCATAAAATAAAAACATTATATTATAGAGCTTTGTGCAATTAATAAACCAAACAATAGATGTCGCTAAGTATAAATTAAAGCTAAATATTAAAACCTAAATGTTTGTTAACTAAAATTTAAAAAATTATTATGTATACTCCCTGGTTCAACAGATTATTGAGATCTCCTGAAACTGAAAATAACCGAATACGAGCGAATTGAAATAAAAAAAAAAAATTGGAAAATGTGACATTTTTCTATTATTGTTTTTCAGCGCGCAGCAACTACGATGATAAATATTTTGCGATGAAAAGCTTTATTTATGCCAACCGTCTTATAAATAAAAATTATAATTGTTTTGAGTTTTATTAATTATGTTAAATTATTATATTAAAGATTTCGCGCTTAACTTACAATAATAATGTTTTATTTTCGTAAATAGTTATTTAATTATTTACACTTTTCTGTAATTTCAAGTAAATTTATTACAGAGACATCTGTAAACGGATTTTCAAATTACAGAAAGCTCGGGTTTGCAATCGGATAAAATTGAAGTTTTTTACGTTTTGTTCTGTTTTGTAATAATATTTAATTAAGAAAACCATGACATCGTTGATTTTTTGTCTACAAAAATAATTTTCGTAAATAGATTTTGATGTAAAAATTTTATTATACTCGTATGACAAATATTATTGTTTCTACATGGTGATTCATAAAATTTCGTTTCAGCCCACGTTTTCTCTTTAATTTTGTTATAAATGGGGAATGTTTAGATTGCTATTAAGTGCATCGTTCATCTCAAAAATTCTGATGTACATGTGACCAGAATTTACCAAATAACTTAAATTTTTATGAAACTAAATTTTAAATTGGATGTAAGTGTAATCCGCGGCAGCACCCTTTATTATCTTACTTTATAAACCTACACAAATTAACGGAAAGCTCATTTTTATAGAAAATTAATAAATTTATGCTCCGCTTTAGTTAAATTTACCAAATAAATACTACATTATGATGGCTGATTTTCAAATATGTGTTCTTAATAGTTTATTAAAAATATAAAATTAAAATTTAGATTATTTGTTTAATTTTTTATTCATAAATTCATGTTCAAAAATTTTCCAATTACCACGGTTTCTTATAATAATTCAATAAAAGCTTCCTCTCTACTGAAAGCTCTCCTTTTAATATTACGGCTCTTCAAAATCATAGATGGCTCTGTCCCTATACCATTTATTAAAGCTCGTTATTTCCTAGTGATTGGCTGTAAATGCTCGTAGGTCTTTTTTAGTTTGTTTAGTCTTTGGGATATTGTTTTAATTTTGAGTTTAAATATAACGTTTGCTTTCCTATTTATTAAGGCGTTTACATGATCAATGTTTCCAATAATTCGGTCAATTCCCAGTTGGAAATTTGTAATCATGCGTCAAGTGCGTAAGAAAGAAATAAAAATACTTTCTGGTCGATTTTTGGTGGGATATTGACTAAATGATTTAGTAATGACAAGTTACATTAGTTTCTCATATGATTTGTCCAATTACAGTGCACTTCGATGAAAATTGTGAGACATGTCATATACATGTCTTCTTACATGAAAAAAATGTCCAGTTTCTTATGCGAAACGCACTGCGCACTTATGCGATTTATAATTATATTTTATGTATTTAAATAAAATTAAAAATATGTACATATTAGTCTTCTTTAAAAAAAATGTTTCATATATATACACATATTATGTACATGAATTAAATTACTTCAGACATATCATATATTACGATTTCCGATTCATTTCAGATATATCAGAAACAATTCATCTGAGACATGTCATATACGATTCGTCTCTGATTTCTCATATGCGATTCATCTCAGATGTATCGTAAACGACTCATCTCAGACGTGTCACAAACGAAAATTTTCCCCATTTACTGATAAATATCTATATTTGACTTTAATGTCGCTGATGTGTCACTAGTGTGTCGTCAGTGAATTCCCTGCTGCGTATTTGTTTAGTATCTATCTAGGTTTATAATATGGAGTAACCTTGAATACTTTGTGATAATTTTTGCATCGCTGATCCGGGTTGGTATTATTACCATAGCCTCATTGATGTTCGTTATTGTTTTTGATTAGCCCATCGTTATGGATGTTGATCTGTAAAAATATTTGAATTTAGCTTTGTGTACGTTTAGTTGATTTGTTTGAACAGTAACTTTATTATTTTTTAGGACGGTCAATTTATCAAACCGGGGTGCAACTTTATTTCGGCGGTTCGTTTTTTTGTAGATAGTATTTTCGATCTTTAAACTAGCAGGTTTTACCAGTGTTTAAAAATTTTTAATGTAGGTTCAGAAATTGTATTTCCCCGGAAATAATGGCCATCCTTCAGTTTTATTGGCGTCATGTGTGTAACTGAACAGTAAAAAAAAAACGCGGTGTGAATGGAATTTAATCCGAAAAAATACTTTACATTCTATCCAATTACGTCAAATTAACTCCGCAAGGAAGGGTACTATTTTTAAAACATTCGATAGGATTAAACAATATACTTTTTACACCGTTTGGTGTAAAAGTAATAGTTCTTAATATTTGGCGATTATAAAAATAGGACAAGCGCCGATCTGGTGGAAAAAGTATAAACAATAATTGCATCCGAAAAAAGTAAATCATGATCAAAATAAAAACTCCACTGGGATAAAAGAAACTTGTATCCGATCGGTGGGATATTATTTGACACCGATTCGGTGTCAGGAGAACTCCGTTTTTTTTCTGTGTAAATGGATCGAGTTGTTGTACGTGATGATTGCATTAGTCATCAATGTTTCTCAGTGTTAGTTTGTAATATTTTGGAGCGAAATCTCTCTACAGTCGAATTTGTGGAGTGCACATATTTCTTTGAAATTGTCATTTTTGATTTCTTTGCCAGTATCGACTATTAATTTATTAGGGTGACCATGTGCCATTACATAAATATGTTGAAAGCTTTTTGAGAGGTAATTTCATTTTGGATAAGAATTTGTGCTGTTCCAAATCTGGAGAACTTATCTAATATAGTGAGAAATTGTTTAGTTTCAATGAAAAAAGTATCCATATGAAGTATTTTCATTGGCCTTGCGGGGCTTTCCGTAACTTGTGATTTGATAAGATTTTCGTTCCTATTATATTTTAAATCTCGCATTTGTTAATGTGGGAATTAATATTCGTTTCTAGTTTGTTACGACTGTATGGTCGCAACGACGATTTTTTTTTGGTATTTTATTCACCCCAGTTGTTGTCTTCGTTTCGCCCATCTTCTCTTATGTTTTTATTCACCTCTGTGTTTGTCTGTGAACGCACCCGTGACGTTTTGTTTTGTTCCCCATTGTGTGGTGGCGCGGAGGTGAAGAGAAGACGAGAAAGAGAGAACAATGCGCATCGAGTGTGTGCAAAGTAAAACGTTTTGGGAAAAATGTTTTTTTCTTATATGTCTCTCTTTTGTACCAACGAAAATTTGGTATAAAGGAGAGACAGAGAAGAGAGATTCATCTCTTCTAAAACGGTCATGCAAGCCTCAAGCCCCACGTTGGGCGCCACTGTTACAGGCTGGCTACTGCAAACCTGCAAATTTCACTAAGCGCATGCAGAGGCCTCCACGGTGATTTTTGCCGGCTACGTTCTCAGGGAGAAGTGCTAAGGTCGTGGAGTTTGAGGCTTGCATGACGCTCCTGGCTTACACCGTGATCATACAGAAATTTAAATAAAACGCAAATAATAATAATAAAATATACCCGGATGTTCTGCCGAAATTCGTCGGCCGGAACCTGAGGAACGAACAGCAGATAATCAAATAATAAATAAATTTAAAAAAAAATGATAACGGAAGAGGTGCCTTGGTGCGCGCATCCATCCGAATTCAAACGGGGTCGAGCCCTGGTTACGGAATTGGATGCGGGCACCAAGGGACCGCAAACATTAAACCGACACAGAGGGAGTCTCCGCTCCCATCACACCTAACCGAAAAATTTAATATTTCATTTTATTTACAGAAAACACAAGAAAACAAAAGGAAACAACTTCCCAAAAAAAAAAAAAAAGGGAGGGAACGAGAGAGAGAGAGAGAGAGAACAATATGCATCGAGCGCGCACCCGCCGTGCGGCGCTCGATTATAAAAATTTAAATTTATAATAAAAATGTAAAGAATATAAAATATAAAATAAAACTGAGCAAAAATATAATAAAAAAATCAAAAAAAAATCGTACCTTAATTAAAATAAACTAATAATGTTGCGGCCTTGGTGCCGTCATGCCACAGGTGTACACCACCCGGACCGTTGGGCGTCTTCCGCCGTAAGCTAAAATAAAACAACAATAGCCGGTTGGCTACCGTTAGATGCGTTGCGGGGTCCCTTGTTGACTACCCCGTTGCCGGATTCTGATAGAAACTCCGCACTACCCAAACGGCTGGCCTCAACTGGCCGCCGAATCCGTTGTAAAGAAAAACCCAAAAATATGTGGTTTCCACTAGACTCCCGTATATTGGGCGTTGGCTCGCCTACACCGTTGCGGCCTTGAGCGACCGATAAATATTTTGGCCTCGACCGGCCGCCAAAATATGTTGGGCGTTGTCTCGCCTTACTCGTAAATAAAGTGGCCTCAACTGGCCACCAAAACGTGTCACAATAAAATTGAGAGGCCTCACCTGGCCACCCGTAACTAATTGGTTCACCGATGACTCACCGATAAACCGTAATATAACGTTGGTTGTTTTAGCCAAAAACCGCAAATAAAGTGGCCTCAACTGGCCACCTGCAAATAACTGGGTGGGCGTCTCCTGCCATAAACCGTAGAATAATAGTGACTGTTGTTTCGCCGTTATATAGGGACCACACCCATCACTACCCAAAAATATAGGGCGTTGTCTCGCCAAAATCAAATTAATTAGGCCTCGGTTGGTAGCCGCCAATGTTAGGCGCCTTACCGCCGTAGATTAAATGGATCAAATCACACGTTAATTATACCGCTGTTATCTCCGAAATTCGCCGTTTGTAACGCCTCGATTGACCACCGATAAAATATGAGGCGAGCCACAATTAGCCGCCCGTCACACTCGCCGATGAATTAGCCTGGCCTCAACTGGCCGCCAAAATCCGTTGTGCGTTGTATCGCCTAAACCGTATGTACACAAAAAAATTGTTTGACCCAACGATCGTCTGTGCTTGGATGCTAGAGAACTGAACAAGGCAACCGTCAAGGATGCGTATCCGCTGCCCATAATCAACGGATTGTTGGGTCGTTTGGGACACACCCGATTCATTTCGGCGATTGATTTGAAGGATGCCTTTTGGCAGATCCCACTCGACCCAGCATCCCGCGATAAAACGGCGTTTACGGTTCCTGGACGGCCCTTGTATCAGTTCAAGGTGATGCCGTTTGGCTTATGCAACGCACCACAGACGCTTTGTCGCTTGATGCACCGCATGATCCCGTACCAACTGCACGATAAGGTCTTTGTGTACCTCGATGACCTTCTGGTCACATCCTCCACTCTGACCGAACATTTCGATTTACTAAAACAGGTTGCTGGATATCTGAAGGACGCTGGTTTAACAATCAATTTGACCAAAAGTAAGTTTGTGTTGAAAGAAGTAGACTATTTAGGTTATTTTGTGGGTGATGGCTGCCTCCGTACAAACCCAGATAAATGTAAAGCTATTCTGGAGTACCCTATTCCGAAAACGACGAAACAGATTAGACGTTTTCTGGGAATGTGCGGATGGTACCGTCGCTTCATTCCAAATTTCGCCTCCTTAGCTTCTTCTCTCACCGATCTTACTGGTAAAAACACTAAAGTATGTTGGTCTGCAGCTGCTGATTCTTCTTTTAACGCTCTCAAAACCGCCTTGTCAACTGCCCCAATTTTAACGCATCCTGATTATACAAAACCCTTTTTTATTCAGTGTGATGCCAGTGCCGTTGGGGTCGGTAGTGTCTTATTTCAGGTGGACGCCGAGGGGGTGGAGCGGCCCATTGAGTTTTATTCATATAAGCTCAATGCGGCGCAGCGAAACTACTCGGTCACCGAGCTGGAATGCTACGCTGCCGTCCTCAGCGTGCGAAAGTTCCGTCCCTACGTGGAAGGTTATCCCTTCGTCATTCATACCGACCATTCCAGTTTGCGCTGGTTAATGAGTCAAAAAGACCTCTCCGGACGTTTGGCGAGATGGAGTCTTAAACTCCAAGCGCTGGATTTTCAGATTGGATACCGAAAAGGTTCAGTTAACGTTGTACCTGATGCGTTGTCTCGAGCTTTTCCGGATGAATCCGCTCCTTGTGAGGATGATTCCGAAAGTAAGAGCACGCCTGATCGTGGTTTTCAATTTGGAGATCCAGCCTTGTCGAGTAAAAACATCGACCCTTCCGTGAATGCGTTAATACCTTCTTCAGTCCCCATTCTGCACGTTGATCAAGATTCGGTTGCGTTCCAAGATCCAGATTACGTCGATCAGATCGCGAAAATTCGTTCATTAAAAGATTGTTCGCACAACTATAAGATTCAGGATGATAAATTGTTGATATCCCCTTCTTTCGGTTTTAAATATACGGATACCGACCTTTCGAATTGGAAACTTGTTATTCCTAATTCCTTAACTTCAACGCTTATCGAACAGGCTCATGTACCTCCCACTTCAGCACATTTAGGCGGCAGCAAAACTCTCGAACGCCTTCAGCGTCAATTTTACTGGCCTCAAATGGCAAAACAAGTTAAACAGTACGTTGCTAGCTGCACTAAATGTAAAATGAACAAAGCTGTTAATTACTCCACACAACCAGCCATGGGAGCTCAGGTCACGTCAACTCGCCCGTTCCAAAAATTGTATGTTGACTTCTTGGGTCCTTATCCACGTTCAAAACTCGGCAATACCTGCATCGTTATCATCTTGGATCATTACTCAAAATTTGTAGTTGTAAAGCCTTTACGTGAAGCTTCCGCATCTTTGCTATGTCGATTTTTGGAAAACGATGTATTTCTGTTGTTCTCGGTCCCCGAAATAATCACCTCTGACAATGGGAAGCAATTTACCTCGAACTTATTTAAAGATTTGTTGTCTAAATACGGTGTAACGCATATTCGTACGCCGGTGTATTCGCCCCAAAGCAACGCATCCGAGCGTGTTAATAGAACATTAATTGCCAGCATTCGATCTTATTTGAGCGATCACGATCATAATTTGTGGGACAAAAACTTCCAAGAAATTGCGGCTGCTTTACGTAATGCCATTCATGATACCTTACATTATTCCCCTCATTATGTCGTGTTCGGTCAACATATGTCGATGCACGGTTCAGACTATGCGTTAAGAAGATTACTCGATGAACATGATCTCAGCGAAGTCCAGGTGTGGGCTAAGCCAGATCGAGTAAACTTTTTAAAGGATCGTATAACACATTATTTACGTGTGGCACACGAAAGGGGGGCTCAGCACTATAATTTACGTAGTGCTAAGCGCACTTTTCGAGTCGGACAACCCGTCTTCATTCGTTCGTTTGTTTTGAGCGATGCACCGAATAAATTTTCCGCTAAATTGGCTGGTAAATTTAAACCCGCGGTTATTACCAGTAAAGTCGGACAAGTGGCGTACGCGGTCGAAGATTTGAATGGCAAATCATTGGGCACGTATCATGTAAAAGATATCCGCACGTGACGCATGTTTTCCTCGATCGAAAAATTAGTTTGTCGCGGTACAACGGATGTACAATTCAATTGAACTGTTTTCTTTCGTATTGTTGTATTTTAGGCCCGGCTTATGAGACATCTCAGGGTGTGGAACGTTCCCACTTTTGTTACGACTGTATGGTCGCAACGACGATTTATTTTTGTATTTTATTCACCCCAGTTGTTGTCTTCGTTTCGCCCATCTTCTCTTATGTTTTTATTCACCTCTGTGTTTGTCTGTGAACGCACCCGTGACGTTTTGTTTTGTTCCCCATTGTGTGGTGGCGCGGAGGTGAAGAGAAGACGAGAAAGAGAGAACAATGCGCATCGAGTGTGTGCAAAGTAAAACGTTTTGGGAAAAATGTTTTTTTCTTATATGTCTCTCTTTTGTACCAACGAAAATTTGGTATAAAGGAGAGACAGAGAAGAGAGATTCATCTCTTCTAAAACGTTTTACGAGTTGTGCGGGGCTCGAATGTTTTGTATGATGACATTCAAGTTTTGATTTTTGAAGACGTGGCACTGCGCGCTAGTTTTTTTTGACAAATAGAGTCTGTCTTGAATTGTGTAGTGTAATAATTTTTTTCTTTTGGTTAGTGATGTTCGAACTGAGTCGAACCGAATACTTTTAACCTGATACTCAAAAAGTTCGAACTATCAATTGAGTACTTTTAAAAGTATCTGGTTAAAAGTATCAACTAATACATTCGATGCTCAACTCAAATGGAATAACCAAATACATAGTTGGTTTGGTATTCGTATGGTTTATTTCGTTATAGATATAATTTGTTTTGCGAGAAAGAGCGAATTGTGTATATCGTACGCGTACCAACTAATAATATTTTTGGATGTTTCCTTCTGAAAAATAGAGATAAATACAAACATAATATAACAACGTAATATGTATACATATAAAAGTATTCATCTCTCAATTTTAATATATGTATATACGAAAGAGAATCCAAAACAGATCAAGCATATGTAATGAGTTATTTTTCTTTCACATTGAGCTGATATACCGAATTGATATTTTTGAATCGATATATTTGGTACCGAATAAATACGTGTATGTGAGATTCGTAAATCTCTACTCGACGAACCGATATTGATATTCGAGTTGATATTGATATTAAACCTGATACTTTCGGTTTCGGTATATTGATATTTATATCGGATATCTGTAATTATTGTTGATTGTTCGGATTTAGTATTGAAATATTTTTCTTTATGGCTGATTTTTATTTCGAATGGATTTATATAAAATTAATCAATGATATTTTTATTTCGAATAGAAATAAATAAAATTAATAAATGATTAATTAAATTTTTAACATTATCAAATCTTATTGTTTTTGATTAGTAGCCCCTTTTGGGTATTAAATTCATATATGTCACAAAAAGTATCAATTGGTTAAAAGTATCGAGTTAAAAGTATCAGGTAGTTCGTTCGAATGAATCAATTGATATTGATACTGAAAAGTATCTAATAAACCCATCACTACTTTTGGTGTTGATCCACTTTAAAGTAATTTTTTTTTTGATTCAAAATATACGCTTAAAAATATATACCACTATATAGTATTAAATTAATAAACTATACATATATGTACTGTATAATAAAATAAAATAAAACATATTGTGTAAATAAAATCTAGAAATTGGAAAAAAGGGAATTTGGTGTTTTGAAAAGTGCATCTGTGTATCAAAATGGCGCACAAGATTTAAATTAATAAAATAAAATAAAAATTTTAGAACATTTTATACTAAAATAAAGAAGAGTAGTAAATTGTTATCAAGTAATTCATCATCTGAATTATATAGTCACGATAAACAGGGTGTCTCGAAAGTGGATGACACGAGTGTATATAATTCACTAGAAATTAGCACCGTTGGGTCAAACAATTTTTTTGTGTACATACGGTTTAGGCGATACAACGCACAACGGATTTTGGCGGCCAGTTGAGGCCAGGCTAATTCATCGGCGAGTGTGACGGGCGGCTAATTGTGGCTCGCCTCATATTTTATCGGTGGTTAATCGAGGCCGTACAAACGGCGAATTTCGGAGATAACAGCGGTATAATTGACGTGTGATTTGATCCATTTAATCTACGGCGGTAAGGCGCCTAACATTGGCGGCTACCAACCGAGGCCTAATTAATTTGATTTTGGCGAGACAACGCCCTATATTTTTGGGTAGTGATGGGTGTGGTCCCTATATAACGGCGAAACAACAGTCACTATTATTCTACGGTTTATGGCAGAAGACGCCCACCCAGTTATTTGCAGGTGGCCAGTTGAGGCCACTTTATTTGCGGTTTTTGGCTAAAACAACCAACGTTATATTACGGTTTATCGGTGAGTCATCGGTGAACCAATTAGTTACGGGTGGCCAGGTGAGGCCACTCAATTTTATTGTGACACGTTTTGGTGGCCAGTTGAGGCCACTTTATTTACGAGTAAGGTGAGACAACGCCCAACATATTTTGGCGGCCGGTCGAGGCCAAAATATTTATCGGTCGCTCAAGGCCACAACGGTGTAGGCGAGCCAACGCCCAATATACGGGAGTCTAGTGGAGGCCACATATTTTTGGGTTTTTCTTTACAACGGATTCGGCAGCCAGTTGAGGCCAGCCGTTTGGGTAGTGCGGAGTTTCCATCAGAATCCGGCAACGGGGTAGTCAACAAGGGACCCCGCAACGCATCTAACGGTAGCCAACCGGCTATTGTTGTTTTATTTTAGCTTACGGCGGAAGACGCCCAACGGTCCGGGTGGTGTACACCTGTGGCATGACGGCACCAAGGCCGCAACATTATTAGTTTATTTTAATTAAGGTACGATTTTTTTTTGATTTTTTTATTATATTTTTGCTCAGTTTTATTTTATATTTTATATTCTTTACATTTTTATTATAAATTTAAATTTTTGTAATCGAGCGCCGCACGGCGGGTGCGCGCTCGATGCATATTGTTCTCTCTCTCTCTCTCTCGTTCCCTCCCTTTTTTTTTTTTTTTGGGAAGTTGTTTCCTTTTGTTTTCTTGTGTTTTCTGTAAATAAAATGAAATATTAAATTTTTCGGTTAGGTGTGATGGGAGCGGAGACTCCCTCTGTGTCGGTTTAATGTTTGCGGTCCCTTGGTGCCCGCATCCAATTCCGTAACCAGGGCTCGACCCCGTTTGAATTCGGATGGATGCGCGCACCAAGGCACCTCTTCCGTTACCATTTTTTTTTAAATTTATTTATTATTTGATTATCTGGCGTTCGTTCCTCAGGTTCCGGCCGACGAATTTCGGCAGAACATCCGGGTATATTTTATTATTATTATTTGCGTTTTATTTAAATTTCTGTATGATCACGGTGTAAGCCAGGAGCGTCATGCAAGCCTCAAACCCCACGACCTTAGCACTTCTCCCTGAGAACGTAGCCGGCAAAAATCACCGTGGAGGCCTCTGCATGCGCTTAGTGAAATCTGCAGGTTGGCAGTAGCCAGCCTGTAACAAGTTTAGGGAAGTAGTTTTTCTTCTAAAATGAGACGGTGCTAGTATTAGTTTGGTTTGTTTCGTTTTAAATGTAGTTTTCACCAGTTTATCAATTGTTTTAAAGGTGTTTTGGTCCGCTATAAAACCTGTATTTATTTTTGGTTGCGTATAATTGTTTGATATTTCTGTTAAGATTTTTCATTATAACGGTTTTTTTCGAATGTATATCGTTGTTTAGGTTTCGAATATAATTTTAGGGAAATCCCCAACAAATGTGTACTTTTGCAGTATTAAGGACCTGTAGCAACTCAATTATTAGGCAAATCATTGATACTACAATCATCGATATATCCAACACATATTAATTCGCGACTATTCAAAATATTATCCCCACGAATACTCAACAAACACAACAAAACGATATTTTTGTCGCGAAATCGCTCAATAATTGCGATTACGTTTTCGTATGAACGGATAAGGTTCGCACCGGACTACAACCCCATATGAAGGCCCATTTAAAGTCATTTGCCGGTTACGTAGATACTTTGATATCTCGATTAATAGTGAGGACCAATCAGTACTTATTGATAATCTCGATTTTTCTCGTTCTCGAAAATGCCGAAAAGAAAAAAATTATCTTACGATCTGTCCTCAGGTGATATAATAAATTCTGTTTGTAAATTAAAGTATGTACTAGTATTATACACATCCAACTTAACCGAAAATCTCTTTATAAGTTACTTACGTTTCAAGTGGTTTTCTAAAAAGTATTCCATCTCCTAGGAAAATCCCACCAAATACTAATGTTTTTTTTTGGTATTAATAAGGATCAAAATTAGCCGAGAATAACGCTTGAAGAGTTATAGGGGTCAAAGGTGCTTAGTATGCTCAATCTGCAATAAAATAAATTTACGTTGTACGCGATTTTCCATAAAATTTTTCCAGATCCGAGGAATACACCCATTAAATACTATGTATACATTTACGGTATTCCATAAAATGTTCTTATGTCCCAGGAAATCCCACACCAAATACTAAATGTACAATCAGGATAATAAGGATCCAAACAAATCGAAAATTATCATTACTTGCAAGGTTATCGCAGCTAAGGTTGTTTAGTATGCTCGATTATCAATACAATAAATTTACGTTGTAACCGTTATTCCATTAAAATTTCCCAGGATGTAGCTACACGAGCGTATTTTTCTGACATTGCGTTTTACGGTAGAGTTTTCAATACACAATGTACAATTTATTATCGAGGGTGAAGTATGTCAGGCCTATCGAGAGGCATGTGTTAAACTGTTTTTCTTCACTGATGCTACATCCCATTGGGCAGCCTCAATGAGATTACTTTATTAAATTTATTTTCAGATGACTTAAGAACTCGCCCGCCTGTCAAAGACAAATTTCAGAAGTTTCGGATACTTAACAAATCTTACAAAATTCTGACTTAGATTATTGAGAACTTAAGGTTGTATAACACTATTCGAGTTTTTCGACCTCGAAAATCGTAAATAATTTAAGTAAAAAAACTTTCACATTATGTTATATTACAATTACAATTTTACAAATTATGACTTATTTTAACAATTAGGAAACACAAAAAATATTACACACACCGCTAGATCCGGCCGAGTTCATATAAATATCCTGCAAACACTTTTGTCTGAAATAAAGCAATCACGTATTATTAATCACCTCAGATGTCATTTGTTTGTAACCAACACTTACCCCTTCGATGTAATTTCGCACATCGACTTTTTCATTTTCAGCATGTGCCCCATCGTCAGACGCTCCCATTGGTAGTAAACACACATTTGCATTAGTCGCTTTCTGTAGATCCAATACAATTGGAATTGATCCACCTTCTCGCGTCATATTAGGTTCAACTTTGTAGACGTGTTTCGATGCTATGCGGGCGGCCTGATAATTTGGATGCGTCGGATCTTCCATAAATGCACTACCTGGATATCCATTAGTGATTTTCATGTTATTTGGAGAACCATAATCACGCCATAACTCATTCAAGTAGTTATGCACTTTTTGTACGATTTTGTTTGGATCTTGGTGTGGTACGACGCGAATTGAAAATTTACCAATTACTTTACGTGGAATAACAGTTTTTGAGCCTTGTTCGGAAAATGCGCCTTCGATTCCGTGCAATGAAAGTGATGGATAACGCCAACGATGCATTAATAAATTGGTTTTATCTTCGAAAAGTAAACGATTTGCCCCGATTTCTTGGCGAAAGTGCTCCGGACTAAAATTAATGTCTCGATACAAATTCAACTCGTTTGTGGTAATATCGGCTACATCCTCCAATATTCCAGGTATTAAAATTTTTCCTTGCCTATCAACTAGTTTGCTCATTATGTAAATTATATCGGTCATCGCTTCTGGTACCGTTCCGCCGAATACACCACTATGCAGATCACTAGCGGCACCCTCGATTTCTACAAAAAAATACACCAATCCACGGAGACCGTAGGTTACGCAAGGAGTGTCTCTCCCCAACCAGTAACTATCCGAAACACATACAAAGTCTATGTCTTTTATGAAATCGGTTTGTCGGGCGTACAATAACGGTTTCAAGCCAAAGCTCCCAATCTCTTCTAACCCTTCAAATATAAATTTTAAATTGATTGGAATTTCCACACCTTTTTTCTGAAACGCTTCAATCGCATGTAGCCACCCAAGTATCGGCCCTTTATCATCGGTAGTACCACGCCCGTATAGCTTATCTCTCACCTCAGTCATAACGAATGGTTCAGTATTCCAACCATCTTCTTTCAATGCCGGCTGTACGTCTAAATGACCGTAGATAAGCAGAGTCTTCGATGTTGATGGGTTTGTAGCCGGTAACGTACCAAACAAAACTGTTGGTGATGCAATTTCCTCCCCGTTCGAGTTTTTACGATTTGGTATATCGATTAATTCGATTGTAGCACCAAGTGCTCGTAATCGTTCTGCAGTCCAATCGGTCATTACATTAGTCTCTTCGATCATGTCCCATCCTGATACCGATTTGATAGCGATCGCTTCCCCAAGTGTGTTGATAAATTTGCGTTGGTTAGCATCGATATATCTAAAACGGTTGTAAAACGGTTATCACTAATGTGGTCGAATTCAAATGTGTTGTATAATACTGTTATCGTGCGAAAGAATTTTGTTTATATATTTTGTGTTATCACTAACCGCACAAGCATTATTCATAATACGCACAGGAAGTTTAAATATACCGGCCGATTACTGTTTAACATTTTTAACCACAATTCTGTTAGAATTCTGATTAAAAACTGACCTTTTACTATTCAAAAATATCAAATTATATTCATTTCATATATCCAAGAAATTCTGTTGGTGGAAATGTTTAACGCCAGCTTAGTAATGATAGTTCGGTAGCTATGGCAAGGTTATTGCTATTAATTTGATATATCAAATTTAGTTGCTAAGTTTTATAGTAAACATTAATTGATATAATAATCCCAACAAAGCACTTATTTTATTCAATAACCACAAAAAATATTTATAAATATTGATCTTACCCGAAAATAGATTGTAAATCTTCTGGAATATCCAAATTTGCCATTTTATTTTAACCAATATTTCCGTATCAACAATAATCGTTTCTAGACTAGACGAGCACTTCTTTTCACTAGTAAAGTCAAATTACAACTGATCACGACATAAATAACTAATATTTTCTATCGCAATAACTATTATTATCTATCTACTTCGCAAGAAAATACAATCAAGGATTTTCAAGTGCTTTGCCCGACCGCAATGGTTTTGCATTTAATTATATGTGATAATTTTACTATCTCGCGGCCGTGTGTTTGTGGTTTACATACTTTTATACATGGTTGAGAACTAATAAAGTTAAATCATAGCAGATTCACATATAGAAGATAGGATATGATCCACATGTTGTGGATTACTAATCTTTTGCAAAATGTTAGTAGATTGGTTCAATTAGTTAGTTCGTTAATGTCTGGCTTATAAAGATGCATGGTCCAGGAATCGAATTGCGACAAAACTCACTTGGAAACTCGTACATCGCACGAACTAAGTGCCATATTTTCCAGCTAATATGGAGCCAGCTAAGCAGGGTCCAACATCTCATTAAAACTAGCTACCTAATTTAAGCTATAATACTTAACCGTTAAACATCTATGTGATTTATATTTCGAATCCCAAACAGCCCACTAATTCCCAAAAACAAATCACCCTTAATTTAATAATTAACGCTATTGCGGCACAAGGACATTTTAAACGCAAAGCACTATCATCTTTAAATAACAAGCATTTAGTTAAGCATTGTTGTTGAAACTGTCGTCACACCGAATACTTCCCTATTGATCTTAAAGCCCTAGAATGTATAACAATTAGTTTTCCGATCTTTAAAAAATTGTATCCTTAAAAAATCAAAGTGGTGCCTATGTATCAATAGAAACAATGGGAGCTCTTTTAGGAATCCTGTAATTTGCCATAAGATACAAATTCTTTCATATAAAAATCACGGGTAACTTGAATGTTCAAAAACTAAAGGGATCTTCAATTTGAGCGAGTCAATGTTGAAATGGAATAAACAAGCTGTGTGTGAGGTATTAACGAAATCCTTATCTTATTTGAAAGGCCCATATGTGGCATTATTTATGGAATATAACATCGTTCAAATGTCTGCCATATGGCTTCTCACGTTGACACGGATCCGAGTGGTCCAATTTTCAAAAATTCTGCGAAATAGATCTGGCTAAATTTGAGCGATGGTATTGGATATATGTTGGCTTTAAGGGCATCAGTTGACTACGGTTTATTGCCATAGACCTTCCACTTGAGGAAACCTACAAGAAAAAGTCTAGTGGGGTCAAACCGCACGATCATGGTGGCCAATTCACATCACCTCTACTAGAGAAAAAAATCGGTTAGCATCGTTCTGTAGCACTCGCCGTTGATGGTGATGGTCTCACCAATGTGAGGCCGGCCCAAAATCCGCACCATTAGTGAGTGTTAGTTTCGATGTCGCACCAGACTTAGTGAGTGTTAGTTTCGATGTCTCTCTCTCTCTCTCTCTCTCTGGCACTATATCCCATCAAGGGATTTGGCCGCCTCACATGAGGTTTCATAATCATATTTTCATTTTGGATAATGAGTGATTAATTCATTGATCCTAAACCAACCGTGAAATTTTTTTCCTTGTCAACACCGGGAATCGAACCCAGGACCTCCGGTCGCTGGAGTAAGTATCCTAACCACTTTGCCACCGGGGGCGGCGAGTTTCGATGTCGTTTCATCGAAAAAAATATCTGATAATTTCGGCATTTAAAATAAATGGCGCAAAGTCCCAAGAGTACTTGAGATTATTGATTTGGGAGTTACATTTGACGAAAACGTTAGTTTTAACCGTCATAAAAATAAATGAATTGCTAAAGCTAACTCCATGTTTGACTTTGGTAAGCAATGCACTAAACCGATTTCCTTTAATAATTAAAAATAAATAAATAATAAATTTTTCCCGACCTACTGCGTAAAAAAGTTTGATGTAAACATTTATAAATTGTTAATATTTTCCACATCTAAATTGCCAGGGAAAATTATTCCCCAGTTAATTTGGTTTTGAACAAAAAAAAAAAGGAAAAAAAATGTTTAAATAAAAATTCCATATAAATTATTTCCCCAATTCCCTATTCCCGGGATTTTTTTTGTGTCCCTAATGTCCCTTAAAGGTCGATTATTACTCCCCTTTTCACACACACCACCAATTCACACCTTTACAATATAAGACCTGTACATTGCAAGCTCCATATCAACCTGTACATTGATATGAACGGTGGATCGGCGCTGAATTCTGTACTCCACAAAGGGTTTTAGTTGTGTTTATCACCGATCGTAATCGATGACGAAAATTCGCTTTTGCATCCAGCCTCTGGTAGGATTTGAACCCAGTACCTCCTGGTTCATGTGCCGAAGCTTTAACCACTGCACCACTTGTCCGTCTTTGAAAGGCCGAGTTCTTTTTGCACAGTGAGGAATTGTCTGCCTCGGTTTCCCTGTATACTTTCACGAGCCGTGATAATTTCTCTGCCGATTTGGCGTTCCTTTAACATCCGAGTCTTGGCTGATTGTTTACCGACACGATTGTCTCGTATTTGGCCACCAAACGTTGGAGAGTCGACTTTGAAGGACTTCTAATGAACATCATTTTGATATTAAGGTTTTATCATTTGGAAGTGATGCTCAATCGTGTAACTTGTCATGGTGATTTGGCATCAGTAACTGAAAAAAACTACCAGATTAATCAGATGCCACCGAAACAACATGGCTGCCCCACGCTACCGACATGGATCCGTCCAAACTGAAAAATCCTTTATATGCGATACATTTTAAAGTTATAAAAGTGTATAATAATTTGAAATTGGCCATAAACTTCATACTGATATAAAAGACACTAATAGTTGTTCACTGTAGGATTTAAATATTGGGCTACTCAACCCTCAAAAGATGTACGATACTAACCTATTTCATTGGGTGCATTTCACCAATTGTTATGTTTAGTATACATCACCAGTTTGATTTGAAAGTTTCTTAAAACTCTCGACTTTTAGAGCGTTGGCCATGATTTAAATCCGTTTATTGCTAACGGTTGGGTCATTTCAGAGCGATTTCTATACCAAAAAGAGTGCGCAGTGTGTTTTACAAACACATGTGCGATATTTAATAAAAATTTAAGTTCATTTTTTGGCTGATATTTAACCAACAGTGTCAGAGCCTTAATTGTATTTCTATACATAATAATGCGATATATTGTCTAACTACGGCCCCATCGGTCCATCAGATGGCAAACTGGCACAGTGGCATTAATGCGTAGCCCTGTTAACTACGATAGTTTCAGACCATTCAAATAATTTTAATTCCAAAATCGATTAACGAAATTTCAAATTATTATAATAATAATTCGATGTTAGTCCTTGTAGAGGTCTCGCTTGAGTTTTTCAAGTAAAAGAATATTTTTTTTGGAATATACTAAAAATATGAACTTTACCAAACTAATTAGGAAATTGATTTTTGTATTACTATTATAAATATACTATAGGAAAAGAGGGAGATAATTTAAATAAGTCGTTAGGGCTTACCCTAAAGAATCGTGGTTCAATAATTAAAACAGCAGATGGAGCAGAGCACACTAATCAATATTATGCTGATGTTCCATACAATTTTCAGGCAAAATGTCACATAGTGCCAACTCACCTTGTACCAAGGTTATCCAAAAATTTAATTTTAGGTATGGATTTTTGGACAAAATTTAAATTTTCTTTATCATTTTCATGGAACATTTTCAAATTATAACGCATCTATCAATCCAGAACTGAACGAGGTCGAAAATAGTAAAATAACACCGCATACCCAATGGAAAACTTATGACTTATGACATACAGAACAGTATGAAAAATATTTTGAGAAAAAAAAATTTAAGCTCATTATGTTGGTAAAAAACTTATGAAAAAAGTTATCAAACTTTTAACATTTTGCTTATGAGAAATGCAATGAAGTAAACCGCGTTTGTAAAATTGTTGTTGTTGTTTTTTCGAATTTTAATTTTAGCTGTTGCTAATGACAACAGAATCTTTTAATCATTTTAATTTGCTTGAAAAATATTTAATAAAAATTAATAAAATTACACAAACATCCATGAAAATGGAAGACAAGCTGATCGACGCAGTAAGGCAAATTATATCGTAATAAATTAGCAACTGAAAATGCCTGGCAGGATATAGGTAAAATTATGGGATTGCCTCCAGAAGACTGTATAAAATTATGGAATAAATTAAGAAATAATTATTCAAAGGCCATTCATGAAAATAAAAATACACCAAGTCGATCTGGTACTGGCAATAAAACAAAGCAATTTGCTTACATCGAAAAAATGGGGTTTTTACGACCCTATATCCAAAAGAGAAAGTAAGTTGTATATGTTACCCAAAAATCTAAAAAATTAATTCTCGTTCATTTTAGAACTGTTGGCAATATTCAGGCATGTGAATGCCCAAATATGGTCGAAGAATATTTGGAGGAAGAAAATTCGGAGTTAGAAGGTGATCATCAGTACGATCAAGGTTTTAGCCGAACCTAAACCTTCTAAATAATAATCGAAATGAGATGTATGAAACACCCAACCTGGATAGCGACGAAGAACTATTCGAAAATGTTTTAGGTAACATGTCGGAAGAGACGATCGACAAGCATAATGATAAGCCGTCAGACGAGCAGCCTCTACCATCACATCAGTCAATTCCGCCAAAGCAACGGCCAAATTTAAAGCAAAAATTTGGTAAAAAGATAAATTTGGAGGAAAAATTATCTGATGCGATAGATATTATTAAAGAACGGAACGTTGAACGTGCATTGTACCCTGAAGTTGAGCACTTCGGTAATTTATGTTCATCGGTGCTCCAGCGGCAAATCTGCAAGAAACGAAGATTAAATACGATTTTAAAACTAACCTCAGTTTTATACGAGGAAGAGGAGTCCGATTAAAAACAATGTTTCATATTTTTTATTTTATTATCTAAATTTGTATTTAAATGAAGTATTTTTATTAGTTATTATTTTATTTGAAAAGACTGAACTTTGTGAAATTAATTGTGATCTTTTTATGTAATATTTAAAATATAGAATTATACATGAATTTTTATGAAATCAGATTTTATTTAAAACTAACATAATTACACTCTTCCAACATTTACAGTTTTCAATTGCCAACTCAGAGTATCATCGTTTACAAAATATTTTGTAATTTCTTCACGCATTGCTAAATTCTCTCTTGTTGAATTTCGTGTTCCAAATCGTAAATTTGCCGTATTCTTCCTACTCAGTCCACTGCACTTATCTAGTACAAGTGAACATTTACGGTCTCCTTGTTTTGTAAATGATTTCCTCGGTCGCTTGGTTATAATGAAATTATGTAGGACTACGACAGCTTTAATTATGTTGTCGATAGTTTTTGGTGATGCTCGTATTCGAGAAAATAATATGTTGAACCGGGCTACCAACACTCCGAAAGCTCGTTCTATACAGTTCCTGGCTCTTGCTAATCGGTAGTTGAATATCTTTTTCGATGTTGATAGTCCTGTTCCGCCATATGGGTTTAGCATATTTCTATGCAACGGAAATGCAGCATCCCCAATTAAAAAAAACGGGAATTTCTTGCCATCCTTACTTTTTGGAAATGGTTGATCAGGGGGAAAATTTAATTTATTTTTAAAAAATCTTTTCCCAAACGCGGATTGTTTAAATATTCCACCGTCGTGGTTTGATCCATATGCTCCAATGTCAACAAATATGAATTTCAGGTTTGCGTCACATACTGCCATTAAAACCACACTAAACGTTTTTTTATAATTATAGAACAGTGTTCCTGACTTAGTAGGGCATCGAATGATAACATGTTTACCATCAATACACCCCAAACAATTTGGAAAGTTCCATAAATTATAAAAATCTTGTGCAACTGTATGCCACTCCGACTCAGTTGGTGGCTTTAGATATTTATTTTTAAGGGCCGTCCAAATAGCTCCGCAAACCTCAAATATAATTTTTGACACTGTCATGGTTCCTACACGATACTCGTATGACATGCTTATCATTGAGTTTCCAGATGCGAGGTATCTGCAATACAATTTTAAAATAAATTTGTTACAATGCAAGAAATATTAGACTTATTTATTATTGTACCTCAAAGTCAACATTAATCTGTGACCTGGTGAAATGCTTTTTCGTGTGCAGTTTTTTTTTAGAAGAGGCGACACTAATGATAACAGCTCCTTATATTCTTTTATTGATAGTCGGGAATAATTTTTAAATTTTTCCGGATACTTAAATAGCTCTTTGATTAGAGTTTGATAAGACCCAAATTGTGGCCTCTGTTGCCAAATTGGATAAACTCAATATCGTCTTTCAGGCTTTCTCAGCTTGATATATGCCACTGTCAATATTGACATAAGCGCCAAATCAAATTTTCGGTCACTTGAATTCATAGTATACACTTTTAGAATCAATTTTATTAATTTTGTGTAACAAAAACGTATAACACACTGATCGTTTAAGAATCACTTGACGAATGACAGCTTAAACAAAAATTTTAACTTTCTATAGTTTATTTATATGCACCATATGGTAGGTAATAAGTAAATACATTTTAAAAACGGGTGTTTACATGAACGATTTGAACACAAAAATAAAAAAGGGCAAACTATAATGGGGTAATAAAACAACATCTGCACACTTTTTATAATCTTTGGATCCAAAAGGTCTAACAAAACAACACTATTCGGACACTATCATATATGAATAGGTAGGTACAAATAAAATATGTAGAAATAAAAATATGTATCAATAAAAGTTATTTCTTATTAAATATTAATAATTTCAAAAATCACACAAACATTTTATTTTGACGTTTCAGATTTTGACAAATAAACAAACAATTATTTTGTTCAATGAAGTTAGTTTTGCTTTAATTTTTTCCTATTCATTGGGTATGCTCTTCGTTAGTCATAAGTCATAAGTCATAAGTCGTAAGAAAAAATTATTCCATTGGGTATGCGGTGTAAGTAACCAGGAACAAGTTATTCTTAAGGAAACGGTTCAACAAATTTCGTTTACTACAGCTGATCATTTTGGTAGAACATTGTTACTAGAACATGAAATTGAACTAGCGGATTTTCTCCATTAAAGCACCGACATTATCCGGTTTCTCTAGAAGTGCAACAAAAGATAAACAATGAATTGGATCGTATGGTGTCTCTAGACATCATTGAACCTTCAAATATTGGTGCTTGCCGGACAAGTGTTGCAGTGGTTAAAGCTTCGGCTCTTGGAGTGGGAGGTACTGGGTTCGAATCCCAGCAGAGGCAGGATCCAAAAGCTAATTTTCTTCACGATTACGATCGGTCACCCTCCATGTCAATGTACAGGTTGGTTGACATGGAGCTTGCAATGTGCAGGTGGTACACTGTAGTTGTGTAAGTAGATGAATTTGTGGGTGAGTGCGTGAATAAAAAGGACGGTATTAATTGACCTTAAAAGGACATTAAATCCATTGGATAATTAATACTTTCTTAAAAAACGAAAAAAAAAACAAAAAAAAAAAATAGCCCATGGTCCTGTTGTCGTCGTTAAAAAAACCGGGCAAATACGTCTGTGCCTGGACTCAAAAAAACTAAATGGTAGAACCAATCGAAATGCATGTCCCCTTCCACTAATTCTAATCAGTGGAACGGAATACTTATCAACGATCGATTTGTCAAATGATAAAACATTATGGTAGCCACCAAAACGTTCACTGAGCATATTCGAAAGTTGCAGGAAATAGCTAGACGACTAAAACAAACCAATTTAATCATATGTCAAGAACAATCTTTCTTTTGCTGTCCAGAACTTTAATATTTAGGCTACATTATGGATCGAAATGGTCTGAGAACCGATCCTGGAAATGTTAAGTGTATCATTAATTACACAACGCCTAAAACCGTTCGCGAAGTATGCCAATTTATTGGCATGTTTAGTTGGTATCGTCGGTTCATTTCAGATTTCTCTTAGATTGTCGCACCTATTAGTGATTTGTTATGAAACCCCTAGAAAAAATTTGAATGGACTAAAGATGCAGACAACGCTTCCTTAATTCTGAAGTCAAGCTTAATATCTGCTCCTATTTTAAGTAATCCAGACTTTGCTAAACCATTTACGGAACAATGTGACCCTTCAGATTATGGTGTGGGGCTAATATTAACTAAAGGTTAAAGCATTTTTGTCAAAAAAATTAACTTACGCTCTATATAATATAGTGCAACTGAACGTGGGTGTTTGGCCGTTCTTTATGCCGTGGAAAAGTTTCGACATTAAATAGCAGGAGTAAAATTTACTGTAATTACTAATGCTGAATGCTGTTATGGTTACTAAAATTAAAAAATCCAATTGGAAGGTTGGGCCGGTGAACACTCAGGTTGCAGCACTTCGATTTTGATTTAATTCATCGGAAAGAAAAAGACAAGTAGTTGCAGACGCATTACGAGAGCAATATCGGAGATAACTTCTATGGATTTGTCAAACGATAAATGGTTTTCGAAACTTTTTGATAATACTAGTGAAACGCCAGAAAATTTTCCAAACTTTAAAATTGAGGAATCGAAAATATACCAGAAATTCCGACATATAGATGAACTAGGCACTATATCGTTATCGTACAAATGGGAATTGGTTGTGTAGAACATTCACATGGAATCAATTTTAAGTATCACGACGATCCACTGGCTAGTCATTTCTGTTACAAAAATTCCTTTTACCGCATACAACGAAATTTATCAATTTTTTTTTTCTAAAATGCGCCGCACGTTTTTAATTGTAGAAAATTGGTGCTTATACAAATGCCCAGATAATTCTATATGCCCAGAAAAAAATTATTTTCTTCTTTTTAGTGCATTAGAAAAACGCGGTATTTTAAAAAGTTTTTTTTATATATTTTATTTTACTCTTTTTAGTTGTACGAATTTTGAATCTTGTTATCAATTGAAACAATTTTTTAAAATATATTTCATCTCTTTATTCAAGTAAATTTATACAATTTATCATAAATATTTAAGATTAATTTCCAAACAGAATGTTAGTAAGTGCTTCAAATTTTGACCCAAACAGATAGACAAACAAGTTAAGAAAAACCTAAATGCAAATGATTTGAAAGCTTCCAATTCTTCCGGCGCCAAATCAGACAGTTTACTGTAACATGAGTCGTAGTAATTGCCGATCGATGGTTGATTTTGCACTGGCTGTGTAGCAACATGTTGAGCATGGGTTGTTGCTGTTGCTGAACTGGCATAGGCTATTGGAATGGTGATGACTGGCTAAAGGTAGATTGTTGTGGCTGTTGTTGCATTGGTTGATTAAACATAATATTTCTCATTTGGACCGAATTCGGATCGACTTGTGAATTTCGACATTTGCCGGTGTTGATGGTTCAGATACTTGCTGCTGCCCGAAATTCCTTTGTTGTCCCCCAACAAACGGAGGTGGATTAGCCGATGCTGCGAAAACAGATGGAACGGGTTGAGTGGGCTGCTGAAATATGGTTTGTCCTCCAAAAATATTAGTAGGTGGTTGTGGCTGAGTTGGGGAGCCAAAGATGCCTTGTGTGGGTTGTGGTGGTCCAAATACATTTTGAGTTGGCTGTTGATTACCAAGTTGAGACAACGTAAATTGTGAGGCCGCATTTGCCGGTTGAAATGTATTAACAGGTAGCCCAAACACTCCCGTATTAGGCTGGGCGGCTACTTCAAATATAGATTGCTGTGACTGTTGATTTTGAGCACCCCCAAATATTCCTGATGTTTGATTATTATTGGTAAATGAGCTCCCTCCAAAGATGTTACCACTTTGTTGTTGGTTTGATGCTGTACCTCCAAACATACTTGTGGCTGTTACATCTGTAGTACTTGCAAAAATCAATTTACCAAATATGTTCTGCGCCTGATTTCCTGTTTGTGAATTGCCAATATTCGCCGTAGAAAAAGGATTGTTACCAATGGCAGAATTGTTCTTTTTTGGTTCTGACCCAGCATCATAAAGTTGTACAAAAATATTCATGATCTCGGGGCTTAGCATATTCAATTGCTGCAGCTTTGATTTACATTTCTGAATCAAATTTTTAAATCCTAGACGTACTTGCGCAAAGTTACCGTCAATTTTCGCCTCACAAAATTTTTATCGAATTTCCTCGAACGATTGATCTTCTATAAAATTTGGAATACAAGGCTTATCCTTAAATGGACCAAAACAGGAGATTGGTTGCCATTCGTTGCCCTTGATAGCCGAGTACATTACAACGCAAATTATTTGCCTAAAATAATTCCGCAAAATTTTAAACTTTATACAACATGCCACCATTATATAAAACGATTGGTTCCAAATCGGCAATTACCACCGCGAAAAAATTGGCACAAAACCTTTTTAGGCTCCGAATGAGTTTGAAATTAAAATAGAAATAAATTTTAGTTGATGAAATTTCAAAAATTGTACTAGATTATTTTCTTTAGTACATACGACGAAACGGTATTTAACATGCTTTAGTTCACATATCCATCTGTCAAATGCTTGTAGTGTTAATTTGCGTTTTTTTGTGTGGTTTCTTGCGTACAGCAACTATGATGGTGAATATTTTATGATGAAAGTTTTATTTACGCTAACCGTAAAATATTAATAACGATTTTCTGAAATTTGTATTAGATTTTTGTTTCGAATGTTTGATAATATGAAATTGATCAGGTGAAACAACCAAGTGAACAAAACTTCAGCGATATCGAATGATGTTAAGTGCTTCAAATTTCGACCTCAAATTTTGACCAAAACAGATAGACAGACAAGGAAGCAAGTTAAGAAAAACGTGGTAATATATGTAACAGTGAACAAGCGCTTCATCTTATTTATTGCACATTTATATATTTATATTATCATCACAGATAAGAATTAAAAAGATGTGGATCTTTCCTACAACCGCGATGTATATGAAACAAAAATTATTAAATACCATACCCTGTTATAATAGGGGTTTTGGAATTTATGTTAGCAGAGATCAGATAGTTTAGCTATTTAATATATTACTCTCTTTCATACCAAAGTAAAATTTCATAAACAATATTTTATATGTTAAATGTTCGTTTGTGTACGGCATAAACGAAAAAAAACGTATGCTACCCGTTTATTATTATCGATCCTTTGAAAGTATCTGTTTCTTTTACGTACATATTTATATTAAATATAATAAATATATAATAAATATAATAAATATATACAATTTATATTAAATATAAATATGTACGTAAGAGAAAGAGTATTTTGTATATAATTACATACTTGTATATATAATATTTTGTGAGTTTGTATACACGATCGAATATTCGTTTTCGTTTAGATTTATCAAAATTAAATACTCGAAGATGACAAGAAAAGGAAAAGGATCGCTTATTTGTATAATTTGTATGTAGCGTGTGTGCGGCTAAAATTGAATATATACATATATTATGTTGTTGGTGTGCAAAATGAAATGTAAGTAAAAATTTGAGAAAAAATATTTGGAGGTTTATGCGATACAAAAATAACGTTAAAATTATCAATCGAAAGGAAAAGTGTTCTAATGGTCGCAGTGAATAAACATGTATTATACATATAGATATTTGTGTTTACTTTACATTATGTATATACCAGCTATCTATACTGATTTTACCAAATTAATTACATAATTTTTCTACGTGTACTATACGGATGATTGTGATTTGAATTTAAGAATATTAAAATAACAAAACTCGTAATTATTTTATTTGGATAAAATGAATGAAATCAGGTCACACTGGAAAGATTGCATTGGGGAATGTATTATGTATTTAGAATTGTTTCTAAAAAATGATCAAGCATATACAATTGTTTATTAACATTTTTCCTTATTTCATATTATCTGAAGCATAGTAGTAATAAATTTGTTTTGACTAGCTTTTGCACATCTTTCAAGATGTTGAAAATTACAGCTCGGTATTGATTTTAACCAAATATTTCGTAAACTTACATAATACTTCGATGTGGTGTATAGAATTATGGTACAGGGTATACATGCAGTTTCATTTTTGAACTGCTAACCCTAGTTGTGATCAATCGATTCATGAGTTTACATTACTAGTGCACTGCCATTTTCCAGCCACCAACCACCCTTTACCATGAAAACCACCCCACATTTCTGAAGCATAAACGACCACTTCTTTGAAAATTTCAAAAACAGATATCTCAATATCGGATAATAAAGAAGATCGATTTGGCCTCACCATAGAACCATAGAAGCGCAATTCGACTTTTGACATGTAACTTTTGACCATGAAAACCAATTTATTTATTATTATTCAATTTATTTAGCCACCCCACTATATTTATTTATTTCCATGCCTAACCGAACGTCTGATAATTTTTGGCTGGCGGATTTTTAGATAAGCCTGACAATTTTCGAAAGTGCGCTCTAAATTATTAACAAAGTAATTAAACTATGAATAGGAATATGTTTTACCAAATCTTATCAAAAAACCAAAATTTCAGCAATGTCTAAGCATAATCACTAGTAGATATGAACGGGTGATACTTAAACCTATCTAAATTGGCATGGATCTTTTCAATAAAAAGCGTTTAGCCCGTAAAGGGATTTTCTAGATATTGTAAATTATTCATATATGTAATATTGCGAATGGAATTGCTCAAGCATGTTATACCAATTAACATAAATCTCCGAGACGGTTGAGCATAAGGTATGTATGAATAAAGGATACTCATCCCTATAAAAATTTATATGTATTGTTCCAATAAAAATGGTTGTACTCGTCTCTCGATTTCCTAAATATCGTATATTATTCATACATTATTGCGAGTGAATTTGTTCACACGTCATACAAATTAACATAAATCTCAGTGACGTTTAGGCATAAGTTCTAGTATGTATATGGATAGAGGACACCCAAGCCTCTCTAAATTGGTACGATTTAGTCCGATTTAGCATGATTTAGTGGAATATATGAAAAAGATTGGAGTCGTTTGGGGTTTTTCTAGATCTTTTTTATTATTCATATAATATTACGAATGGAATTGATATACCACCTAACTTAAACTTAAGATATGTATAGGCATGTCCACTAATAAGTATCGATAGAGAACACTTAGGCCTATCTAAATTGCTGTGTGCTATTCCAATTGAAATGGTTAGGCTCGTCTGAGGATTTTATATATGCATATCGAATATTCTTCATATTATAATGTTGTGAATGGAATTGCTCACACGTCACAAAAATTACAAACACACAGTCCAAACTTAATTTTTATGCATTATTATTCCAATAAAATGTGATGTTTCCAATAAAATGTGATGTGTTCTATTAATGCAGTATTATAATATAATATATATATATATATTATAAATAATAAACGATAACTAGAAAATCCTAAGTCAAGTTTATCGATTTTTGTTAGAATAACTTTAATAACACATACACACTAATTCAAATAGACCTAAGTATTCTCTGTTCATATATAGACTAGTGATTATGCTCAGACTTATCTGAAATTTATGTGAATTGCTATGATTTATGAGCAATCCCATTCGCAATCTTATAAGAATACTATACGATATCTAGAAAATCCTGCGACATGTTCAACCATTTTTATTGGAATAACACATGCCAATTTGGAGAGGTCCGAGTGTACCTATTAATATTATTTTGTTTAACGTGTGGTGAGCAATTCCATTCACAATATTATATATGAATAATATAAAATATCTAGAACGTCCTTACCGACCAAACAGCGCAGTGTGTTAAACTTTTTGATCGGTGATCAAAATGAAAACAACTATGACCTCCTGTGGAAGTTCAGAACTTATAGGACGACCCAACTTCATTATCAGTACTATAGGTTGGAGCTATGCAATGCACAGATTGTTCTATGCAAATCGGAAATATACGTCCGAGATTTAGCTACTGCGTAAGGTAAGAAAATTAAAGAAATACCGAGAAAGAGTTGGTAGTGCTTCGGCCCCAGAACAGATTGCAAAGATAATAAACAAACATATAAAACAAGCCCAAAAGTTTTTTATTGGAATAGTACATACAATTTAGATAGACCTGAGTATCCTGTATCCACACATACTAGTGCTTATACTCAGCCATCTTTGGAAATAAACATAAATGGTTATTTTGATATTCAACTGACAACCCAATGGTGTTAGTAATCACGTTATGATTACTGATGATAAACACATGACAAAAAATCAAACTTCAGATACCGGTTAAAAGCAACCAATTTGGATGCTGAATCGATGGCCCCGTGATAAATTAAGCAAAAAAAAGAATAAACGCATTTTATTTATCTCTGTTTACTGTATTCTCAGGGAGCAACATTAGCGCCCTCGATAGCAGGGTAAGTAGAGCGCTTGCTTTGTTATTCGAGGGTGGACAGTGGTGACCAGACAAAAAAAGTTACGACTATTTGTTTTAATGCGTCATGTGTTTCGTGCATGTCTTTGTATGCCTACTATGTCTTGTATGCTTTTCTTCTCCTTAATTATTTTTAAAGTTGTTTTCAAAATCAATATGTAATTATTTATTGCAGCTTACTCTAGCTGAGCACAAATTTTGATTTTTTGTCATATGTTTATCTACTGTTTATATGGCCTTAAATTTTTTTATTTCATTTCTATTTATGTTAAAGCAATGATGATCAATATAATAGATGGAAACCTGCGAACAAAATGCATTTTTGAAACAAATTAGCAAACTCACCCACATCATAAACAGAAAATCATGTGAAACGTTCCATTTAAAACAACTCTTTTATAACCTTCAAACGTCCTGTCTCATCTGGTGTTATTGTATTGGCTACAACTAAAATATGCCGGATTAACTTAAATAAGTGTGGTACATCATAAAATAGATGTTACCCCAAACGTATTTTATGACTTCCGGCTGTTTCATCCTTGATTGCATATCTTAGAGTCTTAGCGAAAAACGGGACAAATATCGTAATCTTATCTTAAGTTTTATCTGGTAAACTAAGCACTCCACGAAAAATTGTTATATCAAAATAAAACCACATTTTGTAGAAAACAATAGTTTTATAAAACTGCAATAACTCAACAGCAATTTGTCGTACATGTATTTCAATATTCTCATTCAAGGTTTCCAAATTCTCTACAAAATCGCTTATTTGGATTAGTAAAACATCAGAAAAGTTCGTTGGCAGTCTTAAAGTTTGGGATTTTTTTTCTCGTTAAAAACATTTTTGAATGACTCAAATAAAGTCATAAAAAAACAAAAATAATAAAAAACAGACCCCAGCTTCGGAAAGTAGACTAAATTTCCCACATTTTAAAAGTAAAAAATAAAATTAAACCGACATTTCACCAAAATACAAGCGTTTGAAAATTGGGTATTTTTCTAAAAATTTTACTGTTGCGTTTTTTATTTTGCACAGTGTCTAATAAAGAAAATACAAAATTTTTATTGTGAACTTTTAATTTTTTAGGGAACATAAAATAGTAAATATAACTATCGACTAATAATTAGCTTTTCTGAAAACTAAGAGTCAGATCTATGTTGTCATCAAAAAATATTTGGCGACGTAGAGTAATATTAACAGTTAAATGATACAGAAAATGTCTTTAAAAAATAGAATTCTAAAAGTTTTGCTTAAATTTGAAACACTTTTAACTAAATATTAATAATTTTATACCTTATTTAAAAGAGAATGTTATCAGCTTTTTAAAGAAATTAATACTTGAAAATAAAAATGGTTATTTCTCAAAATATTGAAGTTGCTTTAATACAAGGTGCTGTGTGCCTCTTTAAACGTAAGTATAAGCCTCTTTAAACGTAAGCGGGGGGGGGGGGGGGGGGGGCTTTAGCCAATCTTCGTTTTGATCAAGCAATCTAACGGTACCATTCGTATCACGTACTTTAGGGACACCCTGTATATATAAATGATAATTAGCATAAAATCCAATTTATAAGATGATGTGTACATTAATAATATTAAAAATGCAGGTAGCCAATTTTTTAACGATTTAAGTATGAACTGAAATATGGGCAAATTAAATAAATCTTGAAGTTTTAATATTTTTTAAAAAAAATTAAGTTTGACTTTCTTGTATTTTTTAAGTTCTGGAATACGATTCCGAATTAAACAGAAACTTAAATATTGCTTAACGAGATTAAATGAAATTTGCTATGACCTGCGGAAATTGAATTCTAAAATTAAATTTTTTTGAAGTTGTGGCATTGAAAATAACTAACTAACCATTTCTAAACCGATTTTTTTCAAATTCGATTATAATCGGTGGTGATCGATTATAATCGGTGGTGATTATGAAACTCTTTCAAATTATTGGATAAAACTCGATACTTAAGCTTTTCTCATAAATTTTGGGATCCCAGTAATTTTTAGTCGGAAGTCCGGAAGTGGCATAGGGACCTTTTTGTTTATTGCAAATATTTTGAAAAGTGTATTATTAATGAGAAAAACAATTATGACCTAAATGATTCTAAATTAAATTCGCATTATTTACGGCCAAAAAATCTGTTTTCCAATGAAAATTATAATTTTGACAAAAAACTGTTTATTAACAAAAATTCAGCCTTTGTGCCCAGATTGATTTATTGATCGAGACGAATCTTCATTCTTAGGACTTTACTATAAATTAATAGATCACAATGATTTTAGGCTGAAATCGTCCACAAGAAGTGACAGCTATATTTTGAAAAGTATACATATTATATAACATTCAGTAAAGAACCATTAAATACCAAAATATTGTAAATTATATTTGAAACAAAATTTGTTCAGATCATTTTAATTTATTTTACGTATTGAAATAAAGTAACGTAACCAAGAAAAATATTGATCTTGCGAGTTTTACAGATATAATATTCGCTATATCGCCGCAGTCAAAATTATGTGATATTTTAAAAAATCTTTGATTACATGTGCGTATGCGGTTCTGTCCAGACTAGCTTCTCTACAGCCCAGATGAATTGACTGATTGGGATGAAACCATGGAAGGTTATAGCGGCCACCATCTGGATGATATGGAAACCGACAACATTTGGTTCCAACAGAACGCGCTATAAGCCTCACAGCACACGTCACGATGGAGAGTCTACACGAGCGATTAGAGAACATGGTTATCTCGAGCAGCGGTGACGTGAACTGCCCATCGAGATCATGCGATTTAACACCCTTCGACTTCTTTCGTTGAGGCTATGTGAAATCGCCGGTCTATGCGAGTAAATCGCAAACAATTTATGCCGTCAAAGTAACCATAACGAGCGCCATCCAGCAAATTCAGCCAGGTTTATGCGATTCATTAAAAATTAGACTTCCCGAATACATGCCACCATAAAATATTCTTTCAACCAAAAGAAAAATTTGAGTGTATACTGTATATCTCACATAACATGTCTTATTTACATTTAAAAATAGAGCGAATTAAAATATCCTTCATGTAACATTTACAAAATAACGATTAAAAACAAAAAGAGTGTAAATTTCCTTTCAATTACATTTAATTTAATATGTGATAGTTTTGGACCGATATTTTTTTTCTAATTTTGTCTATTATCAATTAATAATTTTTTTATGTTAAATCTTCGATCAATTCAATTTTTTGTCGCCTTTTGATATTTATTTAATTTTCTGGACTGGTTGCTATGTTTCCGATGTGTTTAGCGGTCACAAGGAAACAAAATCGCCACATCCTAAGGCTCTTGATAATCTTAATTGGGTATCGAAACTCATTTTTGGGATTCAGAACTACTTCCTGGAATTATAAATTATTATGTGATACTTCAATCACAGGATCTACCATTTTCCGGATCTGTAAAACCAAATTAATCTCTTCAATTATGTAAATATTTTCCTGTTTCCTTGTTAAAAGGATACCACTACTACCCGTCCATCCCATGTATATATCACAAAGTCATTTTATTATAATATATTCATAATCCCATACATCCTTGTCATCAACAACATTTTTATGTCGTTATCAACTTAATACTTTTATTGTATTGTGTATATAGACGTCTTTTTGTTATAAATATTCAAAACCATTATCCCGAAGCATCCAGCATCTCTAAATAATAACCGCACACAAAATAACAATAAGCTCAAAAATATAAGTGTATACGACTGGAGGCAATATTTAAATACTTTGGTGCTTCTTCACAACTCGTCTTCAGGACTTTTTTAAATTACTTGAGTATTTCGCAAATATAAAAGCAACGGGTACACTGAGTTATTCTTTTGTCTCGAACTAGATAATAGCGTACGACACTGTACAAGAGGAATGAAGATGAATTATTATCAATTTTCTTTGTTATCAAACAACAAATTGTCATTTTTAAATCCCCGCTGTATACATTTTGTACACACGCACACACCATAATCCGCAACCCTCCCGAAATTGCAAATCTCACGGGATATTTTTATTTTTTTTTTGTCTATGTATGCCAAATTGACTTGACATTAAAATTGCGATATATAGAAAAAACACATATACGATTATTCGAGTATCGTAGGTGGTGTTAAACTATATACGAGTACGTATGTACAGAATATATATTTGGGGTGGAACGAAATTATATTCAAATTGGCAATCAATTGAATTGTAAAGAATGCCGCATTTACTCTATAATTATGATAATTTCAACTTTGATGATTCTTAATGATGCCATACTGTTTCCTTTATTCGAGACGAATGATATCTAATTTTTCAATAGATCCGTAAAATGCAAACCGTCGACGCTTACATGCCCTTAAGCATAATTACCTGTGATTTCTATAATTAATCATTCTTTTATATACAAAAATTCGATTAATTTTTTCCTTATCTTATTTTTTGATTAAATTGATAAAATTGATTACGTTTATATTTTGAGGCTATTTGTTATCGAAATTATAGCTCACACACACACACATAGTACTTTGGTTGCGTAATTTCACCTTCGCATACAAAAAAATATTATTTATAACACCCCGTACCACCCTATACATCTTTTAAGTATACAACACTCTTCTCCTTTGTACGATACGATGAAACATCCTAAATTATAATCTTAAATATTAATTTAATATATTTTCTAACGATTATTTAGGGAATAATTTCTTTTGATAGCAACACAGAATGTAAGATAATATCTATAAAGATACATAGATAAGAATCCCATCTGTTATTCGCGTGTATGCCATATTTTCTTCATTTTCACGATTTCTTATCTCATTTTTTTTTTTTATTAAATCATAAAAATAAAAAATGAAATATTTGTTGAATTTAATGATAATAAGCGGGGAAAATCATATCATATTATACATATCTTAAAACACAGCATACACCTTCTTAAGAAAAAAAAAATCTCTGGATTATGTGACATATAAGGATTAGAAATGTTTGATGTTTCAATATGTAGATAAACAGAAATTTAATTTCGTATACATTTCTCCCCTCGCGCGTATCATACTAGACATACTTTAGAGTTTAGAGGATTAATGTTGTACAAATGTAATGATGAAACGGAAGTGGCTCGAATTAATTATCTGTGATCTGCGAACATAATAATGTTAATAGGCCCGTAGCATCGTTCTGAAGTTTAGCACTGGAAGATATCCGAATGGAATTTAATTATGGGCTTTTATAATGATTTTGTACTGATGTTCTGGAATCAGGTCAACTACCCGTAGATTTACCACATACGATTACGAATTACATGAGCTAGCCACTTAATCTTGCATTATATCAGAATTTCCCGTACAATAAAACTTGTATGAGGAGTTTGATAACAGCGGAGTAACAGTAACACTGAGTTCAAAGTTCGCAAACAATTGTTGTGTTATTTTTTCAATATTTATTTTAGGGTGGACACTGTAGGATTGGCGGTTTTTTATGCGTTGGACCTAAGTAAGGCCAAACAATTCTTGATCGGGTTTAAATCCGAAGAATTGCCAGCCCAAGAGAGGATGTCAATATTTTGTTTAAGGAGGACATTCTCTATTACCTTTGCGGTATGGCAAGGAGCTCTATCTTGCATAAAAGTGTAACAGTATTGGCCTTGAGGTAGTGACCTCATATAAGAAAATAAGACGTCTGTTAACCTATTGTCCTTTTCTCATGGTTTCTTCTACGAAGTATATATTGGACCAGGTCCATCTCCACTAATGCACCTCCATATCATTGCTGATGGTGGATGTTTTATGCTCCTGTCTATGCAGTTCTCCCTAAACCTCTCTCCTGGTTTCTTTCTGACGAACTTCTACATTTAAAAAACTCTTTAATTTCTGATTTTTTTTAAAACTTTTGAAAATATATAATGAGTGCTTAAAAATTCAATTTATCTTCTCACAGTCGTCTATTGTCCTAGTGCTTATGAAGTATAGCCCAAATAAAACGTTTTTCTTGCATTTTTTTTCAGTGAGTCTGTGGTGTGATCTAATTTCTCGAAAATGAATTTGTTTAAATAAAACACAACGCGATAAAGATTTAAGCTATACATTTATTTAACTATCTGAGAACTATCTTCACGACAGACGAAAGAAGAATCATCCTATTTTAAAAAATGTGATATTTATATAGATAATTTGACAAAACAAAAAGAAACTACAACAATAAAATAAGATAAAATAAAGGTAAAACCTAATTAGGATCTTAATGAAAATTGTTCCACTTTATGATACCAATAAAACAAGATCATCAATTATCCTCTTTTTTAAATTAGGGTTGAGGGAATTCCAAAATACCAAATGTCTTGTTTTATGTGATTATGAATTTCACCATTCTCCCCCCGTTGAAGTAATATGCATAACTTCAATGTAAAATGAGAATTAAATAATGAAATTCATAATCTTAAACTATTCTTAAAATTATATTGAATTTCTTAAAGATAACAAATTAGTAATTTACTCTAAGGGTAGTTTACAAATTTTACTAATTGTACGTTTTATTATTCCATTTTTTGTTTTAATATTAAATAGCTGACCTGTGACTGAATAATCCGTCACATGAATACATTTTGTTGAATTTTTGGTTAAGAAATAATTAAGAAGATTTTTTAAGATGTAAATTTGATGCATTTTTATCAAAAATAAAGTAAATTCATACACGCGGTTAGTTTTTAAATCTTAAACGGCAAGCACGCGCTCAAATGCACACAGCATGACTTACGTGCCAAGTCAAATATTCATATCTCACACGGGAAGCTAGCGCTCGGGATCACATGACCATTTATGCGGCTAAACCAAATATTAAAATCTCAAAGGGAAAAACACACAATTGCCGACGCGCCCAATTTTAATCTAAATATTTAATAAGAAATGTACAAAAGGATAATAAAATAGGAATTTACATTATAATTTTTATGCGCAGAATCTCTACAAAAACAACATTATTTGTTATGATATGCCCATCCCGATCAGCTGTTTGATCGCTTGTCTCAACGATAAACACCTTGAGTCCGTCAAATGAGCGGCATCGTGAAAAGGCCATATACATCTGACCGTGCGTAAATACGGGGGCCAGCAAGTACTCTCATATATTCTTCAAGCTTTGGCCATGACTCTTGTTGATGGTCATGGCTGGACCGGAAATTGGATGCGAGACATTTTAAATGAGAAGGTGAGAGTTTAATGTGTGGGATGAGAACGCGCTCGACTTTTGAGAAGCCAATCATCACCTCACATTCCAGACTGTAGCGGTTTATTTTCGTGACGCGCATTGATCACTCTTAACTTTATCAACACTATGTTTGACTTTTTGTTCGTCGCCGGGCAATAGGTCAAGCACCTGCTGATTGATTAGCGCGCAATCATCATTTTTGGGTGCAAGGATGGTGCGCTTCTCGATGGTTCCGTCGGCTAGTGTTGTGTTGGTACCACCATACACGAAATCGTGATCGATTCGGTTCGAGTATTGCCGTTTCCAACAGAAAGCAAGTATTGCGCAAACTCGTCCTCACCTTCATTGACGCGCATATTCTTGGTGAGTGTAAATATGTTTACCAATTTCCAAAGCGAGTTCAACTTGTAGGTTGATTCGCAAGCTCGCGCATCCAACCTTTGGTACTACAGGCAAACACAGTCGGAAGTCACCACACATGAGTATGATTTTTCCATTGAATGGAACATTCTCTTCCGGCTTTCCTCTGTACAGACCTCGTAACAGTCTGTCTATGATTGTGAGCGCTGCCCCTGGCATGATGCTCGCCTCGTCTATCAAGAAGAGTCGTGCGCTTTTCAAATTAGCAGCGTGTGAAAAGTTTGGCTTCATTGATGTAAC
The DNA here is from genome assembly GCA_947310385.1 of Nephrotoma appendiculata. Classification (NCBI taxonomy): domain Eukaryota; kingdom Metazoa; phylum Arthropoda; class Insecta; order Diptera; family Tipulidae; genus Nephrotoma; species Nephrotoma appendiculata. The sequence continues at coordinate 207,789,079 of OX371225.1, read as the reverse complement.
TGATGACTCATCCATTGAAACCGGCAGTTTGAAAATGTTATATAGCGTACGGCCACCTTCCATCATGCACGCAGCGATTTCAGTGAAGGCGGAGCAAATGGACTCCAAGCAACGCCGTTTGGCAAATGCAATGAGTAATTGCAATACAAATGTCTTGCCACACCCGACGGAAGCGTCAACGTAAAAGACCTTTGCTGAGAGGGTTTCAGATTCGGGAGCGGGAGGTACAATCGGATCATGTTTAGGGGTCATTTTAGGGTTGGTTATGAAAAAATTAAGAGTATTAATAAAATAGAAGATAGATAGATAGAGTGTTATGACAAAATTGTATTTCTACACTCACAACTATTAACACCAAAATGTATGTAAAATCATTTTATGTTCTCTGTTTTGTTTAATTGAGATTCAATTACAAATTTTCTACTCATTTTGTCATCACAGTGTGTCATCACAAAAACATCGGCAATTTTAATAAATTTTGTCATTGTCACGGTGTAATGCGCATGATCATAGATTCAATATACACATATTTTGTCATGGCATTCTGGCGTTGTGACAAAATTTTGCTGAAAACACCTGAGGTACCCGTTTCAAGTACTACCCGGTGGAATTTTTCCGATTTTTCTAGCAAAGGCACACCGCTATATTTATGTCGACCTACCCTGAAAAATTTAAACGGATCGGATCATGTTTAGAGGTCATTTTAGCGTTGAGTTTGAAAAAATTAAGCGTATTAATATAATAGATACGCAGTTAATCCCATCTGATCCTGGGATAACTTCAACTATTTTACCCATTAACCATTGTGTTGTTGGTAATTGTTCATCAACAATGAGTACAATGTCATTTTCTTGAAAGTTTTCTCGTTGATCTCACCATTTTTTTTTCTCTGCTGTAACGTATGTAAATATTCAACTGAAAACCTTTTCCAAAACGACTGGAACATTTTGTTGACATTTTCGAATCTGGAAAGTCTGTTCGACGGTATTTCGATGACATTTGCTTCTGGAATATTGTTTATTAAACCTCCGGTTAAGAAATGTGACGGGGTTATGGGTGTTGGATCATTCGGATTTGTTGAAAGCACTGTAAGTGGTCTCGAGTTCATAACTCCTTCAATTTGAATAACTAGTGTATTCAACTCAATATGTGTCAATATTGTATTAGATGAAACTTGCTTCATGTGTGACTTTAAAATTTTTATAGACGACTCCCATAATCCTCCGAAGTTTGGTGATCTTGGTGGAATGAATTTCCATTGAATCTCTGCGAAATTGTAAAAATTCATTAATTCATTCGTATGTTCTTGTTTGCAAATTAAGTGGTACAGCTGCTTTAATTCGTGGTTGGCGCCAACGAAATTTGTGGCAGTATCCGACCAAATAGTGGTTGGAGCGCCGCGACGAAATATAAATCGTTTTAAACAGGCAATAAATGCCTCGGTAGTCATATCTGATACAATTTCAAGATGTATGCCTTTAGTCACAAAGCAAATGAATATGCAAACATACACCTTATGGCTTGCACTGCCCCGTTGATTTTTATTTTTTGTGAAAAAAGGCCCACAAAAATCTATTCCAGTGGTCGTAAATGGCCTGTTAGGTGTTAATCTACATTCTGGCAAGTTCCCCATAATTTGATTGATGGTATTTGGTTTTGATTTGAAACATTTGATACAATAACGAGTTACCCTTTTCGCCAAGATTTTGCCGCGTAGAGGCCAGTAGCGTTGCCGTATCATCGAGAGTAATTCCTGAGGCCCACAATGTAAATATTTTACATGTTCGTCTCTAAAAATTAACAACGTGAAATTGCTTTCGTATGGCAGAATGAGTGGATGCCTGCTCTCATAAGTCACAAATATCGCCTTTTTTAGTCTGCCGCCAACTCGAAGCATATTTTGATCATCGATGAACGGATTCATATCTTTAATTTTACTTTTGCGTGATAGTGGTTTCCGGATATTAATGATTGAATTTCGTCTTCAAAAAATTGTTTTTGCACTTCTCTTATTAAATAATTCAAGCGGCCTTTAATTTCTTCAGCTGTGAAGAATCCTTTAATTTTATGTTTCAATTTATTAACATTATTTGTGAATCGTAGCAAGTAACATATCACGCGAACAAGTTTGTGAAGTGAGCTAATTTTATCAATTAACTCAGTGATATCTTCGTTTACTGATAAAGTTAACGTTACTTTTTCTGGTTTAATTTCGGATGTGACTTCTTGGGATTCATTCTTCGATATTGCTTTTGGCTAGTATTCTTGATGTTGTTGAAGGAACAGTGGTCCATTCTACCAAGTTTTTGATTCTACTAAATTTTCGATACTGGTGCCTCTTGAAATGAGATCCGCTATATTGTTTTGACTATTTACATGCTGCCAAGTGCAGTTGGTGGTCAAATTCTGTATCTCAGATACCCTATTTGCTACATATGTTTTTAAGCGCATTGGATGCATTTTTATCCAACTAACAATGGTCGAGTCAACCCAAAGAAAAATGCTTTTAAAATCGATCTGAAATGCTCGAACTACATTGGTAGCTAATCTAGCCAGTAAAAGTACTGCATTTAATTCAAGCTTAGGTATTGTAATCGTTTTTAGAGGTGCGACACGCGATTTACTAGCTACCAATTTTACAATATAGCCTCCAGTCGGATTCGTACTGCGAACATATAAGCAAGCACCGAAAGCCCTTTCAGAAGAATCTGCGAAGCCATGTAATTCAATTATTTGTTCGGCAAAAGGAGAAAAATACCTATCCAAACGACAATTTTCGATTAAATAAATAGAATTTCTAAAACGCAACCATTCATTTTCATAATAATTTGGAACTTCCTCATCCCAACTAACATTCATTTGCCAGAGACTTTGCAAAAGTATTTGGAACTATTATGTGTAAACTATCAGAAGTAGGATTCCAAGCTATTCCTAGTGTTTTTATAATTTTATTATTTGACTGTTCAATGTCCGAAATTGGAATGGTTTCTAAAATTTTGTTGAAATTCGAAGACCATTTACGAAGATGCATTCCTGAATCTCTTAACATACTTATTAAATTAATTTAAGTACAAATTAACTCATCCAAATTGTCACAACCAGTTAAGCAGTCATCTACATAAAAATCTTCCTTCAATGCTTTGCAAGCTATGGGATATTTAATTGAATTACTGTTAGAAATTTCTTTGAGAACTTTAGTAGCTAAAAATGGCGCAGAAGTAGCACCATAAGTGACCGTCTGGAGTTCGAAAGTTTGAATTTCGTTAGAATTATACCATAAAATTTTCTGAAGATGTGTTTGATTAGGGTTGATGAGAATTTGGTGCAACATTTTCTCAATGTCCGCCATAAATACATATTTATGGCGGCGAAAGCGTAAAATTATTTCAAATAATTCGGATTGAACGTTTGGTCCTGTCAATAAAATATCATTTAGCGATATATTGTTGTCTGTTTTACTAGATGCATCAAACACAACTCTTAATTTAGTTGTGCTACTAGTAGGTTTAATAATTGGATGATGCGGTAAAACATATTCTAGATTACTGTTAATAGATGATAATTTCATGTGACCTAACCTTAAATATTCTTCCAAGAACTTTTCATACTCTACTTATAACTCAGAATGCCGATTCAATCTTTTCTCTAGGTAAGTAAATCGCTTCTTTGCCATAGTCAAGGAATCACCAAGACAATTTGGATCGACTTTTAATGGCAAACTCACAACATAACGACCTTCATCATTTCTATATGTAGTTGAGTTGAAGATTTTTTCGCACAATTTTTCTTCGGAAGTTTCAACATAAGAAGTTTCACAAGCTTCACTTTGGAATAACTGCTCTAATTGCTTGTTTAGTTTTTGTCTGAATTTTCGTTATGTAAATGTAAGTTTACTGGCTCTACTTCGAATTTCCCGCCTACTATCCAACCTAATTTCGACTTTACTAGAGCAGGTACGAACAGATTAATTTGGATTTTTTCTTCGAACAATATATCGAAGAAAATTCCAGCACCTAGTAACACATCGATCTTATTTGGAATATTAAAGTAAGGATCAGCTAAGATTATATTTTTTGGTAAATTCCATTTAGAAATGTCCAATTCTAATTGAAGCAATAAGTTGGTTATATTTGGGACGATTGAGAATTCTAAACTGGCTTTAAAATTGGAGCACTGTGATCGAATAATTGTGGAACACTTCCCGGAAACATTAGTTTTTTGGCTGTTTAATCCAGAAACTACTAAATTACTGGTTTGTGATTCGAAACGAAGTTTATTTGAAAGATCTAAAGTAATAAAGTTTGATTGTGAAGCGGAATCTAAAAGAGCACGGCACGAAATAAAGTTACCATCGGAATTTTGGATTAAAATTGTTGCTGTTGATAACAGCACTTGACTATTAGAAATATTATTTGAATGATGTAGTGTTAAACTATTTTCTGAGTTCGTATTAGTTTGAAGAGGTTTCGTTTCCGATTGTTCAACTTTTGGCGATTCTTTTATAGATTCTATATGGTTTCTGTGCAAGAGTGTGTGGTGCTTTTGAGAACAATGCCTACAAGTAGATCTTGTGGATTGAGAAACAATATGGTTTGGCCTTAGACAGTTAATACATAATCGTAATTGCTTTACTTTTTGCAAACGGTCTGGAGAGTTTAATAAAATTTTGACACATTGCTAATTAATGATCACTCTTACAATTGGGACAACGAACGAATTGGTGTTTTTCAACTGGCGAAGTTGATACTACTAGTGCAGCTTTTGTATTGCGATTAGAAATGGGAATTTCTATTTTTCTATGTGTTATTCCTATTGCATCTAGTACCCGTATCATTTTTTGTAAGAAGGTTTTGAGTTTTATCCAACTGGGAAACTCATCTATCCCTAACTCATTTTCAAACTCTTTTCTGGAATTTAAATCTAAGCGCCGTAAGACTATTCTGATTATTAGAGCTTCGGATAACCTGTCCAATTTAAACTCACAGGTTTGCAATGAATCAATATTCACAGTCGAAATATCTAAAATGTTTTTTATTTCTAATAAATTGTTATTTGAAATTTTCGGTAAATTTAAAATGGCATCTAGGTGACACTCGACTATTGTTCTTTCGTTGTCATATCTGCTTAGTAAAATTCGCCACGCGTTTTCATAACCATCAGCAGAAATAGGAATATGAGCCACCAAAGATTTAGCTTCACCCTTCAATTTACCCAATAAATACGAAAATTTAGCGATATCACTCACCTGATTATTATTATGCACTGCTGCTTTGAATGTGTCCCGAAAACTGGGCCATTTATTGAATTCACCATTGAGTTCTAGTAATTGTAATTCGGGCAATTTGATTTGACCGATTTTTTGATTATTGGGACGATTGTCCATTTCAACATTCAATATTGTTTTTACACGGTTCACTAACATTTCAAACTTAGCACTTTCTTCATCACATTTTTCAAATAACAAGTCTGTACACTTATCACTGTCAATAATTTCATTAACATAATGTTTATAATCTGTTTCATATTCACAAATATTTTTTAATTGATCTTTTAGGGTACTTTCTGTGGTTGTAGTAATGTCTTGTTGTTCAATCGACTCACATAAACGAGCACATTTTTTATACACTAAGTCTCTTCTACGAATTAATCGCTCCATCTTGAATAAATTTATTATTGAAATTTATGATCACTACTATTGTTTTAATTTGTGTGGACTGTATATGTTTACTATTTCACTACGAGATGCACTTTTGATTTAATTTACGATAACGAAACTGATACCGGATTATCCGGGTTGATGGACCAAAAAACTGCGCTCCCATACAGTTTTTTCTGTTGGCCTCTCTCTCCTCTCTCGTCCCGGATTGACGGATCTTTGCCAAATTACTTACTGATGAGCAACACACTTTTCCATTTTTGCGATCTCGCGGTATGAATGGTTTTTTGTTTTTAATAATCCAAGTATGCCGAATAAGCCACATTTGAAAGTATTTCCCAATTAAGTACTTCCAACGTTTTCAGGACCAGTCCTGTTTTGTGTGATGGTGCATTATCCTGAAGCAAAATCACTATGTCCTGCCTTTTAATATATTCTGGTCGTTTTTTACGCAAAGCTCGATTCAACATGATCATTTGTCGTTGGTAGTGTTCAGTATTTATGGTTTCATCAGGTTTTAGCAGCTCAAAATAAATCACACTTTTTACCAATACAGAGCTTTATCTTCCGTCCAAAGCGACTTGACCTTGTAGTCGATGTCAATGGTTGTCCTGGATCAACCAAAGAAATTTTGCGCCTTGAATTCTTAAAAAAGATCCATTTTTCTTCGCAAGTCACAACTGGATGGAGAAATGACTTTCTTTTGTATCTGGCCAGCAACATTTCGCACGTAGTTTTTACATTTTCTTGTTGCCTTTTGCCATTTCCCAGCTTTTGGATTTTTCCCATGGCTTTTAAACGTATGGAGATGGCTTCTCGTGACACATTTAATTGATCCGAGAGTTTCTTTTGCGTTTCAGCGTCATCCTCATTCAGCAATGCTTGCAATTCACTGTCTTCAAATTTTTTTGGTGGTCTTCCACGTTCTTCGTTTCTCACGTCAAAATCACCACTTTGAGTTTATTAAACCACTCGTACATAGCATTATATTTAGAAAGAGCATGTTCACCGTAAGCTATGACAAGCATTCGATGTGATTATGCAGCAGTTTTCTTTAAATGATAACAAAAATCAATGATGTTCGCAAATCGTAATATGTTGGCACAAACTCGACATCTTTAACACGTAAAAAACATGCGTTACTGTATGAAACTTGTATGGTTATGAATTGGATGATATTGACCGATGTCAAAAGAAAACAATGGACGTGGTTTGTCGAAAGGTACATTGACAGGTGGCGCCTTTTCTTGGTAAATTTCGGTTTCATAATTGCGAATTATAATTTGCATAAAAATTATTTATATTATTTGAATTTTTCTTGGGCTACTTTAATCGTTTTTTTTCAAATTTGCTTGCAAGTCGTCTATTATTTACTTCACTACTAAATAAAAATCCGTGGAAATTTCTGACTGCACCGACAGGAGAATTTCAAAACTCAAACTCGTACCGTCTTCGAGATGTTGTTGCGATAGAAAAATACGTAAATAGCTGTATAATGGCTCTATTTCCTTTTTCCATAAAGTTTGATTTCCAATTTAGGTTATCGGCCAAGACAGTGCACGGGAACTTGGCTTTATCAGTAAAAATGAGTCGAGTGTGCGTTTAGATATAATGAAGGCGTTAGACTCGATTTTTGATTTTGGAATTTTAAAAGTGAAAAGTGAATTGTTTGTGGCAGAAATTTCGGGCAACTAAAATGATGTCGTTGTAGCTAATTGCAAATCACACGAATCTCGCAGAGATTATTTCGCTATTGCTATTTTGAAATAAGCCGTATCCACGATTTTTATTTGAAAGGATATCGATGTAGCTATTAAAGTTAGAATGGGTTTACATTTTGGAATTAAAACAATCTAATGATATTTTAAAATAAGCCTGTTAGCTCTCGAATATACTTTTGGAACAATCACGGTAACAGCGATTATCATATTAAGTATGACTTTGCAGCTTATGGCAAATCACACGAAGAGTAGAGACAGTCCAATCGCACTGTAGTGTCTGGTATTAGTAATAGGTAAATTATGTTCCAAACTACCTGATAGTTGGCTTAGTTCTAATTTAACTAATTTTAACTTTTTATTAGCACATCCTACAACACGTATTCAAGGTTCTACAAGAAGAAGGAATTAAGCAGCACAATCAAGTAATAGCAGTTGAAATAATATTTAGTTGGTGATGGAGGAGAAGTGGAACCTAACCCATTGGCTACAATATCAGCTAATTTGGACAAAATAGATACAAAACAAGAAACGGCGGATCATATGGTTGAACAATTTTGGAAAATTGAAAATACCCCAAATATCAAACGACTTAAAGCGGAAAAGGAGACCACATAACGAGACGAGCAAGGAAAGTTCATTGTCAGTTTACCTGAAAGAAATCCGGAATTTAAAAGCTTTAACATCAAGTTCATGGAGGAATATAATCAGTTAGGACATATGTAAGGGGTAAACGATGATGATATGTCAAATAAGATAACCAACTTAGAGTAGTATTTGGTGCGTCCGGGAAAACGTCCAACGGTATTTCATTGGACGATATGCTCATGGTTGAACCTATAGTGCAGCCAACCATCTATGCAAAAATATTATCTTTCCGCTTGCATAAAATTGTAGCTAGTGTTGACATAGAAAAAATGTACCGCAGGTAGGTTATGGTCACAGAGAAATTTATGAAATACCAAGCAATTGTATGGAGGAAAATGAGAATGACGCAATGCTATATTACAAGCTGACTACTGCAGTGGCTTCGTACTTTGCAACGAGAGTGCTAAACGATACTGCGAATATTTATTGTAACAAGTATAATACGGCGGCGGCCACACAGAAAAAATATTCATACAAAATGAACAAATGCAGACCAAGCTGCGTAGTTGAAGAAACATCTGGTTAGATGCTATAGTAGACGCTAGATTGAGTCTGAAAAATTCAAACTCAGACCCTTTTCTGCAAACAATGCTAATAGCCGATAGAAATGAATAGCTTAAAATTTTTTCACAAGAAGGGGTAATGGTCATAGTATTAGGGTTGTACTGTGATCCCAAATTGAATGTTTTTCCTTATCATTAGAATGGCAGGCACCGGTAATTTTAAAAATGAAAATATTATTTCAAAGACGTTGGCTGATTTCAATTGACTGGGATGAAAAATCACAGCGCGGTGTGGAGCAGAGTTGGCTAATAATTAGAGAACGGTTACATTATCTATAGCAGATTCATATACCAGGATGGTTGAAAACATCTGGCCAAAGAATTCATATGTATTTTAAAAAATGTACACGCGAAAAAATATCTGTGTTAAATCTAGATTTTGTAAAATTAGTATTCGACACACGCACAAATGCTGGAGAAGTTCCAAAATTATCCAATTGTTTAGAAGGGCCCAGCAACTTCACGCCAGCTCCTTATTTCTAAGCTTACATAATCAATTTAATTTCAAATTGGACGATTGAATCCTAGCTGGGTCCCCAGGCTGCTGTAAGGAGCATGCTGCTGCGTGGTGAAAAATAGTTTCAGGGTCGTGGGGGTGCAAAGGGTGGATAGGGGGCAAAACATGATCTATTTTTCTTTCATTTTACAACATTTACTCAAATCAAATTTGTACTAATCCAAGCAAGGGTTACTTGTTGTTATTATTGAAATTGCTGAGCATTGTCGGTCTCTGTTACGCGCCCCCTTTAATTATTAGATGTCGTCTGTGAATTATAAAACGAATTGTTACTACCAATTCTAACGAAAATTATAAACTATTTTCAAAATATTGGCAAAATATTGTACCTCTATGAGGTTGAGGGAAAACAACGAAGTAGTGGTTCCATTCCCAACTAAAAAATAGTACAAGAATAAAATTAGTTAAAGGGGGGGGGGGGGGGGGGGGGGGGGGGGGGGGGGGGGGAATTGTCTTCGAACCAAGGTGAAACAAAGAGGGATAAATTGAGAGACAGTTTAGAGTGTGAAATTCGAGCACTAAGCAAAACAACTGTTGCAGCTACAACAAGACGATGTAAAACGTCGTCTAGCTGAACGCACAGAGATAAATGGGTCGCCAGCTATTTGTAACGCACAACCATCAAGCATTTTCAGAGTTACGAGAATGTTTTGAAACCACGTTTACCCATAATACCTAACCACTTGCCTTTTTAATTCAAGCGGCTGCAATTCTCGATGGAAGTTCCATTTCCAATGAACATAAATAAATCTCAGATTTAAACTATAATTACTCTACTATAATTCATTTGAGCACACCATGCCTCTCATAAGGCCCACAAAATCTGCATGTTTTTGTTAATCAAACCATATCCTTTAACATTGTTTACATATTGTAGCAGTGCTCGTGATACACGCATTTAATTTTTGCTGCAGGCATAATTCTATTGTAGAGGCGAGTTATAGAACTTTACGTTGGCTTGATTTATTACAGGGACAGCCGATTGACGGCTGACAGTTAATTTTTGGTTAGTTTGGTTTGCCATTTCTTAATGAATAGAATCATGCTAGAGCAACTGCAACCAATAATGGTTTGGTTCGTAAAACTAAATCGCGTGCTACGTTCACTTTATGGTCAATTTGCTGGATGGCGTTCGTTATGTTGACTTTGAGGGCATCAATATTTTGTGGTTTATTGCCACAGACCTGCGATATCCATATCATCCAGATCTTGGATATCCACATCATCCAGTTAAAAGAAGTTGGTTATCACAATCAAAAATGGGCCTCGTCGCTAGAGATGATTTTTTTTGGTGAAATTCAACTTCCAACTGCTTAAAGGCCCATTCTGCGAACAAACGGCATTGTCTGTGGTCGATTACCTTAAGTTTCTGGGTCGGTTGGATTCTATATGCGTGCAAACCAAATTTCCGATGAATATAGAAATTGACTGCATCAGATTTTCTCATATACACTTTTACGCACAGTAGCGATGTTTTCAGCAGACCTTGCGTTTCGGTGTCGTACGTTGCTGATTTATTAAACAGATTGACTAGAATTTAGCAACCATTCGATAAATAGTCGACTCGGAAGGACGGTTGCTACGAGGTTCAACATCACATAATGCGCCCAACGTTTCTCAAACGTGAAACGAGCATTGCATTTGAATATAAAATCATGATACACGTTATCCAACGCTATACCCTTCTGTGGTGATTTGCCATGCACTAATGAACAATTCACAACAAATTTGTTAGATGTGGTTTTAACAGCATCCTATTGCAAAAACTTTTATTAAATTTTTTTATCTTAATTTATTATTTTTTTGGTAAAATAACCCTTATTGAAGTAGTACAAACGTTTTAACTTATATATTCATCATTGCAGCTTATATATTCTGCATATAGCTGGTATTTCCTAATTTCTAAATGTTAGCATCGTTTCTCGGTAATCTGATTTCACCTTGTTATTGGCTTTAAAGACATTATCGTTATCAGTCCCCAATAAATATTTTGGTTTTAGGTTTTTTGCTGAGTAACACATCCCGTCATACTCGAGCGCCAGTATATCAATTTTTTGGTCCTTAACGAACAATGCATCTTCTGTTTCTGAGAACGTTTTCATCGGATTTGATTTTTTATGAAGTTATCGGAAAAAGTCTTTACAAAATATTAATCCTTGTACCAGTTTTTATCCCTAAATCGCTAACACTACTTAAACTTTAAGGAAACGGCTGTAAATATACCCCGTGGTTACCAGGAACCGGTAACGTCCGTAAAACATGGAAAGCATTAGACCCGATCGCAGAGACGGATATTAAAAGTTTTATAAAAAATTAAGAACGGGCATTGTCTCGAACTGCTCAAACCCAAAAATTGGAAAACATGATATCCAATTGGTGTGAGCAAAAAAATAAAACTAATGACCGATCACTCCGAGCCGACTATACGGTATTGATGTGAAAGTTGCGTGTGTTTTAGTCGCAACTAGTTCATTTGCAAGAATATTTTAAAATACTGCTGACTATTTGGTCGAAAATTATACGCAGATATTACACTATACATCGTTTCTGCCATCGCACCTTGGTCAAAAGTCAAATAAGGTTGCCTAAACGGGAAATTATAACAAATAGCAAAGGATTTCAAATGTTGGTAACGTGGCAAAGATGAAACAAAATTGGTTCGCTCAATGTTTCTGAATCGGATAATTGCATGCAGAATTTTAAACGCAATTTCATTGGGCAAAGAGGTGAGTGACTACAGTTTATCCAGATTTACTAAATGCCACGCTGCCTAATGTCTCGCTGCCCCTCTACTTCAGACGTTCGAGTGGTTCACCTGCCGTAAATATCTTTCACCAATTTGCAAAATAACAAGTAAATTTAGACACTTCATGTACAAATCTTGTATGTTGATGCAGGTCCAAGGACGATTAAATGATTTTGAACAATTTTTCCAGTCATAGTTCCAAATTATGCCGGTTTCGTAACTTTTACGCAAAAATGGTTATGTCCTCTCATAAAACTAAAGTTCAAGGGATTTACGTCTATTGAACCGCTTTCGGTCATTTGCCCATTTATATTTAGATCGGGACCCTCATTCAGTTCATTGTTTCTGTGCTTTGTGCGCATTCTTATAAAATATTCAAACGACCTCGTCATAGTAGTTCTGCAAAGAGCACCTCGGGAAATTTATTGAAGATTATAACCAAAACTTCTCTAATTAAAGATGTATCTGTAATGTAGTATGCCGTACCATCAGCATAGTCAAAGTCATACGAAATTTATGTTGCATGCAGAACCGACAGGAAAATTTCAGTATTCAAACTCGTACCGTCTTTGAGATGTGTTTGTGATACAAACTTTGATTAAGTGAAACGACAGTTTCACTTTTTTGTTTGTTTAAAACATTTAGGGGACTAGTTTTGGGTTTATGTTACATGTTGCGTTAAATACTGTTATGTTAAGTGTTGCGTTATTTACGTGACATTTTAACGTAAACTGTTATACAAAAAAACCTTTATTTAACAGACAAATGGAGGCGTCCCTTAAATCCGATTGCATGTTAAATCCGAATGTTTTTAAATTTAATCTATTCGATCGAATTTAATCTGGGACGGAACTCAGGCATTTCTTAGCCGATTATGTTGGTATTGGGTTTGTTGGATTCTTAAATGTTTTTTGGAAGAAATTCTGGAATATGGCCACCTGGGACGGAACTCGATCAATTCTTAACCGATCATGATGGGATTGGGTATGCTTGATGAAAATTGGTGTTTTAATTGGTTTTTAGAAAATTTCTGGAATATGGCCACCTGGAATGGAATTCAATAATTTCTTAACTGATTATGCTGAAATTGAATATAATGGATGGAAATAACATTCGTTAATAACTTTTGGAAGAAGTTGTGGAATATCGCCACCTCGGACGAAGCTTGGTAATGTAAACTAGGACGGAACTCGGTAATAAGCAGGCATCTTTCTTGAAGCAAGTAGCTCGTGATGTTAACATGTTATGTTAATGATGGATGCATTACCATCTATCACCAGTACGTGACCCACTCATTTAATTAGTGGGTTGAGCTGCAGGTCAAATACCTACTCTCACAAAAATCACGTTATGAACCCTACACAAAGGACTCGGACAAATTTATAGTGTTCTTATCAACAACGACCTCGAAAACTGTTCACAGGAACATCGAATATGATGTCTTCTAAGACCTTGAGATTTCCGAAAACTTTCAAACGAAGCGGACATATATATACTTTTGAGGTACTTGCAATACAAGAGCATAAATGGTATGGGAGTTAATTCCATAAAACACTCCACTACAACAATACTCAAAAAGATAAAAATTATGATTCGGTTTCTCATCAAGTATGATCAGTTTATCATTTTATAATCCGATATTTGGCCAACGTGCCGAATTCCATCATTATTAGTTAAGTAATAGCCGTGTCTCATTCCAGGTGGCGATAAAAAATCTTATTCTAGAAAACATTAATGAATCTCATTTCTATTTAACAATTCCAATCCCAGCAAACTGCTTGAGTTCCATCCAAGGTGGCCATATTCCAAAACTTCTTTCATAATTCATTTAAGAATCCTATTTTCATCTAATAATCCCAATTACCTTATTAGCGGTTTAAGAATGGCCGAGTTCAAGGTGGCCTTTCCCAAAACTATTCCAAACATTTATTCCAGAACTTTTTCCAAAAGTCATTTAATAACCCTACTTCCATCGAGCATTTCCAATCCCATCATAATCGATTAAGGATTGGTTGAGTTACGTCTCAGGTGGCCATATTCCACAATTTTTTCCCAAAATCATTTAAGAATCCCATTTCCATCCAGCATACTCAATCCCTGCATAATCAGTTAAGAATTAATATAGTCCCGTTTCGTCCCAGGTGACCATATTCCAGAATTTCTTCGAAAAATAGATCGGTAACCGAAAAATGGAAAATAAAAAATTCTCCGTTAAATCGAGGGTCCGTTAAATTGAGCGTCCGTTAAATCGAGTATATCGCTAAAAACAATTTCAAATTTTTCCATCACCTCCAAAATCACACTCCCATAGTGCATGAAACCCGCAAGGAACTGCAACGTTTTGATAACCATCGACTTCTTGTAATTAGCGATGATATTCGCGATTTTTAATTTTTGTTCTTATGTTTTACCAAACATTTTCGGATCAGGTGAAGCTCGAACTCCGTTCGTTTTATTGATAACTATTGAGTTATGCTACTCGGAGGTCTATTTAAGAGTACCCCGCAGTCTACTGAAATTAATTTAACTTAAGCTGACCTAATTAAATTAATCAGGTACAAGAGTCAATATATGATTTGGGGTCTGCATTTGGGACCAGAAATTGGTGCCACTAATCAAATTTAAATTGATTAGAATTAATCGATACAGCAGACACATTGAAGGTTCTTAATGTGTTATGATAAATAAGTACGACGATAAAATTGCTCCTCAAAGTCATTAAATTTAACTTGTCAAAACTTTAATGTTTCGTTGTAACAAAAGCACATAATTTGTAAAGCCGGAATGTTGTTATAAAACCACTTTGCATTTACAATAAACGGAAACTTAAAACCCGTCCAATTTGAATCGGAAATTAATTATTAAAAAAAATGTTTGAAACGAAACAAACCATTTTAGGTTAATTTGACAATAATTAATGTTTTTCAAGCAAAAAACTTTTATATTTCCGGAATTACACACAAAACAAAATATATAAGCGAACGTAAAAGTTATTAAAATCGCGTGCTTTTTATAATTTTTTATCTAACCTGTGGTATGTGTACTCGTATATTTTCCCCATTTCACCTGTATATTATATGTATATGACTTGTACATTATATACGTATAAATATATCTTTATATACCAGTGTAACGTAAACTGGACGTAGTAAATACTGGAAAAAGAGTAGCTTTTTAATGATTTCGTCAAAAAAGCAACAAAAAAAAGGTCATGTCCTAAATACTTTTCGTGTGTTGTTTGTGTTCGGTTGATATTACAATTTTCATTTTGGTGATAACGACCAGCAACAATTACCTTCTGTAGCGCGACACAACACCAACAAAGTATATGATGTCACTTTTATATTATATGGAGTGGAAAAATTATTAATTAAATTTTTCTACTCGAATGGTGTGAAAATGTTTTAATTTCTGCTATTGTTCAAAAATGTTTCGGGTCTGTTTGGCCAATGGACAACCAACATAAATAAAAAAAAAATATTTATGAGTATAAATCAATATATCGCTCTACGAACGTTGAACACAATAAATGTCTAAATTTATATGTGAGGATAAGCTTCTGATATACAAAATAATCCATTTGGTATATAAAGGCATCATGCTGGTTTTGTTGCTGTATTTATGTGAGTTGAGAATGGAGTCCTATATCGGCACCATACACACATAATAACTTTTAGTACCAGAGATAACATATTCACTGATTATGCTGCACTGGAACATAGTACATAAATCTATATACGATAAAGTGGATTCATGGTCACATACATAATTTCCTGTCTTCACACATGAAACAGATCCATAAATTATATTTTCAAATCTTACACTAGCTATAAACACTCGATATGTATACAAGAAGTATTCACAACTTCTATCGTCATTGATTGTGATAAATTTTCCAAAAAAAAATGGAATAAAAAATGCGGCATCAGATACTTCCAACACTGTATACATACCCGTACTCCAGTGTACAAAATTTTCATTCTAGCATTCAATTTATTTTGTATTGATATATGGGCTTCTTACCACTTTCATTTTTCCACCCAAAAACATCGCACCACCCAATTTAAGAAGTGGTTTAGGAAAAAATATATATATGTATATGTGTGTGTGTAGTGTATTCAAGTAATTTCAACTGTGTTATATGGCGAAATTGTAATGTGTATAAATATTATCCGATATATGTATACGATTTATGATTTATTGTAATTCAATATTTATGTTGCATGTTGCTGGTTATGTTGTTTTTAAAAGCGTATATTTCGAAATAGAAAAATTTTGCAAATTGAAAGAAAAAAAAGTTTAATCGAGATTTTTGTAGACAGATAATTAGATTCTATTTAGTTTTCCAATATCGTTACGTGTTACCAGAACATTTATAATGAGCAAGGTGTATTTTGATAATCTAGTTAAATCGATTTAGGCAAAGTGTTCGATGATAATTAGGAAGGAATAGATAAAATGGATATATTAGAATGATAATACGTAATAAATACTATCACGTATAAATGAGAATTAAGTTCTTTGCTAAATGTCACTAGCTCATGCCATTCATAGACTTAAGGATTAAACATTTGAACCATATATGTTCGGATGTTTTTCTCAATCTGTTCCAAAATCTTCAATGGTGCGTTTTTCCTAGTTTTTCAAGTCAGGTCATTTCTAGTCCTACCTAATACTATAGGAATATTTTTGATTGAAGTCCGACTTTAGTGCCCTTTCTAGAGGTCTGATCCTGTAACTGGAAAACTTTTAATTCTTTCATACAATTCATATAAGTTCTAGCTTACCTAGAACGCAAGAGTATGGCCGAATGGATTTCTTGTATCTTTTCTGATATATACAGGGTTATCCAATTCGAGGTTGATAAAGTAGAAATCTGTATACCGACATCTGTCAAAGATAAACGTCAAGTACGCTGTCATTTATTTAGTTGACATTCTGCCATTTAAGAATATGGAGCATTTAACAATCGACCAACGCGTTAAAATTATTAAATCTGCTGATGCTGATTTTTCGAACAAAATTTTCTTCAGTGATGAAGCTCATTTTTCGCTTGGTGGATACGTTAATAAGCAAAACTGTAGAATTTGGGGCTCAGAAAATCCACAATTGATTGTAGAGAAGCCATTACACCCGGAAAAAGTCACTGTTTGGTGCGCATTGTGGTCTGGTGGTGTGATTGGGCCGTATTTTTTTGAGAACAACCATGGACGAACCGTTACCGTCAATTCTGAGCGCTATGGCCGCATGTTAACCGATTATTTTTTTACGAAAATCGAAGATTATGATCTTGACGATATGTGGTTCCAGCTGGATGGAGCAACCAGTCACGTAACACGAGCAAATCGAGATCTTCTGCAAGAGAAATTTCCTGGACGTTTGATTTCGCGATTGGCTGATGTCAATTGGCCTCCAAGATCCTGTGATTTACGCCTTTGGATTTCTTTTTGTGGGGCTACGCGAAAGATCGTGTTTACGCAAACAATCCTCAAACTCTTGACGAATTGAAAACTAATATTCGTAAGGTAATGGCCGAGATACCGCCCGAAATGTGCCGAAAAGTCATTGAAAATTACCTCAAAAGAATCAAGGCCTGTAAGAAGTCCCGTGGAGGACATTTGAATGATATCTTATTTAACTAAAAATGGCAAGGATCAATCTGTATAATGAAATAAAAATTACAATACATTCCGAATATTTTGTGTGTTTTTTTTTTAAGTTTACTTTATCAAGATTGAATTGGAAAACCCTTTATTAATTTTGTGCAGACCTCTACCATGAGAATTTCCTAATCAGATAACGTTGGGGATTTTCCTAAGCATAAGCTAAGCGTGAATACAGGATTGACCACTTTATTGTTATGATTTGACCAGATACATCCTTTATTGGTGGTGTATTGGTAGATTTTGCAGTTACCTCTCGTATACATTGAAGCATTGCACGCACGTTTCGGATTGCTACAGCCTGTTCTGCTGCTTGAGAATGTCTATGTTTGAATGTGTATCTTTGTACTGACGGTTTAGCTCCAACGAGTTAGGGACGGCTGTGGACTGGCTAGTTCATATAAGTCACTTTTAAACACTCGTAAGGTCCAATTACGTGCAATAAACTTTATTTTATATTTAATTTTTATTTAATCAAACTTTATATTTTTACTTTTATAATTTTTAATTTATAATTTGTATTTAGTGTATCTATCTATCTATCTATCTAGATATATAAAAGAGGATGTTTGTGGGTATGTTTGTTCCCTATAGACTCCTTAGCCGCTAAACCAGTCATGATGAAATTTTTCATTCAAATTGACGTTGATCCAAGGAATGATTAGGGCGATTAAAGTTGAATGGATGTCAAGCAGGAGCAAAGATCCAGAAGCAAAGATCCATTGAAAAAATCGAATTTCGTCGATTACAACGCCATATATCATGAACCAAACAAAATATTTCATTTAAATCATACGTACTTTTAGTCGTAGAATCCGTATCTGCAATAAAAAATATGGCTTCCTATCTTAGTTTAAAAGTTACCCCCGCCCCACCTACAAAACGGGGGGTGGGGGACTATTTTTTTGCACTAATGTATTTCCCCCGCGGTATGATTAAATTTTGATTATGGACAGTTTTTCCGTAGAGAGGCTATTTTTAGAGATATTTGATCGTCTCAGTTTAAAAGAAACACCCGGTATAGATGAATAAATTGAAGTTCAAGTTGATGTTTTTGTGATCCGTTTCTACATTTTTCGTAAGTAAAAGTTTATTACACCTATACTTGCAATGAAATATTTGTTTTGGTAACGATGCACAACCAAAACAAACAACACCTGAAATGAAGAAAAACTCTGTATTAAACATTAGAAATATTTATATTATATTATTGTTACTTACCTTTATATACATTGCAAGTTGGCCGGATTCCATTCAAGCTACGAGCTAATTTAATATCTGTAATAAATAAAATTTGATTAATTAATTATTAAAGTAAAATATAAAATCTACTTAACTTTATAATGTACTGACAATCCGGTAGTGTTTATATAGGCTGACATTTGTATTATATGATTTCAAACTGCAATACCGACTATTATTTAATTTTTTTTTGTATAATGCCATCTGTTAGTCATAGTTCATTTATCATATTAATTAACCTTTTAGTACATAAATTTGTAATTTTATAATTTAATAGAGCTTAATAATTTAAATATCGAATACAGTTAGCAGTTAGCATAAATAACCTTAGTATTGGAAAAATAAATTTAGCTCGGTCACTTTTTCATCGACCGTAAACTAGACAACACCAAGACAATAATTCTAAGTTGTGCATTTTATTCTTGAGTTCATCAGCCAATTACCCGTGATCTACTTGTGAAAATATAAATTCCTGGTGCAACAGGAAAACATTGGTCCTTCGAGCCGGATAGTCCGGCGCAGCAGAACAACAGCAGCGGAGAATACAGCAGCAAAGCAGCAATCTACAAAGCAGCGATTCAAAGGAGCCACAAAGCAGTAATTGCGGATATTGGAGATTTTCGAGACTTAACAACGGTGGAAAAAACGGTAATCGGAAAATTGAGAAGTACGCGGACAAAACAGCTAAGTACACACGTTTTTTCACTATCAATAAAGCCAAATATATTTCAAAACACGTTTTTTATTACTATATTTCTTAACATTAAATTAAATATATCAGCATTATTTGTACTATCCGCCTTTGGTGTAAATTTAAATTGTGTTCGGCGTTGAACTTTTTAAGCACAGTTATTCCTAGTAACTGCTATTTGTGAACTTTTAGTGCCTGAAACGTGAAAATTATACGCTTATTAAAATCGTTTCAGTGCATTTATTTAATATTTACACAAAAACATACAAAGGTGAATTAAGTGAACAGTGATAAAAGTGTAGTATAATAAGGAACTTTATACGTGTTTGAAGAATAAAAGTGAAAAACGTGATGTCCGAATTAGACAGTTTGAAAAGGCTACGAGCCAATGCCAAAGGCAGCATGACGAAATTATTTAATTATGTGAGTGAGTTAAATAGTCATAGTGTTCCGGATATAGAACAGCTCAAAACTAGAGCAAAGCGCGCTCAAGAAATATTCGACACATTCATGAATATCGAAGAGCAAATAATTCGGTGCAATGCAACGGAACCATCTGACCTTGGTCCGTTTGAGGAAAATTACTATACAGTTTTGTCCGGCCTTAACTCGTGGATTAAGAAAAGGAGCATTTCGGAGAGAGTAACGGTGTCTAATGATACGATGAATCAATCACAAAATTTTGGAGCAGATGTAAAGTTACCAAAAATAAATATTCCTGTCTTCACTGGTGAATACAAAGAGTGACAGACATTTTTTGACTTGTTTTCATCAACCATACATGAAAAGGAATATTTAACTTCGTCACAGAAATTTCAGTACCTTAAAAGCTTTTTACGGGGTGACGCGGAGCGATTCTTGCGCAATACGAATGTAACGGAATCGAATTATAATGAAGCCTTAGCAAAGCTGATCAAGCGGTACGACAAAAAACGTCACACAATTATGTCGCATATCGAAGCGTTTTTAAAGCAGCCATCAATTAGTGTCCCAACCGCAGCTAACATTCGTTCGTTGCTTGATATATCGGATGAAGCACTTCGTGGCCTCAAATGCTTAGGCACGAAAGCAGAACGTCGAGATCCTTGGCTGATATATATTCTGCTGAACAAGCTTGATGCCGAAACTCAAGCTTTGTGGTCGCAACAAAATATCGAAGACAAAGATTTTCCCACACTAACCGAATTTTTTGAATTTTTAGAAAATCGTACAGATGCATTAGAGTCTTTGAAGGCGTATACATCGAAGAAGTCCTCGTCAGCTCCGCCGATAAAATCCGTTAAAGCTAATACATTTTCTACCACAGCTGTTAGCAAATCCACACCACCGTCGTGTCCGTTGTGCAAAACAGATGATCATAAACTTTTTGATTGCGATAAATTCAAGGCAATGGCTGTGGAGCAACGAGCAGAAACAATCAAATAAGAGAAACGGTGCTTTAATTGTCTCAATCACAATCACAGCGTATACATGTGTAAGTCCCGAGGCAGATGTCGTCAATGCCAGCGTAAACATCACACTTTGTTGCACGAAGAACAAAAACCGAACAGCAGCTCAACACAACAAAGCGGGCCTACCGAGCCAAAAGCAACTTGCATCCACAAAGGTTTACAAGGTAACTACATCGTCTCAGGTCGAATTACCCACAGCAATGGTAAAATTAAGGTGCAGCGATGGGAACGAAACCGAATGTAGGTCGTTATTAGATTCCTCATCACAAGAATCATTCATCACGGAGGAATGTGCCCAGAAATTAGGACTACAAAGAGCAAACGGCCGAATGTTGATGAGAGGTCTTGGCGATACAAAACTGGGACATTCTCGCGGGAAAGTGGTATTATCAGTGCGACCAATCCATAGTCAGTATCCGCAGTTTGAAACAGAAGCATACGTCGTGCCGAAAATAGCATCATTAATTCCGTCTAACGACTTCGATCCCTTTAACTGCGAGCAACTAAATGGCTTGGTACTAGCGGATCCAAAATTTAATAAAAGAGGTTCAGTCGATGTTTTACTTGGCACCGAAATATATTATAGCGTAACTGGAGGTAAAAGACTACAGCTAAATAACAATTTAATAGCAGAGGAAACACTGTTAGGCTGGGTTTTTGCAGGCAGATTTGTAGAGGAAAAGACTAATGTTTCCACATGTTTCAATATCCTCCTCGATATCGATGCATCACTACGAGCATTTTGGGAAGTCGAATCAGTTCCAGCGGTAACAAAGTTATTTCCAGATGAGCAAAAGTGTGAGGAATTATTCTCCAAGACCTCTACAAGAAGTCCAGACGGTAGATTTATAATGAAGCTGCCATTCTCCGAATCACCAGCCGCAGTTGGATCATCATTACATCTAGCCCAATGTCGACTCAAAGCAATAGAGCGCAGATTTGAGCGAGACAACACATTTAAGGATCTTTATACTGAATTTATGAAGGAAAATGAAGAATTGGGTCATATGGACCAAAGCAAACGTATTATCTACCGCATCATGGTGTCCTTAAAGCTTTCAGCTCAACCTCGAAATTGCGGGTCGTATTTGACGCGTCAGCCAAGTCAAATACTGGAAAATCGTTAAACAACATATTACGAGTGGGTCCGGTAGTACAGTCATCGCTAATGGATATTGTTTTGCGCTTTCGCCAGCACCAATTTGTTTTGACTGGTGACATAGAGAAGATGTACAGACAAGTGTTACAAAATATTGTCTGGAGAAGCAACAAAGATAACCCAATAAGACACTATCGCTTGAAGACAGTAACATATGGCACCGCATTAGCATCCTTCCTGGCGACGAGATGTCTTAAAGAATTAGCCACATTAAACCGAGAGCAGCATGAAGCAGCAGCATTAGCGATAGACCGAGACATCTACGTAGATGATTTGATGACAGGAGCGGCTTCAAAGGAAGAGGTTATCAAGCTAAAAACCGACATTTCCAAAATTCTAGATTCAGCTAAATTTAATATGCGAAAGTGGGCATCAAATGATGAGGAAATTCGGCGAATAATATGCGGAAATCAAGATACAGCAAGCAGCCTAAAAATCGTGGTATATCCAGAGAAAACCAAGCTGTTGGGTTTAGAGTGGAGCCCTAAAACCTATCGCTTTTCCTTTGCCACTAATTTTGAAGAGCGAGTGAGACATATCAAACGATCTATGTTATCGGAATCGAGCAAGATCTTCGACCCCTTGGGATGGTTGGCGCCTACGATCGTACACGTAAAAATATTATTTCAAAGTACTTGGTTGCAAAGCATTGATTGGGATGACGAATTGCCAGCAGCAACGCGACAAGAATGGGAAAATATACGCAGCGATTTGAAGAATCTACAGCACGTACAAATTCCGCGATGGGTTGGATCACGTACGAACATCGAATTGCATGGGTTTTGCGACGCAAGTCAGTGGGCATATGCAGCAGCCGTATATTGTCGTAGTGGGTCCGGAGACAAAATCGTAACGAGTCTTATAGCAGCAAAAACCAAAGTAGCACCAATTAATCAGCTTAGTATACCTCGATTGGAGCTTAATGGTGCATTTTTGCTCACTAAATTAATGTTGGTAGTGCAAAATGCTTTGAACCTGAACATCGAGAAAACGACGTTATGGACAGATTCGAAAATCGTGCTTGATTGGTTGTCATCCCATCCCCGAAAATGGTCAACATTCATCGCCAATCGAACATCAGAAATTTTGACATCTTTTAGCAGAGAGCAATGGAAACATGTAAGCTCAGCCGACAATCCTGCCGATTTTGCGTCTCGCGGAATGAGTTTCAATGAGTTGATTGGAAATCCATTGGTGGAATGGTCCTTCTTGGTTAGAAAAACCGAGTGAATTTTGGCCACCTCAACTTGTATCATATGGAACCAATGAAGAGGTAAAAATTCGTTAGACATTCGCATTTAAAGTATCTGTAGAGAATCATGTCGTCCAACACATCATCGAGAAATACTCCAGCTTCTATAAAATGTGCAAAATATTATCACTTATGTTACGATTTTCGCGAAATTGTCAGGTTCCAAAGTCACGGAGAATCACCAATTCATTACTACCAATGAACATCGAAGAAGCAGCTGGGATCATAGTTCGATTTCAGCAATCATTATCATTTGAAGCAGATATGAGTAATTTGGAAAAAGTAAGAACGGAGTTTTACGAGTCGGCGGTAGACTTAAAAATTCGAATGCACCCTACACAATAAAGCATCCAATGATTTTAGCAAACAACTCCAGCATATCTAAGGCAATTGTACGAGATTATCATGTCAAATATTATCATGCTGGCATCCTCTTAACAAGCAACCTATTGCGTGATAATTATTGGATTTTACATGCCAAAGATGTCGTACGGGAAATTGTCCACAAGTGCCTGCAATGTATAAAACAAAAACCAACCTTAGAGTCTCAGTTGATGGGTGACTTACCAGCAGAAAGAGTCACATATGCAGATTCATTTGTCAATGTTGGAGTCGATTACGCTGGGCCATTTAAAATTACTCCCATAAGACGAAGAGGACAGCAATCAGTCAAAGCATACATATGCATATTCGTGTGCCTTAGTACAAAAGCCGTGCATATAGAGGTTGTTGGAGAATTGTCCACTTCATGTTTTAAGGCTGCTTTAAGTCGTATGACTGCACGGCGGGGTCTCTGTAGAACGATGTTTAGCGATAACGGCTCAAATTTTGTGGGCGCTAACAAATTACTGAAAGAATTGTATCAATTTTTAAAAACAAACAAATATAATATCAATTCTTATCTTTTAAGGCAAGAAATCATATGGCATTTCAATCCACCAGGGGCTCCTCACATGAATGGGCTATGGGAAGCAGCTGCGAAGTCGGCCAAAACACATCTTAAACGGGTCGTCGGTGATTCCATTTTATCACTCGAAGAATTTAATACACTGATGACAGGCATCGAAAGCATTCTAAATTCACGTCCGTTATGTGCAGCAGATTCAGCATCTGACGATATTGATGCGATGATCCTAACACCAGCACACTTTATTAATGGGCGACCACTCCATACGTTACCAGAAGATGATCTGCTAAACAAACCTTTATCAACTAATGCCAGATGGGAGTTAATTAAAAAACTCAAGCGACATATTTGGGTACGTTGGCATCGTGATTACCTAACCAGCCTGCAAAGAAGAAGTAAATGGATTAGCAAATGTGTAAATGTCAAGGTCAACGACATTGTCATAATAAAGGATGAAAACTTACCTTGTACTTGATGGACAATCGGCCGTGTTATAGAAGTGCATCCCGGTAATGATGGTATCGTGCGAGTAGCTACGATAAAGACAGCAAGCTGAATCTACAAACGTCCAGTTCATAAGTTATGTATCCTTCCAGTATGTTAAAACAACGTTTTAATGCCGGCGGAATGTTTTGGTAACGATGCACAACCAAAACAAACAACACCTGAAATGAAGAAAAACTCTGTATTAAACATTAGAAATATTTATATTATATTATTGTTACTTACCTTTATATACATTACAAGTTGGCCGGATTCCATTCAAGCTACGAGCTAATTTAATATCTGTAATAAATAAAATTTGATTAATTAATTATTAAAGTAAAATATAAAATCTACTTAACTTTATAATGTACTGACAATCCGGGTAGTGTTTATATAGGCTGACATTTGTATTATATGATTTCAAACTGCAATACCGATTATTTTTTATTTTTTTTTGTTAAATGCTATCTGTTAGTCATAGTTCATTTATCATATTAATTAACCTTTTAGTACATAAATTTGTAATTTTATAATTTAATAGAGCTTAATAATTTAAATATCGAATACAGTTAGCAGTTAGCATAAATAACCTTAGTATTGGAAAAATAAATTTAGCTCGGTCACTTTTTCATCGACCGTAAACTAGACAACACCAAGACAATAATTCTAAGTTGTGCATTTTATTCTTGAGTTCATCAGCCAATTACCCGTGATATACTTGTGAAAATATAAATTCCTGGTGCAACAGGAAAACAATATTAATGACTTCTAATTTTATATTTTTCTTTCTTAGTTGTGGAAGAATAATTATTTTTAAATAAATAATGCCACCAAAAAAAGCATCAATTGGGAGAAAATTGGCCAAAGCCAAACAATTAGGGGGAAAGAGCAGCTGAAACTGAATAACGACGAGAATATTGCCTTCAAGCAGAGCGCAACAAAGCTGCTACTTCCAGATACAACGAAACGGAAGAACAACGAGAATCTCGCCGTCAGAAAGAGCACAACATGGCTCCCGAGCAAAACGAAACTGAAGAACTACGAGAATCTCGCCTTCAGAAAATGCACGACAGAGCTTCAACTTCAAGAGAATCACAGATTCCCCAACAAGAAATCGAACGACTGGATACCAACCGCTTAAGACTGGCTCGGTCAAGAGAAAGAATTCATTTGAAGTTGGAAGCATTTAATTACAATAATTAAAGTTGCAAGCATGCCGTGCTTTGAAGTTTGGTAAAGAACCTGCTGCAATGTGTTGTTCGAATGGAAAAGTTCATTTGTCACCGCTGATTGAGCCATCTGAACCGCTCCTGAGTTACATTTTCAGCATAACTGCAACTTTGAAACATTTTCTGCAAAACATTCGTAAGTACAACACATGCTTTTATTCAAATGACTTCTTTCGGTGCAACAAACATTGTTAATAGCGCCTGTTACATGTCCTTTTTCAAAGTTCAAGGTCAGATATATCAAAAAATCGGTTCGTTACTTCCTGTACTAAATCAACAGGCAAAGTTTTTGCAAATATATTTTACTGGCAACGAAGAACGCGAGTTAGAAACAGTCAGAAACACATCGTTCGTATGATGCACTTCAATATCCACTGCTATTTCTGCGTTGAGAAGATGGTTACCATTTCAACCTAATGCAAATCAACCTTAATACGAATGAAGAGTCGACGAAGAAAGTTTTCTGTATGCATTATTACGCAAACCGCATTATGATTCGTCCAAATGAATCCAACTACATACTGAAATGCCGTGAACTATTCCATCAGTTCGTTGTAGACATGTATGCAAAAATTGAAAGTGAACGTCTTCTCTTCATTCGGTTAAATCAACAGAAGCTACGTGTTTAAGAATACTAACACTTGCGTCATGCAATTAACAATGGTCAAAATGCTGCTAACATTGGACAAAAGGTAATCTTGCCAGCATCGAATATGCACAAGATGCCATGACATATGTTCGAAAGTATGGACGTCCAGATCTGTTCATCACCTTCACATGCTATACATGGTGAAGTGAAATCTCAGACCTACCTGTGAGTGAAATCACAGACATAATCTACTCGCACGGGTATTCAAGCAAAAGCTAATTCGATTGATGGACGAGTACCAAATTTTTGGAGAAACTGGATGTATTCAGTTGAGTGGCAAAAAAGAGGTCTTCTACACGCACATGTTTTAATATGGTTGAAGCTAAAATGCGGTGCACTTAATACAAATTCACCATGCATGAAGGAATGGCAAGTGTACAAAGCTGATCAATGAAACTCAAACTGAAGGTGCTGGATATCCTATGTATAGGAGAAGGAACACCGATTATAGTGGATACACAATCAGAATGCGAGTTGTAGATGTTGACATCGATAACTATTTGGATCGTGCCGTACTGACCGCTGCTTTCAAAAATGTTTGATCCCACATTAATGGTCAGTATTGCAATTCAGTGAAGTCAATAAAATGCACTTGCAAATACTTCAACAATGGCAGTGGCATGGCAGTATTTGGACTAGCAAACCAAGGCGATGAAGTCACTCAATAATTCCAGATAGGACGTTACATCAGTTTCAGCAATGAAGCAGTTTGGAGAATATTTGCATTCAACATCCACGAACGCTATCCAACTGTTCAACATCTTGTTGCTCACTTAGAAAATGGTCAGTGTGTCTACTTCCCCGATCAAAATGAACAAAATAGAGCTGAGCAATCACCTAACACAACACTCACCGCCTTTTTCTAATTGTGTGCGTCTAATAACTTCGCTAAAACGTTGCTGTATCACGAAGTGCCCAAATACTACACTTGGAACACATCGACAAAAAAGTTGCAACAATAAAAATCCAGATTGCCTATGCGAACGAGCAATTTTGGCCCCAAAAAAGGATGATGTGAACAAGCTGAATGAACAAACTCAATTGAAATTGCCCGAAGAACCAATCAAATACAAATCAATTAACACAGTGATGGATGCGGAACAAGTAGTCAATTATCCAACCGAATTTTTAAATTCAATGGAGCCGCCAGGAATGCCACCACACATATTGACACCGAAAGTTGGTACTCCGGTCATGCTATTTTCGAAATTCGAACACACCAAAGTTATGTAACGGAACCAGACTGACCATAAAAAAACTAACTCCAAATTTGATCGAGGCAACAATCATCAGTGATAAATTTAAAGGAGAATATGTGCTGATTCAACGCATACCGATGATTTCAAATGATATACCCTTCGATTTCAAGCATCTACAGTTTCCATTGCGTGTGGAATGCGCAAGCATCATCAACAAATCACAAGGGCAATCGTTGGTTATTGCTGGTTTGAATTTGACAAACTTATGTTTTTCAGACGGTTCTTTATCGTGGGCGCAGAAACGCACGCCGGTTACAGCTAGTAATGATATACTACACAACAGTACACGGTCAACTCATAACTGGCTTGATTTTATATAAAAACAAAATAAAGAAAAGAAAATGGTTTGACAATTGAACTCGGAAGGATAGCCTGTGCGCAAACCGTATACACCCAAATTCTAAATAAAGCCTCTTTGCATAGGCAAGTTCATTTTTTGTATCGTAAATTAAATTTTAGTGCGTTCCAAACATACCACCGAAGTTGAACCAAACGTTCAAGAAACTGGTAACAGCACTAATTTGGTTATAGGCCGTTTAAATATCCCGGTTTTCTTTCAAATTGATACAATTCGTACGAGTCCCTCTTAACCCTGATGAACTTCATGGGCTCTGCCTAATGTCCATTGTACTGGAGGGGTACCATCATCTTGAAGCAATACTATATCACCTGGTTTAATGTAAAGTAGTTAAATATTCGTGACGAAACCGCTTCCAAAATTATTGCATCACATATTGGATGTGATGCCAACGTGTTAGTGTGTTTTCCCTCATACTGGTGTAATCTGGATTGGGTGGCATTGTCTCATAGACGATAACGAACAGAGTTGAAACAGAAGTTCAGAATCATATTGCCCACACCTCGTTTTAATTGATATTTCGTGAACTTCACAGCTGCTTCATATAAACCACCAAAATTTGGCCCAGATGTTGGCGAGAAATGCCACTCGGTTTGGTAATCTAATAAAAAATTAGAAATCAGATTATTATGTTGAATTGATTTTAGTTTGTAGATTTCGTGAAGTTGGTTGTTTGCACCAATAAAATTGGTGCCTTTGTCACTATATGGCGGAAAGTAATCCTCTCCTGGACATCAACCGCTTTTACGCAGCTAGGAAAGCGATGTTAGATAAATTTCTAAACAGTTTTAGGTGAACGACCTTGCTGCTAATACATATAAAGATCGCTACTTTACTCGATTTCCTACTATAGACCGAAGTGTAATTGGACCAGCATAATCTGCCAGATCGCTCATTAGTTGGTTAATTTTTCGAGGTCTAACGCGTACAAGGGATAAACCAATGGATTTGTTGGCGCAGAAGGCTTTTATAATTTATGATTCAATACATTTGCCTTAATGTGACCACCATCAACGACTGTGCTGCGTGCATACATTTGATATGGGTTTCGGTGATAATTACCTTGACGAAAATATGTTTCGCTGGTAATATAGCTGGAGACTTGGTTTGATGATGAATATTTGCCTGCTGGATTCTGCTACCGACCCGTTAAATTTCGTGTTCATCTATGAATGGATTCAGTTCAACTAGCTTACTGTGTTTGGGAAATGGTTGTTGTTTTTTGATGCAAGAAATTTCAGTAGCAAACCCATCGTTCTCGACCCACTTGAAAAGGTATTTGTCACATGTCTATATTCGACGATGGTTAACAGCGTCGATCAATCTTCATTCTGCTGATTCTTTTTGAAGGCCAAAGATTCGAATGAGTTTAAAGAACGTCGAATATTTCTGTGGCAAATCATCCTGAACATCGTTTGGAGCGATGGCACTAAAAATTTATAGCGGATTTGGCCTTTTTTCGTTGATATACTGCGGAGTTTGGAACAGTTTCATTTGACTATGCCATAATTCTTGATCTTGATGAAGCCAATTGGGGCATTTTGCACCACTGGTCGAAATTTAGCAGTTTTGATGGTAGGAGTCCGCGTGAGGCGCAATCAGCTGGATTTTCCTTCGCCGGCACATAGTTCCAACTATTTTTTGATGTTGACTCTAGTCATCTACTCATCTCGGACGTACGGTTATCTACGCAAGGTTTTCAGCATATTGGGTGGGACAATAACCACCATAGAACATTTGTTGAGTCAGTTTTCAAGTTTCGACGTTTTCGGATAGGAATGACTTGGTTACGGTTTTCATTAGTCTCGTAAGTAACATGGTTTTGTGCACACGATATTGGTCTGGATGGTGACATCTTTGGTCTCTGTTCTGGTATAAATGACTGCGGCATATGCGACCTCGGAGGCATCGGAAAAGCCATGCAACTGAAAACTTTTATCCTTCGTAAATAACCATCGCGGAATAGATATTTGGTCAATATTGTTTAATTCTTTGATGAACTCATGCCATTTCGTTGATATGTTGGTTGACAATGGATCATCCCACTGAAGATTCAGCAACCATAATGACTGAAATAGGATTTTAATCGTTATGATGGATAATGACTTGGACGCTTCTGATAACAGCTCCCGGTTTGTTTTGGTAAGTACTAAATTTTAAATAATTTTGAATTGCAATACGTTACTCTTGGGACAATCGATCACGCTCCTTAGATTTCAATGGGTGATAGTTCTTCTCTGTCTTTCGGTAAAATGTGAAATCCAACGTGCACATACCCTCCGCAGCTTTAAATGTTGCCAAATGTCAAATGAAGTGATTCGAAGCACTGTTGTTGAGTTAGCCCTTTACAAAAGTCGTAAAAAGTCATCAAAAGAAAATTTTCACACGATCATTCCATTTTTTCACTGAATTCAATTTTTCAAGAGAGACTTCTAGAAAACATAACCTCCAAAAATGTTACACTTTTTGACTGACAAAGAGATTTGCATCTGAAAACACTAGTAGTATTACCATTTTCTAAAAACTTTTACGGCAGCCCTCGTATAATGATGTCGGTTATTCACGAGTATAAAGTTTGTCGGGTGCCTCAAAAGCCTTTCGCCTAAGTGTTTTCATTTCAAATCAGACCATCCAACTGTATAATTTAAAACATTTCTCTAATACTCCGGACAAGAATATAAATGTAAAAAAGAAAATCGCTAGTCCTATTCAAGTAATGCAACGCGATATTCTAAAACAATATTCTCAAGGAGAGAAACACACAAAATTAATTCAGCTATGATTGGATGTTTTAAATCAGAACAGGCGCTAATTATCAACCTAAAGTTAATTTGACATATATTATTGAAGGTATTTTCTTACGTGTGCGATAGAAACAGGTTTTGAAAGCAAATACTAGTCCTTTATATCTGTTTTATCGATAATATCATAAGTGAATAGTTGTCTACCTGGAGTTTGCATGAAGTTAAAATTGATTCGCAATTAAATTGCAAAACCCAATTTGATTTCATATTTTATTTTATTTATTTTGAAATAAATCGACAACAAAAATTAACAAATATTGTTGTAAATTCTCTATTGCGATAATTATATTCAATATAGTCCTATCAAACTTTAATTACAGTTTTTTTTCTGATTTGTACAACAACCCATAAATTTATCCATTATTCAGTCAAATGAATACAAATATATTCTAAAATTATGTATATAAAGCTCTTCTGTGCAAATATAAATCAACAAAGCTCCATTCAGATTACAAACAACCACAAAACAACAACAAATCTGTTTTTAACAAATTTTAATGAAAAAAACATCAACACTCAAATTCAACTAATTACAATCAAAATATTTTCATGATTTTCTATTTTCATTTCATTTCCATTTAAATAAATAGAAAAAGCACAATTTTATTTTTTTATGCTTCCCTATTTCCGGTTTTAGTTTTTTTACTCGTCGCTGTATATTTTTTGTTGCCCATTTTTTCACATTCATTATAAAGCATTATACTCGGTTTGTTGTTATTATTTTTAGTCTCGACCAATTTCATTTATTTTTAGGTGGACGGGTTTGGTAGTGTGGTGGCTACTTTGTGGTATTTTACTGTATTTTTCGTATAAAGTGTGAAATTTAACACCAGCCGCTTACCTCCCGCCATACCACTCGATCAAACCTATACGTATTCGTTTAATATTTGAAAAATTAGTTATTTAAGGAAATTAAGGTGTTTTCATTTCCATTTTTTTCGGTAACTTTGTGTTTTTGATTTGATTTTTCCTGTTTCACCCGTTTAGTAAAAATATCAGAAAAATTGCTTTGTATCACATTGGGCTACAGAAACGGAAAATTTGTGTTTACAGTTTCTATTTATATTTCGTATTTTATTGTTGAGACGAAAATTTATGGTGATAAATTTAATTTCATAACGAAAATAGTTATTTTACCTGATACAACGATAATTAAAATTGTTCAACTTTATACAGGCTACTTCCGAAAAAGAACCAATTATCTTTTGGCAAAGTATAGCTTAGAGTTAATCTGCAAATTCAATTTTGTAATTTTCTCAAAACACATCAAAAAAGTGCAACAAATTAATGAGTGCCACTGAAGAAGAAATACCACAAATATTGTTTATCAATTGAAACCTTTTCGATTAATTAAACTTCATAAAACTCAAAAAGTGATAATATTTGATATTGGAACAAAATTATCGTGCTTTTCGGAATTTCAGGATTATGCTACTGATAAATTTAAGCATCTTAGATTATTGTTTTAAATAAATTTGACTAAAAAACAAAATAAAACATGATAATTGATAATCAATAAACAATAGTAGCTCAAATATAAT
Organism: Nephrotoma appendiculata; assembly: GCA_947310385.1. Classification (NCBI taxonomy): domain Eukaryota; kingdom Metazoa; phylum Arthropoda; class Insecta; order Diptera; family Tipulidae; genus Nephrotoma; species Nephrotoma appendiculata. Next base: position 207,756,540 of record OX371225.1, on the reverse strand, counting down.
CGATCAACTATAAAATACAAATGATGAGCAAACCACTATCTAAACGATCGCGATAAACGATAAACGATAAACGATAAACGATAAAAGATAAACGATAAACGATATACGATGAACGATAAACGATAAACGATAAACAATAAACGATAAACGATAAACGATAATCGATAAACGATAAACGATGAACGATAAACGGTAAATGGTAACGGTAAACGATAAACAATAAACGACAAATAATAAACGATAAATGATAATATATTGCCTTATAGATTTATCGATTTATCGTTTCATTGTTTCATCGTTTTAACGTGTTATCGTTTTATCGTGTCGTAATGTCATCGTGTTATCGTTTTATCGTTATATCATTTTATAGTTTTATCGTTTTATCGTTTTATCATTTTATCGTTTTATCGTTTTATTGTTTTATCGTTATATCGTGTTTTCGTTTTATCGTTTTATCGTGTTATGTTTTATCATGTTATTATTTTATCGTGATATAGTTTTATCGTGTTATCCTGTTACCGTGCTACCGTGTTAACATGATATCGTTTTATCGTTTTTTTTGTTTTTATGGTTTTATCGTTTTAATTTTTTATCGTTTCAACGTATTATCGTTTTATTGTGTCATCGTGTTATCGTTTCATCGTTTAAACATTTTATCGTTTTATCTTTTTATCGTTTTATCGTTTAACTGTTTTGTCGTGTTATTTTTTTATCGTTTTATTGTTTTATCGTTTTACCGTTTTATCGTGCTATGTTTTATCATGTTATCATTTTCTCGTATTATCATTTTATTGTGTTATCGTTTTATCTTTTTATCGTTTCATCGTATTATCGTTTTATGTGTTATCGTTTTATCTTTTTATCATGTTTTCGCGTTTTCGTGTTTTCGTTTTATCGCGTTGTCGTGTCATCATGTTATCGTCTTATCCTTTTATCGTTTTATCTTTTTATCGTCTTATCGATTTGTCGTGTTATCGTTTTATCGTTTTATTGGTTTATCTTACTATCGTTTTATTGTTTTATCGTTTTACCGTTTTATCGTGTTATGCTTTATCGTGTTATCATTTTCTCATGTTATCGTTTTATCGTGTAATGGTGTTATCGTTTTATCGTGTTGTCGTGTCATCGTGTTATCGTTTTATAGTTTTGTCGTTTTATCGTTTTATCGTTTTATCATTTTATCGTTTTATCGTTGTATCGTTTATCGTTTTATGGTTACATCGTGTCATCGTTTTATCGTGGTATGTTTTATCATGCTATCATTTTATCGTGTTATCGTTTTATCGTGTTATCGTGTTATCATTTTATCGTGTCGTGTCAAGTCATCGTGTTATAGTTTTATCGTTTTATAGTTTTACCGTTTTATCATTTTATCGTTTAATCATTTTATCGTTTTATTGTTTTATCGTTTTATCGTTACATCGTTTTATCGTTTTATCGTGTTTTGTTTAATAATGTTATCATTTTAAGGTGTTATCGTTTTATCGTGTTATCCTGTTATCGTGCTACCGTGTTAACATGATATCGTTTTATCGTTTTTTTTTGTTTTTATCGTTTTATCGTTTTAATTTTTTATCGTTTCGTCGTATTATCGTTTTATTGTGTAATCGTGTTATCGTTTTATCGTTTTATCTTTTTATCGTTTTATCGTTTAATTGTTTTGTCGTGTTATCGTTTTATTGGTTTATCCTTTTACCGTTTTATCGTGTTATGTTTTATTATGTTATAATTTTCTCGTATTATCGTTTTATTGTGTTATTGTGTTATCGTTTTATTGTGTTGTCGTGTCATCGTGTTATCGTTTTATCGTTTTATCGTTTTGTCGTTTTATCGTTTTATCGTTTTATCGTTTTATGGTTATATCGTGTCATCGTTTTATCGTGGTATGTTTTATCATGTTATCATTTTATCGTGTTATCGTTTTATCGTGTTATTGTGCTACCGTGTTAACATGATATCATTTTAACGTTTTTTTGGTTTTATGGTTTTATCGTTTTTTCGGTTTATCTTTTTATAGTTTTATCGTATTATCGTTTTTTCGTTCTACCGTTGTATCGTTTTATCGTTTTATCTTTTTATCGTTTCATCGTTTTATCGTTTTATGTATTAACATGTTATCGTTTTATCTTTTTATCGCGTTTTCGTGTTTTCGTTTTATCGTGTCATTGTGTTATCGTTTTATCCTTTTATCGTTTTATCTTTTCATCATTTTGTCGTTTTGTCGTGTTATCGTTTTATCGTATTATTGGTTTATCTTATTATCGTTTTATTGTTTTATCGTTTTACCGTTTTATCGTGTTATGCTTTATCATGTTATCATTTTCTCGTGTTATCGTTTTATCGTGTAATGGTGTTATCGTTTTATCTTGTTGTCGTGTCATCGTATTATCGTTTTATAGTTTTATAGGTTTATCGTTTTATCGTGTTATCGTTTTATCGTTTTATCGTTTTATCGTTTTATCATTTTATCGTTTTATCGTTTTATCGTTTTATCGTTTTATCGTTTTATCGTTTTATGCTTATATCGTGTCATCGTTTTATGATGTTATATTTTATCATGTTATCATTTTGTCGTGTTATCGTTTTATCGTGTTATCGTTCTACCGTGTCAACATGATATCGTTTTTTTGGTTTTATAGTTTTATCGTTTTTTCGTTTTATCTTTTTATCGTTTTATCGTTCTACCGTTATATCGTTTTATCTTTTTATCGTTTCATCGTTTTATCGTTTTATGTATTATCGTTTAATCTTTTTATCGTGTTTTCGTGTTTTCGTTTCATCGTGTTGTCGTGTCATCGTGTTATGATTTTATCGATTTATCGTTTTGTCGTGTTATCGTATTGTCGTGTTATCGTTTTATCGTTTTATTGGTTTATCTTTCTATCTTTGTATCGTTTCATCTTATTGTAGTTTTATTGTGTCATCGTGTTATCGTTTTATCGTGTTATCGTGCTATCGTGGTATCGTGGTATCGTTTTATTGTTTTATCATTTTTTCGTGTTTTCGTTTTATTGTTTAATTGTTTTGTCGTGATTATCGTGATATCGTTTTATTGGTTTATCTTTTTATCGTTTTATTGTTTTATCGTTTTACCGTTTTATTGTGTTATGTTTTATCATGTTATCATTTTCTCGTGTTATCGTTTTATCGTGTTGTCGTGTCATCGTGTTATCGTTTTATCGTTTTAAAGTTTTGTCGCTTTATCGTTTTATGGTTATATCGTGTCATCGTTTTATCGTGTTATGTTTTATCATGTTATCATTTTATCGTGTTATCATTTTATCGTGTCGTCGTGTCGTCGAGTTATAGTTTTATAGTTTTATCGTTTTATCGTTATAAAGTTTTATCGTGTTATCATTTTATCGTTTTATCATTTTATCGTTTTATTGTTTTATCATGTTATCGTGCCACCGTGTTAACGTGATATCGTGTTATCGTTTTATCGTTTTAACCTTTTATTGTTTTATCGTTTTAACGTTTTTTATGTTGTAGCCTTTCTTGTCCTATTCTATGTTATTTGTTATCGTATTAACGTTTTATTGTTTTAACGTTATATCGTTTTATTGTTTAATCGTTTTATCGTGTTATCGTTGCATCGTTGTATCGTAGTTTCGTTGAATCATTGAATCGTTTTATCGTTTTATCGTTTTGTCGTTTTATCGTTTTATCGTTTTATCGTTTTATGGTTATATCGTGTCATCGTTTTATCGTGGTATGTTTTATCATGTTATCATTTTATCGTGTTATCGTTTTATCGTGTTATTGTGCTACCGTGTTAACATGATATCATTTTAACGTTTTTTTGGTTTTATGGTTTTATCGTTTTTTCGGTTTATCTTTTTATAGTTTTATCGTATTATCGTTTTTTCGTTCTACCGTTGTATCGTTTTATCGTTTTATCTTTTTATCGTTTCATCGTTTTATCGTTTTATGTATTAACATGTTATCGTTTTATCTTTTTATCGCGTTTTCGTGTTTTCGTTTTATCGTGTCATTGTGTTATCGTTTTATCCTTTTATCGTTTTATCTTTTCATCATTTTGTCGTTTTGTCGTGTTATCGTTTTATCGTATTATTGGTTTATCTTATTATCGTTTTATTGTTTTATCGTTTTACCGTTTTATCGTGTTATGCTTTATCATGTTATCATTTTCTCGTGTTATCGTTTTATCGTGTAATGGTGTTATCGTTTTATCTTGTTGTCGTGTCATCGTATTATCGTTTTATAGTTTTATAGGTTTATCGTTTTATCGTGTTATCGTTTTATCGTTTTATCGTTTTATCGTTTTATCATTTTATCGTTTTATCGTTTTATCGTTTTATCGTTTTATGCTTATATCGTGTCATCGTTTTATCGTGTTATATTTTATCATGTTATCATTTTGTCGTGTTATCGTTTTATCGTGTTATCGTTCTACCGTGTCAACATGATATCGTTTTTTTGGTTTTATAGTTTTATCGTTTTTTCGTTTTATCTTTTTATCGTTTTATCGTTCTACCGTTATATCGTTTTATCTTTTTATCGTTTCATCGTTTTATCGTTTTATGTATTATCGTTTAATCTTTTTATCGTGTTTTCGTGTTTTCGTTTCATCGTGTTGTCGTGTCATCGTGTTATGATTTTATCGATTTATCGTTTTGTCGTGTTATCGTATTGTCGTGTTATCGTTTTATCGTTTTATTGGTTTATCTTTTTATCTTTGTATCGTTTCATCTTATTGTAGTTTTATTGTGTCATCGTGTTATCGTTTTATCGTGTTATCGTGGTATCGTGGTATCGTTTTATGGTTTTATCATTTTTTCGTGTTTTCGTTTTATTGTTTAATTGTTTTGTCGTGATTATCGTGATATCGTTTTATTGGTTTATCTTTTTATCGTTTTATTGTTTTATCGTTTTACCGTTTTATTGTGTTATGTTTTATCATGTTATCATTTTCTCGTGTTATCGTTTTATCGTGTTGTCGTGTCATCGTGTTATCGTTTTAAAGTTTTGTCGCTTTATCGTTTTATGGTTATATCGTGTCATCGTTTTATCGTGTTATGTTTTATCATGTTATCATTTTATCGTGTTATCGTTTTATCGTGTCGTCGAGTTATAGTTTTATAGTTTTATCGTTTTATCGTTATAAAGTTTTATCGTGTTATCATTTTATCGTTTTATCATTTTATCGTTTTATTGTTTTATCATGTTATCGTGCCACCGTGTTAACGTGATATCGTGTTATCGTTTTATCGTTTTAACCTTTTATTGTTTTATCGTTTTAACCTTTTTTATGTTGTAGCCTTTCTTGTCCTATGCTCTGTTATTTGTTATCGTATTAACGTTTTATTGTTTTAACGTTATATCGTTTTATTGTTTAATCGTTTTATCGTGTTATCGTTGCATCGTTGTATCGTAGTTTCGTTGAATCATTGAATCGTTTTATCGTTTTATCGGTTTTTCGTGTTTACATTTTATCGTTTTATCGGATTATTGTGTTATCGTTTTATCGTTTGATCGTTTTATAGAATTAACGTGTTACCGTTTAATCGTGTTATCGTTTTATCGTGCTATCGTGTTATTGTGGTTTCGTGTTACCGTTTTATCATTTTAATTATACATATCGATGTAACAATTAGTGTTCGAGTGTTTTAGACGTAAATTTGAAGCAATTGTGATCAGCGGCGTTAGTAATTAATCATCAAGTAGAATTCTGAAATTAATAAATGAGGTAATCTTCAATATAGAGAAAAAGCCGAAAGATTTGATGATTTGGAAGATTCGAGAGTATCACTACACACAGATGGCTTACAATCGCGACAGTATTGCACATTTTTACAAGTACAACAATGTACAATGAACAATTCAAAAAATTGTGGCATACAACAAATTGGGAATTTGTTGAAAATGTTAAAGGTGTTGATAAATATACTTTGGTACTTTAAGGTTAAGTTGGAAAATCCGTTACAAATCCTATTGAACCCTCGAAATTCGTAACAGTATTACTTTACTGTATTATTGTTGTGTTACTTTATTATTTTATTGCCGGTATTATCGTTTCTCCTCTGTATTATTTTTCCATTAGGTTGCATTCTTTGGGTAAAGATTTAAATCAACTATATTAGATGTACACACTTGTGCATCTATTTTATTGCGAAATAAGAGAACGATTTATAGTAACATAAATTTGATCTAACAACACAAAATTAAATGAATATTTGAAATCGAATGATTATTGGTGTACAATAAAAAATAAACAATTTTTTAAGTGAGACTACGCATTGTTTGTAACATATTAATTTTAAGACATTTAATTCCAATTTTTAAGATAACAAAATTAAATTAGGGATTCACAAACACGTATTTGTACGTGTATTAGACTTCAAGGGTTACCATTTACAAAAAACTACTTCCTACACTCATGCTGAACTTATTTTGTAAGCCATTTTTAATTACCAAAAATTAAAAATCGACATTCCCCCCACTTAATTCCGGCCCTCCTTACAAAAATTATTTTAATTGTATCAATAAAATGTTCATGTTAGTTTTGAGTTGAACTAAAACTTTTTATATTTTCTAGATTTAATAAATATTTTTTTCAAAAGTTTTTTTGTGGTTTTGATAGATTTATAGCTTTCCGAGCAACAACAACAACACAAACGCAAAGTTCATCCTATGAATTGTTCAAAAATATTATACGATTATATACCATAGAAAATATTTGTGAGAGGAGAAAGGCTCGTAAAACGTATAGAGTATTCCGCTTGGCTGTTTTATGCACTTTTCCTAAATTATTACCCGAATAGTCCTCCCCCGATATATTTTATTGTTGTACATTTACGATTTTTATAGTAACGTTTCGTCTCTATATATCTGTTGTACACATTGGATTGCATATAAAAACGGTTTGACATGAAAAATTGAAAAACAACAAGAAAAAAAACGAAAAATATCGGGGAGGGAGAGGTTAAACAGAGGGATACAACTAAATGGGAGGCTGAATAATATCTCGGTTTGTTTTTGTTTATTTCTTCTTTGGAAAATTGTCTTTGTTTGACAATATTTATGTCAATTACTTTGGAAGAGGAAATTTTGTGAAATGTTTTATATTTTTCTGGAAAATAAAGGGGAGAATACATTTCATATGATTGAAAGTGAGTTTTAAGAAAAAGTTTTATAACTCATCTGTGTTTGTTCACAGCGTGTTGTGTATTATGATTTTAGAAAAAAATAGACTCAGGGTAGAGAAACTGTTCAAAATTTGATTCATTCTTTTAGTAGATGGGAAAAGCATGTATGTGATAAAAAACATACATAAGATATTTTTCAATAAACGATCTTAATACTCTAAAATATTTTAATATATACTTGTACTTTAGCAGAAACTGAACCCATGACGAATGTGATCGACGATTTTTTCCAGTAAGTCGGTTACTTTTAGTGCAATTAGATCGAGATTGTACTGAGATGTCTGATCAAGGAGTTGGTGGAGGTTCTCCGGACTGGTAAACTGAATACATTTTATGTTCCAATGCTTTTGTGGTCTTATGTTGAGGAAGTGGTGAGAACATTCACTGAAGTAGCTTACAGACACGGAACTTCAAACATACGACCTGTACATGAATTCCAGTTTAATGAGATGGAATAAATTAAAATGAGATTTTTAATAATATCGAATTTCGTTTTCTCACTAAATAATTTCATTCCACAAATTGGGATTGTCGTTTTTTCGAGATATCATTTTTAGTACTAGTTCTAAATCGAGATCAATCTCCAAAAAAGGACAATTACTGTCATTTTAATTATTTTTGCGGCTACACAACCAAACGTTCTTAATTTTATTAAATTTTATCAAATAAATCAATTAAATAAATAAAAGTGTTACAAATTGCATCTATATTGATTGAGTCATTTTGTGTTGTGATATTTGTATGTTGAAATTAACAAAAACGATTCATAAGACAATATGGATGTTTCAATGAGAATCCGTATAATAATAAAACAACGTAGAAAGCAAAAAGTAGGATTATTAAGGCATCGTCGAGAATTGAGGGATTGTAGCGACCCATTTCGGTTCCCAAAACATTTGGCAAAACGCTTTATTGATGAATTGTCAATTTTTATGGATCAATGCCAAAAAATTCATGGATTACCATGTTTTCTTACGAATATTAATGACGGTTAGCATTTATGCTACGGTTAAATGAGTCATTAAATTGTAATTTGTTTAATTGATGGTAAAGTTTACTGAAGTTTTTTTGTATTTTTGTCAGGTTCATACCAACGGATTGTTGGTGATGGCTTTCTACTAACAATGAGCCAAACTTAAGTAAGTAACTGCATAAAAGAGGACAGACATATCATAAATGACGACTTTTTAGGAAAATATATTGTGTTTCCGCAAACGCCGACGCAAGTAAATGAAAAACAACTAAGTAAAGAGTAAGATAGCATAATCGATAAACCTAGCTATAATACGATTTTTTATTCTAGATTGAATCAACTACATAATTTTCCTGGTGTTATTGGGTGTATTGACGGGACACATGTAACAATAAAGAAGCCAGCCAAAGGACATCGAACACGTCTACCTGTGTCAAAAGGAAGTCATTCAAAAAATATTCAAATCTTAAGTTTATTTATTTTTCAATAGAAGTGAGATTATCAATAGTTAATCAAAACATTTTACTTTCTACTTTGGTCTATAATAGATATGTGAGTAATGCCGATCTGTTAATATAAGCCGTAAATCCAAAATTTGGTGGAACCGCTCACGAAGCATTAATAATAATCCGTGTTTAATGATGACAATCCTAAACATATCCAATGAGAAGAAAGATAACTACAACGTTACGCATAAATCTACCCGAAATTGCCTATAGAAAGGTGTATTGGTATGTTGAAAGGCTGATTACGATGTCTATCAAGAGAAAGATTTTTGTGCTATTCACCGTCAGAGTGTGGTTTTATAATCAATGCATGCAGTGTTCTCCACAACATTTTCGTCAGAAACCAGATTGACCTAGATGAATTGGATATTGTTGCTGATGATTCAGAATATGAGATTCTTGATGATCCAGAATACAGCATTGAGCGATCAATTTGTCTAAACAAGCAAGATTCGAATTGGTTAAGTTCAAATATTTCAAAATAACTTTATTTTCGATGCGTTTCTTCATTGTTGGAAGTTGAGTTTAATTGTAATCTCCGGCCATAATTCTCAGATATAATGGATGACTGGGATCCGGAGTCCAGTCTTCAACTACCACAATCGCCCACCCTATTTATTAGTCGATAGGATCTATATGTTCCTGGGCTTGGATGTTCTAACATCACCATTTTTCGATATTTTGTCAAAGTCTACGTCTCTTTCTGCTGGAATTAATTTGACTTCTGTTTCGTTTAACAATTATTTCTTCTCTATTGCTATCACAACCTACTAGAATATATTTGAACAATATCTATTTCTCTTATTTTCGTTCTAGAATCGAAAATAAATTTTTTGGTGATAGAAACGCAGTAGAAACATTACAATGTTGCCAACTAGCAGGCAGGTGAATGATTTAAAAATTGAAATAAATTGGAAACAAATAATAAAATAAAAATTGAGACAAATTTTATTCTACAAAAACGAGAAATAAACTTCGATGAGTTACCGAAGGATGGTGAAGTTAGAACATTCCAGCCCTGGTTCATTTTTTATAGCTTGCCCCGTATTGGCAGAGAACTTGTTTCACATCAAAGTATCGAGATTCAATTTTATTCACTATTTCTAATGGAATTTTCATTAAATTTTCCGCCAAGTGATTTTTCAATAGATTGGACATTTTTCCATTCGTCATTGGCTAAGCTCATTTTTATATCATATACAATATTTGCGTAGTACAACATTTGAAGACGGGTTTCCCCTCTCGATTCCTGCCTTCATTTAGGGATAATGAGTAATAAGGTCACTGAGGTCAATGTTATGTCATGCCCAACAAATTACCAACCGTTATTCATTTAAATTGTATCTAAGGTATCAATTTTTTCATCACTTCAACTGCCTTGAACCGAATCCTTATGAAGTATTTTTAGCGTGTTATTTTTGTAGAGGCCTCGCTTCAGTTAGCTCTTCTTTTATTTTTGTTGAAAAGCTGGAAATAAAATAATTTTTTATTACCTTAGGAACATTGAAAATCTATTAAAAATTGTTAGAACCATTATAACCCTTTCCTGACCCGCATACACAATTGTGTATGTAAAGACAACATAATATGTCAAACATAGAATTAGGTGGTAATTGAAGACCAGCATACACAATTGTGTATACCATTTAAATTTGTTTTCGTCCGAAAAATAACAGTAAATAATAATCATAAAATAATTAATATGTTTTCAAAAACTAATCACAAATATGTTATATAATTAATTTGTTATCAAATTATTATGCTTTTTTCAAAAAGAATTCCGATTTAATTAAGATCCGTTAAAATACGGAAGACATTACAACCTGTCATTATTTACATACACATTTGTGTATGGTGAACTTAACTTGGAGCAAAAAAAAATTTTTTTTGAACTCGAAAGGGATAATAAACCCCGCACTAGCCAATAGTTAACAAAATACCGGGTGCTGTAAACATCCCTGAAGAGAAGTACAACAGATTCTAAAAGTATTTTAATTTCACAACGAACCAAATGAAAATGGATTTTTTTTTTAAATTTAACAGTGCAAATTGTTATTTTTTTTCTGTACTGAGTTTTTTAAAATCATTTTATACAAGATACTAACAATTGAAATTCGTTTTTCCACTTTTATGCTGCAACCCACTAATTTTACTACGTGGTTACGTTCGCACATTTAAGATAACGGGCCATAGATTTACCTGTCGCAGTAACATTAATATTGTTCACGTTCAGTCGTGTGTGTTGTGTTGTGTGTCGGACAATTTTAATTAAATTTAATTTGTTTTAATTTATTTTAATTGTTAAATTTATCCGTTTTACGTGAATAGTGGTCAGTTTGTACGCGTAATCGTGTGTCTAATTTTATTATTGCGTGTAAAATTTTAATTTTGTGTTTGTAGTATAGTGAAAATATAAGTGTACTGTTAAAATGTTTAGTGTAGTGTTTTAGATGCTGTATAAGATAGCGGAATTTTGACGGCGGAAAATAAGAGATTGCGCTACTCTCCGCAAGTGGCAGCACTATCACTAAAGAGAAATAATTTTGTTATGTAATTACCAGCGGAAATTTTTCATTCATTATGTACCACTTTTTTCACTAAATAAAATATCCCAGCGGAAAATAATATTAAAAGTGAACCTTAAAATGGCAAATTGATTGATCTCCGAAGTAAAGGAACTCGGTATATGAAATCTTGAAATTTAACAACAATCCTTCTATCCGCCATTTCTTCCAATAGTAACCAATACTTTCGGTTGTTTTTCTAGTAGCCTAGGTCATACTGAGACTATATGGAAAATTTGGGGAAAATTCAGAGACCAGAATTTTCACTAGAATTTCTTGATTTTCTGCGGCCATATGTTATTTTCAGTTTTTGACCAATAACTCAAAATATATGTACATAGTCGTACCCATAAAAATGTCATAAAACTAGATTGAATGTGAAAGATCTCAACTTTGAACTAATATTGGATTCCACTACCGTAAGTACATTAAAATTTCATTATATTCAGAAATTTTCAAAATAAATTTTAAGGCGGGTTCACATTTACAAAAATTTGTGCCAAACACATTCGGCAAAAATATTTTTGCAACAAATCGTCGTGTGGAGTATTATAGTGACATATACGCCACTTGTAAAATTGTTGTTACCAATTGTATTGGTTACTATTGGACATCAAATTTTAAACTTTAAAAGAAAATTAACTTGGTTTAAAGATACAATTTCAAGTCAATGTTAATTTTTTTCGTTAGTTTAATCATTTCTTTATTTGAAACTAATTTAAATATTTTGCTAAATCATGCCGTTTTAAAGAAAATTATCATTTGCTGAAAAGTGGTGAAAATAGATTTAGGACATCTCAAATATATTTGTAAAACTCATACTTTTTTTTATTTTTATTATTATTTAAAGCACGCAGGCTTATCATTTATTTTCAATACGATTTTTTGTCACATATAATAATAATAATATACAAAAGAAAATAAATGAGTAGGGTAATCATCACCGATTTAACGGCAGTATTGATCTACCATTTAACAAGAAAAATTATGAAAAAAAGTTATGAATATTACAAATAAAAATTTAACAATAAAAATATCAAAAAGATAAACAATTGAAACTAAAATTAAACTGCATCAGACAAAAACTCTAAAAAGAAAATCGATAATAGGGCGATAATCGTGCTCAAAAAGCCAAACTTTAAGTAATTGGAGAAATGATTTTGAATTTATTTGTTGCCGTATGCTAAATGGAAGTTTGTTAAATAAGGAAGGATCAGTTACCAGGAAATATTTTCTAAAATGTTCACTAAAAAAATGTGGAACAACAAATAAGAACTGATCATTGTTCCTAATGCTGTATCGCACATTTGATCTCAATGATCGGTGCCCACTTCGCAAATAAAATAAACGTAAAACCTTATAAACATATAAATGTTGTAATGGTAAAACTTTAAAACTCAAAAATAATGGCCATGCAGAAACCCGTGAAGACTTAAAACACATGATACGAATAGCATATTTCTGAACAGTAATGAGAATTTTAAAAGTTGAATCATAGCAACCACCCCAACACGATAAAGCATATTCGAGCCTAGAGTTAATGCAGGCATAGTAGAATTTTAGCAATACCGAATTAGGAGCTACAGGTCTTAATAGATATAAGGTTCGTAATGCATTGCTGAGAGACTTTTTTAATTTATCGACATGATGCTTCCAACTCAGATTACAATCAACAATAATTCCAAGATACTTGAAACTCTCAACAGCTTCAATGGAAATGCACAAGCTGGAGCAATTAACGGTATTACAAAAACTGGAATGATACGTCAACGGTGAATGTAAAATACTGCTACACAAACTAAAATGCATAATCTTAGTTTTGTCACTTAAAATTAAGAAATGCTGGTCAAACCATTTCCTTAAAACTAAAAGGTCCGCTGCAATTTTACGGCGAACATCAGTTTGTGAGGACCCACGGTAACATAAGCTCATATCGTCTGCAAAGGCAACAATCGTGCCTGCCAAATTCGTACTAAAAATTGAGTTTATGTAAATCAAAAATAAAAGGGGTCCCAAGACGGAACCTTGAGGAACACCAATGTTTAAAACTTAAGGACAGCTCATAGTTTCATTCACCTTAACAACATGATTACGATTTGCAAGATATGATTTAAACCAATTATTAATCTATTAATCAATTAATCTATGAATTTTCCCCAAATTTTCCATATAGTCTCAGTATGACCTAAGCTACTAGAAAAACAACCGATAGTATTGGTTACTATTGGAAGAAATGGCGGATAGACGGATTGTTGTTAAATTTCAAGATTTCATATACCGAGTTTCTTTACTTCGGAGATCAATTAATTTGCCATTTTAAGGTTCACTTTTAATATTTTTTTCCGCTGGGATATTTTATTTAGTGAAAAAAGTGGTACATAATGAATGAAAAATTTCCGCTGGTAATTACATAACAAAATTATTTCTCTTTAGTGATAGTGCTGCCACTTGCGGAGAGTAGCGCAATCTCTTATTTTCCGCTGTCAAAATTCCGCTATCTTACACAGCATGTGTTTTAGTACAGTGAAATTTTCCAAAATGAAGTGAAATCTTAAATGTAGTTATATTTTTAGTGTTTCTGTATTTTACCATAAAAGTGTAAAGATGAAGATCACCCGACTCAGCTAAGGTAAGTAAGCCTATTTTGTTTGTTTTTGTGATTCATCATGTTACAAGTTTTGTTTGTGGCAGATCTGGCCAATAATTATAACTATTTTTGTTTTCACACAAAATTGGCAACGCATGACATTAAGACAGCAAAAAATTTTCATTCGGAACAATGTGATTATGCTATTCACTTATAGGAAAAGCACGATTACAACGAGGAAATTTTTTGTGTTGCAACTTTTAGAAAATAGAGGAAAATTTAAGCAGAATGTTTTACAAAAAATGGAAATATCTAGAAAACAGAAGGAAATATAAATTTTTAAACGTTTTGGAACGATTTACGAATGAGAAATTTAGTCAGTTCAGTCCAATAGGGAATACTCGAAACAACTTGCACAATTTTCCAATTATTCCCCAAGTCGTAAATTTCGAAATGGAAAGAGTATGAGATTATTAACTTTTTGTTGTTAATTTAATTCTGGTTTATTGTAATAAATTTATTGTATTGGCCGTGGAATTGCTTGTTCTGATTGTGATATGCCTTGTTCTGATTCTGATATGCCACCACAGGTGGTGGCTAATGAACGGCCTATCAATAGGTAGAATAGTGGTGAATTAAATAAGCCGTCCCCAACCGCAGCTCTGCTGGGAGGAGAGTCTCAGAGAACGGAGGAGTGGTCACTAAATACTGTTCACTAAATAGTAAGTGCCTATGATACCCAGTAGGGAAGGGCGCCATAAAACCATCGACCACAAACCACGGTGAACTGAGCGTCACGTCCCCTGCGCTCCCGGGTCTCTAGGTATAGTGTGCGGGGAACCCTATAAACGGTAGCCCTGAATGAAATGGGTCCCATTGGTTTGGGATATCCATATGAATAGTTCAATGGGTGAGTGAATGTAGGAGGAGAGCGGGGGCGGTACCCACTAAAAAGCGGAAAGTATGAAAGAGAGGAGTAACTCTAACCCTCATCTAATGTAGGGGTTAGAATGGGCTAAGTAAACAGTCGGCTGCGATAGCTCGGAGAGGGCCCTTGTGTCTAAAAGACAGAGGTCCCAGGAGGAGATTTAAGCAGGTGGCCATAAGCGGGCCAAAGTGCAAGCAGACAAGACGTCAGGTGTTCCTAAGGAGCAAAAACTGAAGTTATTCAGTGAAATCCTGAAGGAGCATGTGTTGATGCTAGCCGTCAATGACAGAGATCAGGAAGATGGGAGCATCACGTCGGAGAAGTGGAAGAGGGGGGAAGTGGAAGTTAACTGCGTGCTTGGACCAGAGACCGGCTTGGACCAGAGATGGACCAGAGAGATGCTTGGACCAAGCCGGATAAGCCAGAGGAGGTAATTGAAATCATTCGGGACAGTAATCCCGATCTTCCAACGGAAGGCTGGAGGATTGTGAAGCAGAAGGAGGCTAAGAGGTACTTTAGATTGGCAATCATGCTGATCAATAAGGAATCCCTGGCTTCCCTTGCTAGATCAAAGGGAGTGATCAACTTCGGGAAAGATGAAGTCGATAAGGGCGCGGAAGACCAGCCTGGGGCGACGGCGAACGGACCGGTTATAAGAAATACGTTTTTATTTTATATGCACACACATATGATAATTGGGTAAGGAATGGGGTGCGTAAGTTGTACAAAATTGTTTGTTGGGTATTGCCACCATGATAAAAAAAAATAAAAATGTAGTAAAGCCTTTTCAACCCTCAATAGGAACGGCGCGTACACGTTGCAATCTCCTGTTTCGTACCAATACCAATAGCAGCACGAGTATTAAAAACTCATCCCCGACTTTTTGCTTTTTTTATACAGCATACGCAATTTTTCATCCCATACTTTTCTTTTTATTCAATGCTATATTTTACTTGAAAGTTTAATTTTTATACATGAAGTCCTTTGTAAGAAACAGATGCTTTTGGCTGTGTCTACTATGATTGGGTATGTATGGATTGAGTTTTTGTTTTCATTTTGTTTTATTTATATCATTACGTAATTGTTATATATTTACTTTTTGTGCTTGCGTGTGTAAATGTTTTTAGGGAATCCAAGTCGGTTCTACTCGACTTCGTGTAGTTGGGCAATTACTTACCCCCCAGAGACACCCGTAACCTTCAGGAAATGCTGCAAACAACCGAAACCGACAACCCTCCTATGCATCTCAACGAAAATGGAAAAAAATAGAAACGTATGTTTGTAGAAACCGGTGGGGTAATGGTAAAAAAACGGAACCGAAAGTCGGGTACCCGAAATTCGGGTAATTGGATTCCCTAATCGGGTAATTGGATTCCCTCCAATGGATGGGATATGTACGTTTATGTTTCTTCCATTTTCGTTCAGATGCATATAGAAGGGTTGTCGGTTTCGGTTGTTTGCGGCGATGCCCGATAGTTTCGGGTGTCTCTGGGGGGTGAATAATTGCCAAACTACTCGAAGTCTGGTAGAACCGACTTAGATTCCCTAGTTTTTATATTATATGAAAAATGTTTGAAACATGCATTTTTGTTTTCCTACCGAATGCGTTATTTAAATACGCATTTTGGCTTTTTCATTGATTTCATTTTGTGTGATCAATTTACACAGGGGCGGCGAGGATATGGTAGACCTGGGCCTAGATTCTGTTCAAGTGACTAGTGACTAATGACAATTTTTTGTGACTTTGTACTAAAAATACAACTGCAATAAAATGACAATATTATGTGAGTTCTAAAACGCGATGTTCATCTTGTGATCTTTTCTAAATGTCACATAAATAAGTCTGACAATTTTTGTAATATTGTCATTGATTTCAATTTACGTGACTTTGTATAAAACAAAAATTTTAATAAAAATATGTGTGAGTATATATTGCTATTTTATGAAATTAATTGATTTTATTGATTTAATATCAAGCTACAAATAATAATCATATACTTATTATGTATATAATTTTAAACATAGCTGAGAATACGACGCAGTCTGGATCAACAGTATATCCAACAAATTCACAAAAAGAGTTTATTGTGAGTTTTTTAGAAAATAACTTCGAGGCCGCACGAAATCAGTAAGAAATATAAAATTTTATTATTATTGATAAATATTAATTTGTATATGATTTTATTTGTTTTTCAGATTTAGCTCGGCCGATGGAAAAAATAAAATAAAAAATGACTGGCTGAAATTAGCTTTAGAGGTTAATCAGCTCAAAGGAGCTAAGAAAAATGCCTCGCAATGGAAAAAGTTTTGGGAAGATTTGAAGTAAGTTTAAATTAATAACACAGTTAATTAAATTGTTAATAATTCATAAATTATATTTAGAGCCAGAATAAAAAAAAAAAATCCGGAATAAATACTTGAATAAATCAGAGTGGTGTAAATGGATCATCATTTCCGAAACTCAGCGATTTAGAAAATAGGATTGTAGGTGTAATCAGTCCCGATAACATCGATGGCGATGGAGAAACAATGGAGCTAGGACTTCCAAGTTCATCGGTAGTAATTATTTTAACTATTATGTATAAAATATAAGTGTATTAATGTTATTTTTTACTATAGCCGAGGACACAGTTGTCTGACGTCATACCAGCATTAAAGTGAACGACGAATACATTTAAAAATGAATGTACTACTACTAATAGTGATGGATCTTCGCAAGGACATATATATAAAAACGAAAAAAAACTATTTCGAAGAAATAGTTAAATTGAAAAAAAAAGAAATTAGCGGTGCCTGAAAAAATAATAGCTGCCATAAAGGAAGACGGACTTGCGGTCAAAAAGCGTAGACTGGCAATAATTGTAGAATATTTAAAAATTTTAAAACATAGAAATAATATGTCAAATGATGAATGTGCTAATGTGTCTGAAGATTTGGAAGCTGAATATGTATACTCTTTTAATTCCGACTCGGAATAAAACCACTTTATAATAATTTTACTTTAATATTTAAAAAGACTTAACTGAAATAATGTGATATAAGAAAATACACCATCGAATTATATATGTAAATAAAACAATGAAATAAAGTGTTTATTGTTTAATATTTTATTAATAAGTATTTATAAATTTTTTAAAAATATTCTCGTATTATTCGATTCCTAATTTCTTTCCCTTCATTTAAAATTTGTATAGGATCTAAATCTCCTGCCTGCACATCTATTTCAACTTGTTCGTCCATGAACCGTAAAACATTTTCCTCGGATGGCAGGGGAAAATCATTAATTAAAAATAAATTGTGCAGCACAGCGCAGGCGTTTATGATGGCACCAGATTTCACTGGAGAATACATTAAAACGCGTTGTTTCGCACCGGAAACGACTCTTTAGCACCCCTATTTCTCGCTCAACAGTACTGCGCGCTTTTTTATGGGATTGATTATAGAACTCCTCGCGGCAATTTTCAGGCTGTAATATTGGTGTCATCAGCCACGGTTGTAATCCATACCCACTGTCACCAAAATAAGTTAAAAATAAATATCATCGTATATAAATATTAATTATAATAATTAACCAAGAAGCCACTCTCCATTTTCTCCATTAATAGATTGTTGAAGCAAGAATTGCTTAATGCGGGAATTATTCCATAGATATGAGTCATGCGTGGCTCCTCCATATCTAGCGTTTATGCTTAGTATTTTGTAATCGTAATCGAATATCTATGGAAGAGAATAATTAATAAATATTATAAGGAGATGTTATATTTACAAGATACATACAACTTGTACATTTTTCGAATGGGAACTTTTCCTTACTGCGTAGTACCCATGTTCATAATAAATATATGTGTTCCGTCCACTGCCCCAATAACCCCCGGAAATCCATATTTGATAAAAAACCTAATCAAAATAATTAGATTAATATTTATTACATAATTAACTTACAACCAACTTTTGCTTTGTTGCATTTCGTTCGTCAGTGTTGCGAGGAAAATTAATTTAATTACTAACGCATACAAATTTAGAGCTGCAAATATTCTCGTAACAGGAGACAAAGCATGGTATGTGTACCCGCCATGCATGTGTTGGATTAATTTTCCCACAACTGTCCTAACCATAAACTTGCACAGGCGAAATATTCTTATAAATTGGGCATCGGTCATAGAATGGAATGGATCGCTCACATCTCTTAAGTTCCGCTTGATTTTCGCCATTTTCCTAAAATATAATTTAAGTAACTATTCAATTAATGATGTCTAATTTTAAGAACGATGTGCACACTAAACATTTCGATTTGAATACAAATTTAGAAATTAATATTTTTTAATTATAGGTAATCACGCACACACAAAACAAAAAATAATAACACTTACTTTCGTTGATTTCGTCTAAATCTTCTATTTTTTTTTTTTTTTTTTTTTTTGTATTTCTTTTGCTGAGGTCTGAATTACTTAATTCATACGACCTATTTGTATTACAGTTTATATTTTATGTGTTATATTATTATATTTATGATTATTTATTGCTATATTTTATTATTTATAAATTATGTTTACGAGTTATTTTTATTAGTTGGTATTTTATGTTTTTATTTATTTTAAAGGTTATAGTCAATTTCTTTTAAGAAATCGCAGATTGATTTGTAGTTCTTAGTGTTGCCCGATTTTAATATGTCAATTAATTTCATGTTTTTGATTATACTATATTTTTGTCGAATTTTTTCATATTTTTTGCATTTTTCTATTATGTGTTCGTTATCTTCTATTACGTTACACATATCACAAGTGTTGCTGTCTTCTATCCGCATGTTGTATTTAAATTTTTTGCTTTTGCCATGACCAGCTCTGAGTCTGTTTAATTGCCTGATGTTATATGATGTTAATTTAGAGTTGTGGAACCATGGTTTTTTGTTTGGAGTGTTGTTTATTTGTTTGTTATATTTACCCACTGTTGTGGTCCATGTGTTGTATTTTTCTATCCATTCCTGTCTTATTGTTTCCTCAAATATATGGTGTATGTCTTCAATTATAATTGGGTTGTTTAATATTATTTCATTTTCTTCAATAGCTCTTTTGGCAAGGTTGTCTGCTTTTTCATTACCTAGTATGCCTGCGTGTCCCGGAATCCATTTAATTATAACTTCTATGTTTTTTGTGATGATTAAATCTAATATTTCTTTTTCATAATGTTTGAATTTTTTGTTCTTATTAACATTGTTGATCGATATACATGCACTCATTGAATCTGTAAAAATTATTATTTTTGATTGTCCCATGTTGATTGCCTTATCTAAGGCCACTTTTATGGCTATGATTTCTATGGTTTTAATGGATGCTCTATTTTTAAGTTTCATTTTGTATTCTGTATCTGAGTTTTTAAAATATATGCCAATACCTCCTTGTTTATTGTTTAGTGATCCATCCGTGTATATTTCGAAGTAATCGTTATGTTTGTTTATGAATTCTATATAATTGGCCAAAATTTCAGTTTTATTTGTAGAGGTTATTGTATTGATGTTTTCATTATAAATTTTTAGATTGTTTGTAGAAATTATTGTTCTGTTATTTGATATTGCTATGTTTCCCAGAAATGGGTATTCATTGTATAATGCTTGATATTTTCCCAATATTTCATTGTTTTTAACTTTTTGCCCGATCTCACTATTCTTATTAATATGTTTTGCTATGTATTTTAACGATGTTAGTTTATTGTCTAAGTCCGCTGGTAATGTGGCGAATTCTGCTAATAAAGTTGGTATTGGTGTAGTTTTTAACATTCCAGTGCATATTCTTATATTTCTGTTGATAATTATTTGTTTAATTTTTATTGAATTTTTGATATTTATTGGAGTGATAATATCCGTATATTTGGTTCTTGATTGTATTATAGCTTTGTGAATATTTAAGGTTGTATATGGATGTGCTCCTCCGTTTTTATAAGTGATCATTTTTAGTAGGTTTGTGGCACTTATTATTTCTTTGTCTAGTATCTTGTAGTGTGGTAGGAGTGATAATTTATTATTAAAGGTGACGCCTAGGATTTTTAAAATTCTTTCTTCTTTTATTGTATTGTTATCTATTTTGATCTCGAAGTCAGAAGGTTTATTTTTAAATAATCTCATGTAGAAACATTTTCTTGGATTTATTTTCAGTTCATGTTGTGATAATGTTTCTTTAAGTTTATTTAAAATTATTTCTGCTTTTATTTGTGTTTCTTCTTCGTTGCGGCCTTTGACCAAAATTACTATATCGTCAGCAAATTGATATATGGTAGTATTTTCTTCTTGTATGTTATGAATTTCCTGCGTGTATATATTAAAAAGGCATGGACTCAAACAACTACCTTGTGGTATTCCTTTGTTAGTTGTGTGTTTAACTGTTGATGTTCCATTATCGTATATGATTATCCTGTTTGTAAGGAATTGGTGTATCCAGTTTGTTATGTGGTTAGGTGTTTCAATATTTATTAATTTTTGTATTAGTTTGTTTTTATTTACGTTATCAAATGCTTTGGTTATGTCAGTTGTTATTAAAATTTGTGATTTCCAGATATTTTTCCCTATATTTATTTCGTTGAATAGATTTATGAAGTAGTCCATGATGTTTATACCTTTCCTAAATCCGAAAGTATTATTTGATATAATTTTTTTTGAATCCAGATGTTCGTATAATTCCTCCAGTATGACTTTATTAAATATTTTAGCGAATATGTTTAATAGGCATATCGGTCTGTAGCTCTCTGTTTCGTATTCATCTTTATTTGGCTTTAGGATTGTAATTACTTTTGTCGTTTTCCATTTTTCAGGGATTTGTTGTTTTTTATATATAATATTAAGATGATTCACTATTAGGTTTATTATGTTTGGGTTTATTTTAATTATTTCTTTTAGTAATTTGTATGATACTTTGTTTTCTCCAGGTGCACTATTTTGTTTATTATTTATTATGTCTGTTATTGTTTTATTATTAAATTTGTTGTCTTTTATGATCGATATGCCTAATGGTAAAGAGTTGTCTTCTGTTAGATCTGGAAAATTTTCGTTCATAAATTTTTTCATCATATCATAATCTTCAAATAAGTTAAAACCTTTTCCTTTTTTGTTTTTTAATTTGTTAATTTTGATCCAAATTTGTTTAGTATTTTGTGTTGTATTGATTTCATTTACGAATCTTTCCCAGGTTTCTCGTTTTGCTTTTTTAATTTCACGTTTCAATATTGCTATTGATCTCAATAATTCTTGTGCTGTGTATAAATTTTTTTGTCTATTGTAACATTTCAGTTTATTTTGTTTTATGATCCATAATTTTTGAAGTTTTTCATTCCACCATGGTTTTGGAATGTTTTTGTTGTTTATCGTTATTCTTTTGGTGTTTTTTATTATTATTTCTTCCATTATGGATTCTATGTTTTTTGTGTTGTCGTCTATGCTAGTTACATTTTCTAGTTCTTGTGTTACATTTTTCCACTTTACGATTTCTTTATATATATCTATTAGTATTTATTTTTATTAGTATTGGTAAATGATCTGAACCAATGTTGTCTTCTAGGCAATCCCATGTAATTTTGTGAGTTATATCGTCTGTGCATAGTGTGATATCAATAGCTGATGTTGTGTGGTTTCTCAAATTTAATCTTGTTGGTTTTTTGTTATTTAATATTTGAATTCTATTATTTATGATTAAATCTGCAATGTTTTTCCCCAGTCTATTTTCTTTACTATTTTCTTCCCATAGACAGCTGTGTGCATTTATGTCTCCTGCTATTAGTGTTTTTTGGTTTTTTCTGCTATTTTAATTATTTTTCGAAATTCTTCAGTTTTTTCTATAGTGTTTTCATTTGATGGATTGTAAAATACTATGATAGATAGATTTTCGTTTCCGTAATTTATTTTAATTTGTAGTGCTTCTATGTATGTTAGGTTGATGTTGAAATCTATAATTTTCGATCCTATATTATTTTTAATTAGGAATCCTACGCCTCCATATCCGTCTGGTCTATTTTTTGTGATGAGTTTATAATTTTTGAAGATTGGTAAATTGTTTTTGTGTGTCCAAGTTTCGTTTAAAATTGCGATGTCTATTTTTTGTTTATTTAGAAAAGTTTCAATTATGTTTTTGTTACTATTAAGGCTTCTTATATTAGATTGTAAAATATTAATTTGATTTGGCATTTAATTTATATTTAAGTTTTGTACTATTTCCTTTAGATCTATTGTTAATAGATCAGATTCAGATGCAGCATATGCTCTATTACTTAATATTATGAATTTGTGAATTGCTATTTCCAAAGTTTCTATTTTTTCTCTTTGTTCTTTTATGATTTTTTCGAGTGTGTTTGTTCTATTTATCCATGCGTTTGGAATGTTTGTATCTGGTTGATTGTTTAAAATTGGAAACTGTTGTAAATCTAATTCATTATAATATTTGTTTTGTTTAGGAAAAAGTTTATCAATTGTTTCTTTGTAAGTTGTTTTATTTTTGATCATGTGGATTTTAATTCTATTTTGTTTTTTCTTTTCGGGGCATACTCTTGAATTTGTGTAATGTTCAACACCTTCACAGAATCTACATTCTGGTTTTCCTTGGCAAATGTGTGTTTGGTCCATAGTTTTTGGCTTTGCGCATGTTGTGCATCTTATAATTTTTGAATGGCAAAATTTCCTAATGTGTCCGTAATTGAGGCATAAAGAACAAAATTTGAGTTTTGGAATGTAAATGTTAACTTTAATATTTATGTCATAGAATTGTACGACTTTGGGTAGTTCGCTTGCTCTTAGTTCTATTTTTAATAAATTAGTGTCTTTGATCATTTTTCTTTCTCTGTCCCATGTCTTTAACGTTTCTATACTTGTTATTAGGTTTTCACTTTTTATATTATCTATAATTTCTTTTAGATCAAACTCACCCAACAATCCTTTTAATATTCCCTCAACGTGAGTATACGCTTTTGGTATAAAGCATGTATATTCTTTTTTGTTTAATATTTTATGTATGAGGTCATCCACACGCACACATTTATTTGCCTTGTCCCAGGTTTCGAACTCCACTCTCACCATTTTTTTGTTAATTTCAATTATATTTTTAGTTTTAATATTATAGTTTATGAACATTTTTGAAATTATTATTGACATCATAACTTTTGGAGATTTTGATTCGATCATAACATAGAATGGTCCTTTGTCCGTATTAGTGTATTTATTGAGTGGAAATATGTTTTGCTTATTTTGAATAGATGTGCTCGCTTCATTTTCACAATCCATATTTGGGGTTGTTTCTATTTGATTTGTCATTATAAATTTTTTATTATATTTATTTATATCACTTTCACTGTTATCAATTTTAATTTCTAATTTTCTTTTAATTTTGAAAACTTTCTCTTCATATCCTTTAAAACCGTCCTCAATTGTTAAATTTTTTTCCAAATGTGAAAGGCTTGATGCCCCCCCATCTTGGGAGTTTATAAATTCACCGATTTTTATATTTTTGAATTTCTTTATTAAATTATTATTTTTATTTTTAACTTTTGGTATTATGTTTTTATCTTTCCTGATTTTTCCTTTTGAGATTTTATTCACTTTTATTATTAATTATTCACTTGAAAAAAATTTAAATTTAAATTTTTTCACACAAGAAAACAAATTTTTTTTCACAGCACTTTTGATGTTATTACATCTAACAACTCGACGCGAATGAATCTTCTATTTAATAACGACACATCCATTTCGAGAAACAAAACAAAACGCACGATTCAACAAACGTCAAACGAAAAATGTCATAAACTAGAAAATAATAGTAAAACAGCAACTGCTAGTAAATGCTATAAAATGTTATGGCTTCTTTGATCAGCATCGCAAAATTTTTGTGACAAAATTTTGTACTAATAAAAATTGTCACGAAAAATTGTCATTTCATCAGAATCTAGGCCCTGTATTGCAATAAATTTTCCTTGATATTTATGGTAGAGTACTTTGAATTGGTTTCGTTCGTATTGAACATTATGTTTCTTAACTTACGGAAGGTTGTATTTATATAATATGCTCTATCGTTACCTATATTTATCAGCTATTTTTGACTATTTTAAATTGTTTTGTTTCAGATTTGTATGCCCAAATTAGGCTCTGCTGAATGTTATGGATGTTTTTGATGAGGTTTGCCGTCAATTTCGCGGGAGTGGAATCATTTTTGAGGTTTTAGGATGATCAGTCGTACGATGAAATTTTGAGCTATAGGATTAACACAATTCGTTTATAATCTGTCATGGATTCATTACGGCCTTGTAAAGCATAAATGTTGTTGATTAATGATGTTAGTAGTGTTAGTAGTGTATTTTGATTCGGAAGTAACTTTATGGGTTGCAGTGTGTTCGATTTTTGTTTTAGAAGAGCGGGTATCGGGCACTCCTTTATATAAACATTATATATTCTTCTTGGTAAATTTTAGTATGATTATTTGTGGAAATGATTCGTACCACAATTTGATTTTGGGACTAACTAATTTTACTAATACTCCTTCCTTCATCCAACTTTATTAAGCGTTTGAGAATTAAATTACTATATTTATTTGTTTTAATTTGGATTGCAATTTAGAGTGATCGAGGTTTATCAAATGTTTATTATTAATACTATTATTCATTGCAGTTCCTGATTAAGCTTAAATATTTAGTTCTAATGAATTTTTTTTAGTACAGAAGATCTTTGAAGCCGTAATACTTTCTAATTAAAAATTAAATTTTAACTTGAAGGTCGGAGGTGCAGATAGGATAGGAATCATAATGGCTATAGGGTTGTTAATATATTTGATATTGCAGACGATATTTGACTTTGAAATTACAGTTAGCTTGGAAGCTACAGTGTAAATTTGAAATGCAGCTAAATATTGATTTACATACCTAGATAGGTTGTCAAAGATCATGGCATTTATTTAATTAAATTATGTTCTAGTTTGTTTTGGGACACTGTAAATTGGTGAAGGTTTTGATTTTGTTCTAGGTTAAATAAATAATTATCGCTGGTTGTTCTTTTTATGATTTAGCTAATACAGTTGACGACAATAGAATATTTTCGAATGTCTTATTTTAATATTTACTGAAGCATTTATTTTATAACTCAAACGTTGAATAATTGATTGGGTTATTTGGTTATCAAGGATTCAACAGTTGTGCTAGCTATACTTTTTATTAATTTTGTTATCTAACAGATTCCTGATTGCTTTAAATTTTTTATTCTAAAGTTTAACTCTGGTTTAGTTTTTAGGAATTGAGGCTCTAAAACTATGCCAAACATCTATTATTGATATATTACCTTACAGATTTCAGATTAGCTGTTTTTGAAACCATATTTCATTTGGTCACTTTATTTTTATTTTTTAAATAAACATTTGTATTATACATAGATTAGGGATGGCAAGGTTAAGTGAACTTAATGATTCTATCCGTTGTATATGGGAAAAGTCGTGCATTCCTTTCCTGCTTTGATACGAGCTCTACAATATTTGGTGATTTCTGGATTCGATTTATTTTGTTTTGATTTGGTTTGTTTTAAGAGAGCCAAATTAATTTAGTTAATACTAATCATGACATTACATTTATTTTATTCAAGTATAATTTAATTCAATAATGACAGTTTTTCCGGAAATTTACTGCAACTTAATTAATTATGAATTATTAATTATAATTATGAATTTTTTTAGGATGCTAATTGCGCTCGGGTCAACCGAGAATCTTACTTAGGTTTGGTTGCACAATGTTTTTGGAGAACCAGTTTAATATAGTTTATGGAAAATTTAATTCATAATAATAATGTTTTATTCCAGGAAATTTACTATTATGTATGGGTACTTAATTAATTATTAAATTTTTTTCAGGATTCTAATTGCTGAACATTTGTACCATAAAACAAAAATAAGTCTGCTGTCTTGTGCTTAACAGTTTACTAACTATTGACTACTTAGGTGTCTGTAACCGGGTCAAGTCTATCATATTTAACAACCTTTCATATCCCACCATCTTGTTATGTGTAAATACTGGTGTACGGTAGGCCCGGCGTATCCGGGACACCTGCTAAGTCTTGGCCGTACATTCTAATAAATCAATCAATCAACAAGCAAGGTTCGAATTGGTAGGGGAGTATTTTTAGTATATAACAAAAAATAAAATAAAAATATAAATTGTAATACAAAATATTTATATTTTCTAAATTTGTGTTTCAATTTGGATTTCTCCGTATATAGCTTCGGCTATGTTCTGGAGAGTGACCACTTTTTCGTATTTCGCCTTTTATCCTTCACCAAATAATCCTCCAATATTTCTTGCATACTCCGCGGTCTGCGCTTTCGGAGTTATATTTGAAGAAAGGATCGTTGTATTTTGACGGATATTGCTTTCTTAAGTGTTATACGAGTCCAAATTTCTTCCATCAGCATTGTTGTCGATTACCGGCTCAATGGTAATGTGAAGGATATTTTCAAAGACTTCCTGGATATTTGATGAGGTGATATTAATCGTTTCGCTCCGAGATAAGTTGTGAAAAATATAAGATTCCATCAATATAGATGCCAAATAAAATTATTGTACATTATTTTACTGTTATTATCTCAGATTCCCGTGTACCCATTTATCGCCTGTCACGAAGTTCCAAGTTTTTTACGACCCAAACCATTGACACCACTTCTATTGACAATTGCTTTATCACTTATATTGAAAATCTGCCCCTCTGTTTTTAACATAAAGTCTAAATTTAAATTAGATATTATTATTATTATTGTGTGTTTTGCTTGAATTACAAATGCTGTAAAAATTTAACTAACCTCAAATCGACCCATCGTTCCCCATCGTTAGACGCTCCTCTTGAAGCACTCAGTAACTCGGCTACCTCATTCCACTTCTCTCTCAGTCTCTGTTACCATATATTCCTCCTTATTTACAAGAAATATAAAACTATTACTTGTTCGGATCATTTCCAAAGTTTTCGGCATGTGATCATCACCTGTTTGATATTATACCACCGCAGTATGTGCCACATATGTAATGCAAGAAATGTTGTCTCACTCTCATTTAAGGCTTAACGAGCTTAATAATGAACTCAATGTTCTTCACTTCAGTTCGTCTATGGACAATAATTTCAGTTCCATTCTTGAAATCAGAGGATATTTTCGTCTGCGGATTATAATTTGCATTAAAATTGATTAAAATATTTGAATTTTTTGCCGGCTACTTTAATCGTTTTTCAAATTTGCTTGCAAGTTTTCTATTATTTGGGGGAATAAACCCGCACGGATTTACCCAATCGGAAATTTCCACCGATTTTTGTTTAGTAGTGAAATAAATAATTCAGGACTTGCAAGCCAAATTGAAAAACGATTAAAGTAGCCGGCGAAAAATTCAAATATTTTAATCAATTTTAATTCAAATTATAATCCGCAGACGGAAATATCCACCGATTTCAAGAATAGCGGCCAAGGAATTGGCATCGGATTATTGAAATTTTGTTAAATTTGTTTACTCACTTTTAATTTTGCAATGGGTTTCTTTATTCTACAAGAGCGATGCCCAGCTATAGTACTCGTAAATTAGAAAACTGAATTCATCTGGACTGCCCAAATGATCATAATAGTATGTTTGCCCTCTTTAGTACAATTGGCAGTCTACAATTTCAGGGGAGCTGAACCATGGGAGTGACAAGCATATCGTCCTGTAAGCCAACTAATGTTAATGGTGCCTTTTAGATAAGGCTCTCGAACATCATTCCTTATCAGTTAGGAGTCAAACAACCCAAACCCGTATGAGGAGTGATGTTTCAAATTTACTTGTCAAATTAATTTGAGTCACCGAAACCATGTAACAGTCTGTCTTGTATTTTATAATGTTACTGTATATCGCCATAAACCGTTAACAGAACTCGTGGTGACTTTGCGGTGCAGCGGCAGATCGCCGGCTAGGTGGCAATCGTTAAGGGTGGGATCTATGTCCACCGTTCACCATGAACTTGATAATTGGTGCTTAATTGTTTATATTTGAACACTTAATCATGCATATAATGCATAATGACTCAAAACAAAAAAAGAATATATTTATTAATTATCATAATTAGGATGTCCTATCTGCTTAGATGTCTATAGTCAAACACATTAGTGGAAGGAAAGTTGGAAACCCTATTTATAATTTTAAATGACAAAAATGATCCTAAAATAATACGTGATGTGTTGATAATGTTCCGCTGGAATTAACACCTAAGTAATTAAACCTGGAGTGTCAACCCGAAAAGTGGACGACATCTATAGTTGTATTAGATGGCGGACCCTTTACAAACGGTACAGAAATATTAGTAGATTGTTCAGTTTATTTATACTCACCAATATGTCGGTTCCGCAAATCTGCTGTGGATGAATAAAAAATATCGTAAATCCGTAAAGCAAGTGAAATTTGGTGCGGCAAATGAGATAGATTCGGTAATTGAAACGAAGAAACTCCAGATTATCGATTCTTGGATGTATTTGTATAACACGACCAAGCAGTCGTTGACATACAGGAGAATTATCTTCTTTGATGATGACTGTATCACCGTTTTGAATATTCTTCTCTGGTTTGTGAAATTTTTTTCTTTGAGGGAGATTGTTTAAGTAGTCGAGGTAATATTTCTTCCAAAATGTTTGTATTCTTGCTTGAATTGTCTGGCATCTGGATTATCTCAGGCACTATTTAATAGTCATAGTCTGCAAAAAAACGTCGGCCACCAACTCTCAGTAATTCCTTTGCGTCAGTGTTGTGATGCCAAAAGTAAGATTCCAATTTTGTATTGTAGTTTATCGTTTTGTGCTTTTGCAAACTTCTATAGTATCTTCATTTAGTCGACTGCTCTGTACTTGAAATATGCATTTATTTGCTTCAACTTCAATTGGTCTCACTTCACTAATGTTACACATATATCATAATTCTGAATATTTTGAAAAGTCCTAATCACCTTTCAAAAAGTGAGCTTAACCAAGCACTATTAGCGGTAGTTTGAATTGTGTGGGTTGTTAGAATGTTTATACTCATCTCTTTGCCAACAAGTGTTTTATTTTTCTCTTCACTTAATTTTGGAACAGGCGAAAGATTTTCGGATTACTTCAGCCGCTCTCACCATACTACCGGTCCAAAATTGTACTCGTACGATTCGCGAAAAATCTTTTCCACTCAACTGGGTAAGTCAACCGCCTCGCCAGAGCAATCGATGATTCTGCGTAAAATTTCGCGATGGGTGCTATTGTCTCATTAATTTCGCTACCAATAATACTGCACACAATTTACCTTGCTAGGGACATTTTTATAAGGCATTTTAATTCTTCGAGGTCAACAGTTAACTTATCATCTCATTCCAATTTTATCAGGTTTTTTGAAATTTAAGCAAGAATAATGTTTTTTGGTTATATTCTCAGGTTGTGTTGTAATGATTAACTTAAAACATTTTTTAAAGGAATATAAAAAACATAAAATTTATTACATGCAGGAAGTAAATATGTTGTTATTTACAATACATTTTAACTATCTTTAGCAAACTAATAATCAGTGACCAGAGGCAAACTATGCTTAAACATACTTCTCAGGTTTTGTTTAAATTATTAAATTTAATACAGTTTTTAAACAAATAAAAATACACAAAATTAATTACATACAGGAAGTAAATATTTTTCTTGTTACACACAAATAATTTTTAAAGTTAAACCAAATTGCAAAATTTTTCAATTTGGTGTATGTTGAATATATTTGTTGTTTTTAAATATAGTTTGCAATCTAAATATTTATTGTTTTGTTAATTATTAAAAGTTATTATTACATGCACGAAGTAAATATTTTTGGTCTTTAGCAAAATAATGCACAACAACCTTAAGCAATTGGAGCAAAAATATTTTTTTCTGGTTTTGCTTCAATCATTAAATTTAATACCATTTTTAAATAAATATAAATACAGAAAATTTTTACATGCAGGAAGTAAATATTTTTGTTGCAACACACAAATTGGTTTAAAGTTATATAAAATTGCTTAATTCGTCGATTTGGTTTAACACAAATGCCACGATCTCATATATTTTTGTATGTTGAATGTAGTTTGCAATCTAAACATTTGTGATTTTGCCTAATTATATAGTTATTATTACATACACGAAATATTGGCGTTCTTTAGCAAAATAAGGAAGAATGACCGCAGGTAATATTTTGATATCGCAATGCAGCATTCTTTAATTTATAGCACGCTCGACAAAAGGTTTGCAATTTCTGACTAAACTAGTTAGATAAAACTGAAAGTGTGTTATTGAACTGTAACTTATATCCCTACCTTCAATTTAAAAATAAAAAATCCGCCCAGATATACAACAAAAGCTTTATTTATCTACCATTTTTTTCTATTTTAATGTTTCACGTTAATCAATTGCAAACTTTCAATTATTTATTATTCATAAAAAAGATTCGAACAAAAAAAAAATCTCGAAATAATCACAAAATAAATTTTAAATGCAAATAATATTGTTAAGTGCTTCCAACAATGCTACGAGAACAAAGGAGGGGGGCGAATCAAACACCAAATACACAGCAGCGTACACTACTACACACAATTGAAAATCCACCCTACTTAATAAAAGTCACGAATTTTTCCTATTTTGAATTTTTATTGCAATGAAACAATACTAGTACGAGTATGTATCGTCGACGACTATTAACCAAGGAGAAGAGGACGATATAATTTCCGTTAGCATAGTTTTGTATATGAATCGAGATATTTTTCAAGTATTCTTATTGCTGTAAAGCTTTTTGTACAATATAAAAAGTTTAAAATTTTAAAATAGTTTAAGAGCCGATTATACTCACAAAATTTTGATTTATTTGCGTATAATAAAATCTGGCCGTATATGTAGCAAGAGCACACACAATAAAAGAAAAGCTTGTGGTTTTTCAAATTTCACCTATTGTCTCCCATTCGATAAATAATCGCAACAACAAAGCAAAAATTACACACACACACACACACAAAAAATACCTTAACCAATGTTTTAGCACACAATAGAATTGAATAAATGAAATGAAGCAAAACCGCACTATGCATATACATTTTCCCATTCCACCCCACGGAACCTCACACTTTCCCAAAATGTTTCTTTTTTATTTTACGGCTTTATACATTTCCTGTTTCAACAGTTATTATTTTACAATTGCAAAACTTTTTTTTGTGCTGTGCTTATAATGCTTATTGTGTGGATATTGCACGAAAATAGTTTTGTATATAGTTTCTGTGGAAAACAGAAAATAACATGAAACTATTAATTTGTAATATAAACATATTATAACAAAATAGAAGAATTCCAATAACTGTGGCGCTCATGTTATAACCGTTTCATGCAATTACTTGAGGAATCAAACTATTTTGTACAGAAAGTTTTTACAGCGTAGTTTACCGCCTTTTGATTGTGGAAAATAAGGAAACAAATGTGTGGTTTCATAAAAAATGCTCAACTCTCAGACCAACGTAATTTAAAAAACAACACAGTGATTGATTTATTGATTGGAATGTACGGTCAAGACTAAATATGTGTACCAAAAAGGCAGAGTCGCCTACATACAATTTGATCAATGTTCAGAAATGAGGAATGAAGTTTTCTTCGATTACAAGAAAAACAGATAAGATATTTACTTATCTTGCAAACATTTTTAGATTAGTTTTAGGTACTTGTTTCAATAGACACTAAAATTATGCAAAATCATTTAGTTTTGAGAAAACACGGGTTTTTGTCACCTAGGCGAAGTTTCCAAATTTGGTTTCTCACCAAACAAATGTCTTAATCTGACATATACAAAATTCAATTCATTTTTTATTGATCAAAGAGATTTTATTATAAAACTATAATTTTAAATAAAAATTTTCATTAATGTTAAGCTTCCTCCTCAATGTTGAGTCATCGCGACCAGCTAAATAAGAATCTACATCTTAAATATTTCCATCGTTGAGATTTAAATAGAAATCATGATACAGTTCATTATTATAAGGTGCAATTGGTGTATCAGATCTTTTTTCTTTTCCTTATTTATGATATGTGGACCTTCATGGCTAAGCTAAAGGTTGGATATAATTAGTAGTCCGATACCACGTCGACGTATATTTAGTGACTTAAATGGCTCGTGTTCTGTTAATGAATTTTTATATTCAATTATCCCAAAATTACTTGTATAACGAAGCCATTTCACTTCGGACCACTTAAAACTATTCCCTTCCTCATCTGTATTCCGCCACATGCATTTGGTTTTGACTAATTTTGCAAAATCAAAAAATTTAGTTTGTGTTATTTCAAAAACTTTAAACTGTCGAGGTGAACCATCAGAGCCTCCTTAATATAAGAGCCGTAAGATTCCGCCATTTTTTTCCATGAGCTTTCCATAGAGGGGAAGCTTTTTGTTCTTTTTCATACCAATCAGTGTATTTTAATATTTTTTTAGAAACATTTTCGTATATAAAAACCTTAACGCTTCGTTTCAATTTTTAATTTGAATGGTTAGTTCAATATTCAGGAAAAGCATACTTTAAAATTGAGTCATACTATGTCGAATTAACGCAAAAATATTTAAATTAGTCTACCACAAAAATTTTTTTTTTTTTATTGTAGAAATAAGAATTTGTTTATATGTATGTACAGAAAATTAGAAATTAGTGTAGAGTGTTCCATCAAAAATTTCAGCATTTCTTTCCCACAACAAACGTTCGTTAAAAAATGCGTTTTGAGTAGCTATGTAATATGGGGTTTATTGTGTTCTGGATTCTATTACAACATAAACTTCGAACAAACTTCGAACACTCTTTTTTCGTTATTTGTTAAAAATTTGATTTTTCATCGCAACAAATTCGCAGCCTACATTGTTTCATCCTGTAGTATAAACAAACCGGAGCTTCATAAAATAAAAACATTATATTATAGAGCTTTTCGCAATAAAAACCAATCAAAAGATATCGCTAAGTATAAATTAAAGCTAAATATTAAAACCTAAACGTTTGTTAACTAAAATTTAACAATTTATTATGCATACTGCCTGGTTCAATGGATTATTGAGATCTCCTGGAACTGAAAATAACCGAATACGAGCGAATTGAAATAAGAAAAGAAAAAATTTGGAAAATGTGACATTTTTCTATTATTGTTTTTCAGCGCGCAGCAACTACGATGGTAAATATTTTGCGATGAAAAGCTTTATTTATGCCAACCGTCTTATAAATAAAAATTATAATTGTTTTGAGTTTTATTAATTATGTTTAATTATTATATTAAAGATTTCGCGCTTAACTTACAATAATAATGTTTTATTTTCGTAAATAGTTATTTAATTATTTACACTTTTCTGTAATTTCAAGTAAATTTATTACAGAGACATCTGTAAACGGATTTTCAAATTACAGAAAGCTCGGTTTTGCAATCGGATAAAATTGAAGTTTTTTACGTTTTGTTCTGTTTTGTAATAATATTTAATTAAGAAAACTATGACAACGTTGATTTTTTGTATACAAAAATAATAATAGATTTTGATGTAAAAATTTTATTATATGAAAAATATTATTGTTTCTACATGGTGATTTATAAAATTTCGTTTCAGCTCACGTTTTCTCTTTAATTTTGTTATACATGGAGAATGTTTAGATTGCTATTAAGTGCATCGTTCATCTCAAAAATTCTGATGTGCATGTGACCAGAATTTACCAAATAAGTTACATTTTTATAAAACTAAATTTTAAATTGGATGTAAGAGGAATCCGCGGCACCACCCTTTATTATCTTACTTTATAAACCTACACAACTAAACGGAAAGCTCATTTTTATAGAAAATTAATAAATTTATGCTCCGCTTTAGTTTAAATTTACCAAATAAATACTACATTATGATGGCTGATTTTCAAATATGTGTTCTTTGAATAGTTTATTAAAAATATAAAATTAAAATTTAGATGATTTGTTTAATTTTTTATTCATAAATTCATGTTCAAAAATTTTCTAATTACCACGGTTTCTTATAGTAATTCAATAAAAGCTTCCCATCTACTGGAAGCTCTCCTTTTAATATTACGGCTCTTCAAAATCATAGATGGCTCTGGTGCCATACTTGGAGAGACTTTTGCTATTATTTCTTCAATTTGACTATCTGAAAGCTTATTAACTGGCGTTCTTTTACAACAATTTTCTACGACAGTATATTGTAAAAAGAATTAATCGTTTTTCCCGATTGTCTTAATACATTTTTGGCAAACGGTTATTCTCAATCCATTGAGTTTCAAATTATATATGTAAGAATGAGTTCTATTTCGAGGAGCAGAGTAGTGCTCTTGTTTAATGTAAGTCGTTTCTTGCTGCAAATTTCCATTAATCCAGATACATCTAAGGCCCTTGAAGTGTTAAAGTGAGCTCCCAATACTTATTAAATATAGTTTTTTGGTCATCGTACGTAATTTTTGTTCGACAAAATTCTTTAATATTTCCTTTTTTGGATTTTTGAATTACAGTTTGCTTTAACCACTCATTTTGAACTAGTAAGTCTCTTTTTCCAGCAGGACATAAAGAACTTGGTATACCGATGTTGATGATTGATGTAATATGGTTTTCATGCTCGGAGCATAATTTTTGTTCAATTGTAGTAGCAATTTCGGAAAGGTCAGACAATTCGCCATCCGATGAAATAGTGTCACTGATTTTAGAAAGAATAAAATCAAAGTCTATGTCGCGGTCATCAAAACCGTGCATTGATATTCTCACTTGAACTAGAATCGTTGTGGTTTTCGTTGTTTTATAACAAAATAAATCACCTCTTTGGTTGCAATTGTTACTTCTAGCAACATTTGATTGCATTTCGATGTTTATGGATTGTTTAGACACATCAGTTTCCGAATAAGAATCGGGCGATTGCGAATCAGTAAGTGACTTCTGTGATTTTGTCAACTCGAGTGGCATATCTGTAACTGAAAAAAGGAATCAAGATATTTAAAATATGTAATATAAAGATAATACTAAATACATACCTTAAGAAACTGGCAAGGTACTCGATGAATTTGGTGCATCAATTTTTCTCGTCATTTTCATCATTTCAATTGATCGAAAAGACATGTTGACTGTTCTAGTTTATTTTATCACTTTTAATATTTTTTTTTGCTTTAAACTGTAATACGAAATGATAGTTTTTTTTATGCACTTCAATAAAAAACACTTTATATTAACTCCTAACATACGTAAAACAACATACTACAATATTAACTCCTAACATACGTAAAAAAAACACTTAATGACACATAATTTATATTTTACACAAACTGATAAATCAAATAATACCGATGTGAAGTTAGTACTAAGTTTGTCCTAAACCAACAAAAACAATATAAAATGTTTGTGTGTATTTGTGAAAAGTAAACATTTAGGCGATCACACGATGTATTTAAAATGTTAATACAAATTTAAAAACTTGTTGTTGTTTAATAGGAACATTGAGGAATATTTAATTAAAGTTGGTATACTTTACCACTAAACAAGCCTAGCATAAACAGTTTGCTTTAAATAGTAGTAGAAAACGGTAGATACAATAAATATATCACAAAGTATAAATTAAATCCACCCACTAATTTAAGCTACAAGTTTCATAAATTTTTCAAACAGCTTCTACTCGTAGATGTTGATATAAATTTATGTCTTAAATAGCTTTTGGGTGCTACTTTAGGGTAATACTAAATAGGGTTGAAGGTTATTCTCATCGGTTTCACTTGTTAGGGAACAAGCTTATAGTATAACTGACGCAATCAATAAGTTTCACCGATGAGAATAATCAGGAACTCTGTATAGTATTACAATCAAGTAGCACCCTTATGCAATTTAAGACGTAAATCTACTCAAACGTCTGTCTCACTAAGTGAGCTCCATCATAAATTTATGAAACTTATTGATTGTGAGAGTAGTACTATTATCTATTTTGCTTATTAGTGAAACTGATGAGAATAACGTGTAAGTTTCTTTATTATCAACCATACGTGTTTCTTGGTTCGATAATAAATATAAGAATATTTTGTCTATTAAAAAAATATTTATGTAAAATGAGAATAACGCTATTTCATTTAAAAAACACATTGTGAATTACAAATTTTAATTGGTTTTACTTTAATATTATTTAATTATTTATTTAGATTCAAGTTTTGAGCATCACATGACAAAATTTAAACAAGCGATTATATCGAGCATTCGCCTAAATGTCCACATTTCACATATGCATATAAACAAGATACATTGTTTTGCTGGTTTAGGACAAGCTCAGTACAAACTTCTCTTAAGTATTATGAAGCGTGAACTTTTTCTTAAGTTTGTCCTAATTTTTTAATTTTTATTTTTAGGACAAACTTAGTGCAAAGTTCCTATGCATCAAATAATCGCTTAAGTACGTTAGTACAAACTAAGGAAAAATAAACGTTAGCTTTGATACCTTTAAACCATTAAATATTGAAAAAATCACTTAAGTAACTATTGTTGAACTTTGGTTTTAAAATTAAAAACGTTAATTTTAATCACTTAGGCGATTCTGTCTTTTGTCTTGATTGTTACAAATTTTTTTGCAATGTCTTTTAAATTTAACAAAAAATTGACGTAATATAAAGAAAAACGTTTAGAGTAAATCTGGCACAAAAAAAAACATTTTCATTTAAGCTAACTTAAGCGGCTCTGCCTTTCTGGTACAGATTCCTGAAGAGCTGTAAACTTGCACATTTTATTGATAAAAATTCAAACATTTAAAGTCAAACGAGAAAATATAATTTTAAAATATTGATAATAATTATATTCAATTTTAAGATTTAATCTGAGTTCTAGCATTTCTTATTTTGCAGTGATAGTCATAATTATAAATAATTAAAATTTTCTAAGCTGATCAATTTTAAAATGTAGGAGGTAATTTTCTCATCTGCTACATTTCTTCCAGAGAATCACTGCATGTTTTTTGCCTGTAAAAAAACGCAACAATTTTTTTTTTTTTTTTTTTCAAAAAATAAATACTCAAATTTGAACTTTTGTATGGTGAAATAAAACCTTTAAAAAAAATTTGCTTTTAATTGGAGAATATTTTGTCTTTTTTTCGGCATTAGAATCCGTTTTATTTTATTTTGATTTTTTTTTTTTTTTACCTTTTTGAGTAAAATAAAAGTTGTCTAAAAGGAAAAAAACATATACCGCTCTTTGAGACTGGAAACGAACTTGCTCGATATTTCATTCCCATGTTCCCATTTTATAGAGAATTTAGAGACCTTGAAAATGATGTTGTGGAAATTTTTGTACGACAACTCCTTGTCGATTTATTGATGTGTTAGCGAAAAACGACTCAAAAAGTTACTCAGCACTACGTATGCTTGACCTTTTGCAAAGGGACTTGAAAGATCGGCGACTCTTAAATTTACTGTGTCACCTTCCATTTAACGAGAGGTATAGCATCATATCATAATACGATTGGCAACATGCGACATTCTGTTGTGCAAAAACTTTCTAATGTGGGAAATTCTTTTGTGATCGATTGAATTAAATAATTTCGGAATCCTCATTCAAACTCAATTCTACCTGATGGAATTTCTCTTACAGCAAGTTGTACTCTTCTAATACATACCATTATATTGCCCACAGCTCTATTCACAAAACCTTTTGAAACGACAGTATTACAAAGAAGTATCACTTAGCACCGTCATAAAATGTTATTTCCTTTTCGAGAGCACCAGTCTAATTAACATCTTTTTGAATAATTTTGTTTGACTTGGCTGTTGCAATTCGTCATGTGAGTTCTATTTTGTCCTACAGATTTTTTTTTTCGAAAATGAGTTATGATTGGGTTATTATATTTTCGACCACGCTCTTTCAGAACGTTTATTCAAAATTGACCTATCTATATATATAAAAATGGATGTTTGTGTATTTATATATATGTTACCGTTTCACTCCAACACCGTTCAACCAATCACTATGAAAATTAGTATGTGTATGTATTTTTGTGTGGAGAAGGTTTTTTTGTTATTCTCTTTACTGTGCCTCCCCGCCAGGTGGCGCTGCAGCATATCAACTGCCGCACGATTCAACCAATCGTCATGAAATTTTCACCATGCATTAGTTGCATGTCCAGATCCAACCTTACGATATTTTCGAAAGGGCTGGACTCCGGGGTCTAGGAGCTGCGTTACAAAATGTTTCGACAATTTCAATTTTTTTAAAATTTGTTCACGGGAATGAGTTGAGAATATTAAAATAGAGAGATGCTCAAATTCGATCGAGGGGTTAGCCCCTGGATCAATAATTAATTTTTACATAGATATATAATTTACTGTTTGTTCCAAATTTTCGTCTAAGCCGCTCAACCGATCGTCATGATATTTTCACTATGTGTAAGTTGCATGTCCTGAAACAACCTTACGATATTTTTGAAGGGGCTCGACCCCGGTGTCTGAGGGCTGCGGTACAAATTTTTTTAAGATTTCAATTTTTTTACGGAAATTAGTTTAGGAATGGAGTTATATAAAATTAGTGACATTCTCAAATTCGAGGGATCCAAAATCCTTTCTGGCCATCCGCCTCTGGATCAAAAATTAATTTTACATAGATATACAATTATCTGTTTGTCTCGAATGAGCGTCCCGTTTCTCAACGGATCATCATGAAATTTTCACCATGCATAAATTGCATATACAGAACAAACCTTACGATATTTTTGAAGGAGCTAGACCCCATGGTCTAGAAGCCTCGGTACAATTTTTTCGAAAATTTTGATTTTTTTTAAATTTATTCACAGGAATGAATTTAAAGCGGTTACTCAAGGGTCTGAATCAAGGACGCTTCCTACAAATTTCCACGCCATTCATCCAATTTTGCATAGGGAAATGCAATGAGAGGGGATCAAACAATACATCTCCATGTAATCGTCAGCAATTTGGAATGGAGTCGCCTCAGTAAACAAAAGAGAACGCTGTTGACTATGAAATATTATACGAAACGAATTGTGCTATTAATCAATTGAATCGATCCATATAAGTTATAATGATTATCCATTTTTTTAATGTCTAACTCAGACACAAACAAAGAATTATTTTTAACTGTTATACCTTTTTTCAGTTCAGATAGTTGTAAAAAAAACTGATAATGGAGTAATCCGAAATCGATATTCCAAACATTAAAACAAACCATTGTCACAATAAGAAAATATAAAAAAATTTCAATTAAAAAAAAATTAAAGTTAAAAACACATAATTCTTTGTTTTTGAATTATACAATCCGCCGAAATTTATTGATAGACTCAAACAGATTAATTTGAATAAATAAAATTTTTTATTTTAAATTAAATATTTGAATAAATTGGTTTTGTAATTCATGGGTTTTATACAAAACGTCACATTTTGCAACAGGAAATGCTAAAACATGGACATTACAAAACAGGATATCACAAAACAGTACTTAGTACACTAAAGAACGAGATTTATATTGACATAATATCTGCAACGGTGAAGGAACATTTTAATTTAACTATAAACAAATTTAATTAATATAATTATTTCAATTAACGTAATTAATCTAATTAACTTAATTAAGCAAATTAATTTTAATAATTTAAATTTCAGTTAATCTTTCAAATAATAAATTAAATAAATGTAAATAATAATTCAAACCTAAGTCAAATCTCTACGTCATAATATGCATACTAACGATCCACTATTGTGCACTGTATTGTTCTGTCAAGTCCAGTTTTAATCGGTCCTGCTCCGTATCATGTACTTTAATGTACTATGCACGATTTGGACTTATGTACTATTTAACCGGTTTTGCAATGTGACATAGTGCACGGCTTCGAAATTCTATATAACTTGAGAAATAATTCACATTCTATTGTAGTCCATTAATGCCACCGTTCCAATCGCCAGTAGTTTACGATATAAATAACCAAGGTTTATTAAATGATCAATTTAGAGGGAAAAAACTTTTAACATTTAAAAAAGTACATCTTCTACAAGAAATACCCTTTGCTACAAAATATTGTTGTTAGTGTAAAATTGACTTATTTTGAAAAAATATCTTTTGTTTTCCTTGATGTCATTTTCAAACACAGTTCGCAGTGAAACGTATCGAAGTGGTCACATTTTTAATAGTTTAGTGTAAATCAATTTGTGTTCATCCCAATGTCCCTTATTCCCAATTACTTAGTTATATTGGAATAAAATAATTGTTGGTGACTATTTTTCAGGTATTAAATATTGTTTCAAGTGAATATACATTCTTTTTATGTCTCATTATTCTGATTTATGTTTACATACAATACATCTTCAAATAGGAACTATTTGAAATGCCACGAAAAACAAAATCAAACATTGGAAGGTCAACTAAAATTGCGCGGCGATTGTCAGTTCAGCAAGAGCGTCTACTTCAAGAGCTGCTGAAACACCTGAAGTGCGAACCACACGAAATAAAGCTCAACGCTCACAGCAAGCTCTGTTAAGAATTAGAGTCAATCTCAGGAATGCGGTATTTAATTACGACAAGCTGTTATAATACAGACTGACAGGACAACGTCTGCCGGGTTCAGCTAGTCTATATAAAAAATGAATCGTGGTCTGTGCGGATGCTTAAAAGTGGAAAACGACTGGACCAAATTTAATACTTCTTTCTGCAGGTTTGTTCGTAATTTCTTTTTCATAGTATAATTGTAGGCACACATTTCTTTTTTAGTTCAATTCAATTACAGTTCATCATGTGGTTCAACGCTGTAGGCGGTCATTCCGTTTGACTGCTCAGCATATCGTTTGTTCGGTTAAATGACATTTCGATATTTTTATCAGCTTTCATTGATTTTTCGAGTGAAATAGTTTACATTTACGAAATATATCATTGCGAATCTGTGAATTATCTATTTCTACGCAAGGACGTAGAAAAATTTAACTTTTCATATAAATATGTTGGAAGTCCTGATTTAATAATACGAAATATAAAAACAGCAGTTCTGTAGCAGTAAAACTCAAACAAGTCACATCCCAAAATAGAATCCTTAAAAGCTGAAATGTGATCAAACTTACGGAGGTCATGAACATATCGTGTGCAATTATTAAATGTTATCTGAATTAAACGCCTAGCAGAACTATCACAATTATTAAATACTACATCACAATATGTAAAAATTGGTATAATTAAACTTTTAACCAGGAATATCCGCAGATTAATGGGACAAATTTTTTTTATTAATCTAATTGAATACAAACTATAATTCACACGTTGACACAATGAGTTAATGTGATCATTCCAACTAAGTTTAGAATTTAATATTAAACCCAAGTTGTTAATATTTGGAGCAAATGAGATTATATCATTATCCAAGAAAATTTCGGGCATCATATTAAATGAATTACTTCTAGTCAGGAATAAAGCTTCACTTTTACGCGCATTAATAAACAGTGAATTATTTTTAGACCACATTGAAATATTTCTAAGGTCAGCATTAAGTTGCATAACAATCTCATTTAACCTTGAAAAGTCGCCACCAATATAAAGTTGCAAATCATTAGCATAAAGATGAAATCGACAATTTACAATATACGAAGGAAGATCATTAACATAAATAGAAAATAGTAAAGGCCCCAATATAGAACCTTGAGGTACACCAGTGATTACCTCACACATATCAGAAACATCATCACCATGCTTAACAAATTGTTTACGATTACTCAAATAAGAATGACGTAAACTAATGGCAGAACCCGAAAATTTATAATATAAATGTAATTTTTGAAGCTAGAGTATGTGATTAACACAATCAAATGCCTTTGAAAAATCTAAAAGGACTAAAATAACAAATGAATTACCCTTATCCAAAATTGTTGATAAATCATCAACAATATGCACAAGAGCGGTAGTAGTGCTATGATTAGATTTGTACCCCGATTGGAATTTGCTTAAAAAATTAAACCTGTGCAAGTGTTCATTGATTTGAATTTTCATTATCTTCTCAAGTACCTTCGATAAAGCAGGTAATATACTTATCGGCCGAATATCATCAGTACTGCCAATAACATCCTTCTTAGGAAGAGGAATGATAGAAGCTACTTTCCATAAATTAGGAAAAACAGATTTCGTCAAACACTGGTTCAAAATGAAAGTGATTTGAGGTAAGAATAAATCAATAAATAATTTTATTAATTTGAAATTTACCTTATCAAATGCTATCAGATCCGATTTGACAGTTTGAACCTCATTCAACACCATAGGTTCATCTACACAATCAAATACTAAAGCATCATTACCGGTACAAAAAAATTCAGAATGTGGTAAAGGCAGAACACCTTTATTGTCAGTTAGCTTACGGATCCCATTCAAAATTTCTACAGCAGAAAACAGAAAACACAATAGTTGTATCACTTGATTTACATGAAACACCCAGTGATTTTAATTTATTCCATAATACTTTAGAGTTATTAACATTACCAAAATAAAATAATTGTTTAGCTTTCCTAATAGCTTTGTTTGTTTTATTTCTTAAAAATTTAAATGATACAAGGTCATTCTGTAAACCAGATCTCTTGAAGGATCTGTAAGAACGCTCTCTACATTTAATTAAATCCAAAATATTAGCATTTAACCATGGAGCAGAAAAGCATTTGTTAATAATTCTTGTGCGAGGAACACAAATGGAATCCAAATATATAATATTTGAATTAAATGAATTAAGTAAATTATTTACATCGGAAAACCAGTAAAGATTTGACCAGTCCAATGAACAGAAACAGTTTATAAAATTTTCATTATTGATAGCTTTATAATCAGGAACATAGGTATATGAAATTTTATCTCTGACTCGACTAAATTTATAACTGGCAAAAATTAAATCATGATCAGATATGGCAGGAACTGCAAGCTGTCCAAAAGATATATAATATTTTCTTTGTCAAATTTATATAATATTATTAAATCCAATAAGGTATTTTCTAATCTAGTTGGACCAAACGGTAAATAATACAAGTTATATAAATTTAAACAATCAGTAAATTTATTACTAACCAACATATTATAGTTAAAGTCCCCACAGCAAATAATTTTTACATACTGGGATAAGTATTGAGAAAAAATCGTATGTAGATCATCAATATCTTCAGAACGATTTGACGGTGGATTATAAATAATCAAAATAAGAATTTTACCACCACATCCCACAAGTTCCGATGCTAAAACTTCCAATTTACCAAATGCTCCAGCAAATAATTTCTTGATTTTTAAAGTATCACGGAAATAAAGGCAAACGCCACCCCAACGTGTATTATTTACTCGATCAGAACGGATAATTTTATAGTTATTAATGCGAAGTGACTGGCTTGTAATTTTACTGTTAAGAAAAGTTTCAGTTAAAGCAAGAAGTCAAATTTGTTTACGTCCAACATAATACAAACCTCATCAAAATGCTTTACTAAGCTACGAACATTTAAATGACCAAAATTAATACAAGAATGAATACTTACCTGATTATCACTCATACAAGAATGAATACTTACCTGATTATCACTCATACAAGAATGAATACTTACCTGATTATCAGGTCACTGTCAAATTTTATTATATCAGATTTCATTTCGAATTTTATGTTAATCTTACATTTCATATACATTTTCATTGTAAAATTACTTTAAAACCCTACAAATGTTATTTTATTCACCTTAAGTTCTACAATATTAGTTTGAATCCTTGCTATTTTATTTTATATCGACCTAATTTTAAATATTTTTTATTGTTGTTACTACCATTATTATTAATGCTATTATTATTATTATTGTTTCATAAACTATTTCTTATTTTCATAAATATTACATTTCTACTGC
Organism: Nephrotoma appendiculata; assembly: GCA_947310385.1. Lineage (NCBI taxonomy): Eukaryota > Metazoa > Arthropoda > Insecta > Diptera > Tipulidae > Nephrotoma > Nephrotoma appendiculata. The sequence goes on along the minus strand of OX371225.1, from coordinate 207,711,959 downwards.
ATAACTCAGTAATTTTAAGTCTTTTTTTGTTAACACTTTTAGGACTTTTAGGCGCATCTAATATTCTATTAGTTAATTCAGACTGTTCTTTTTGTATGATACTTCCGTGTATTCATTTTGGAATATCTGCATTACCTTCGTGTGATGTAATAGCTTTGAATTCGATATATCAACAGATGAATATAACGTTAACTTTGCAAATTAATTGGCTGTCTGATCTTTATTTGTTACAATTATCTGCTTATTTAGACGTATTGATTGTATTTGTAATTTATTTTTCAGTACATTTCTCGCGATTCAATAACCTTTTCAGTTTTTATGGATAATTGTGATTTTGCGGATTTTTTAATTGTACATCAAAATGTTCGAAGTCTTCGAAGGAATTTTGACGTACTGGTTGCCAATATTAATGCATATAACACAAGGCCCTCGTTTATATTTTTAAGTGAAATTTGGATTCACACTAATGAATTATCTTCATATAATTTAAATGGTTATACGTTGTTCGGTGCGTGCAATGATTCGTATAGAGCAGGTGGTGTTGCCGTCTTTTTTGACTCAAATTTAGATTGCTCAGTTAGTGCCCATAACTTACCATCAGCCGATATCATAAAGGTTGAGTGGAGATTTTCTTCTGATTTATATGTCTTTTTATGCATCTATCGACTTCAATCTACAGCTGTGAGTGTCTATGTTCGGGAAGTGGCCGAGGTTTTGGGCAGTATTAGGTCAAAAAATCTGTTTGTTTTTGGAGACATTAACATTGATATTCTTGGGTTTCCAAGCAACAGCATTGATTATCTAAACCTTATGTCATGTTTTGGGCTTGAGTCATTGATTTGTACTCCCACGCGGGTTACTGCTTCTTCTTCAACGTGTATTGACCACTTTTTTGCTAGACTTAGGTCTAATGATCTTTCAGGTATAAGAACATCGGCTGTGGACTTAAAAATTTCTGACCACCACTTGATTGAGATACGGTTTAAGGCTTCTCAGATACTGTTACCAAGGTCTAATTTGAACCAAAATTCCACGAGAAGTAGAAAGAAACTCAATCTGTTGTTGTTATATGAAAGGTTGAATCATATGGACTGGGGGTTCATTTTTAACATCGACAATCCATCTCTAGCTCTTGAGGTATTTTTGGATAATATTTTTATTATCTTGGAACGCTGCTACACTTATTGCTCGTCTAAAATTAAACGCCTGCAGCCTTGGATCTCCTTTGACCTTGCGCGACGTATTAATAAAAGGAATAAACTGCGGTCCAAGTTAAATAAGCGTCCTGATAATGCAGTACTTCGTGATAGCTATAACAGAATGTGCACCATAATTAATGTAGATATCAAAAATGAAAAGGAAACCTATTATTCTAAGCGTTTTTCTGCTAACCGCGGTGATATAAAAAAAAACTGGATTTTAGTGAACGAGATTCTGACTCGTAAACCTAAAACTTCACTAGTCAAATCTATTTTAGCACAGAACGGAGAACTTCTTACGAGTGATCTAGAAATTGCTAATGAGTTTAATTGTTATTTTTCTAGTGTTGCTAAAGATTTAGGTGCTAAATTTGACTCTGTCAACACGTCATCTAGTTTCAATTTGCCTTTTGATTTCGGTCCGACAACGTTTTTTATGACCCCAGTATCTAGTTATGAAGTTTTTTCAATTATTTGTGCTTTAGAACCTAAATACTCAATTGATAATGTTGGCCTGAGTAATTATATATTAAAAGTCATTGCTGGGCATATTAGTCCCGTTCTTGCACACATTTTTAACCTTTCCTTTGAGTTGGGAGTTGTACCCGATCGACTGAAAACAGCACCTATAATTCCCCTTTTCAAGAATGGTAATCGCCTTGATAAAGGTAATTATAGACCTATTGCCTTGCAGCCAGTAATCCTAAAAGTTCTTGAAAAGGTAGTTAAAAATAGGGTTTCCAATTTTTTAGATAAAACGGGTGTGCTGAGTATCCATCAACATGGTTTTCGTCATGGTATGAGTACCGAATCGGCCTTGTTAGATTTTCTAAATACAATCAACACTGGTTTAAATAAAGGTAATAGCTGCGGTGCTTTATTTATTGATACAGCTAAAGCCTTTGATATGGTTGATCACAAGCTTCTGCTATCTATTATGTATGATATAGGGTTTAGAGGAGTGGCAAATAAGTGGTTAGCATCGTATTTAGATGGTAGATCGGTGAGAGTTAAGATAAATGATAATTTAAGCGATCCGAAATTTATTGACGTTGGTGTTCCCCAGGGTTCAGTATTAGGCCCTCTGCTGTTTCTCATTTATACAAACTCCGTATTTAAATTGAATCTTCATGGTTATTCAACCGGGTTTGCTGATGACATTGCTCTGGCTTACTGTGGGAATTCTCCCAGCAACGTTATTTCGATGATCAATTCTGATTTAAAAGTTTTACTCTCATGGTTCGACAAACATCGCCTGATCTTAAGCCGGAAAACTAAATTCATGTTGTTTAAATTGTCTGGTAGCTTTAATACGTCTATTTTGCCGCGGGTGACTAATCACAGCAGATATGATTGTGCGTCTAGTGGTTGCCACTCTGAGTGCTTTGATATCGAACAAGTTGACTCGTTTAAATATCTTGGTGTTCACTTGGATACTTGCCTTAATTGGAAAACGCATGTTAATTCAGTCCACCAGTATCTGTCATCAACTGCTAGAATTTTCTACCTTCTTCGTGATTATTGTCCTCCGTCGGTTCTAAAAATAGCTTACCGTGCGCTAGTTATGGCTAAATTGGAATATGGATTGTCGTGCTGGGGTGGTTGTTATGCTGCAACTTCGTATCCTTTATATGTTCTACAGAAAATGATTTTGAGAATATATCTAAAGAAACCAAGAACTGAACCATCATGGAATTTATTCTTTACGACGAATATTTTGCCGTTGAAACATTTGTATGTTTATAAGGTATTGAGAGTTTTTTTTAATCGAAGTGGTCAACAAATAATGAGAAGCGATTTTCGTTACAATTTTCGCGGTAACCATCAATTTCTTTGTAACATCCCAAGATTCTTCAATGACCACTTCCGACGCTCTATTCTGGTCGCTGCACCAGCCTTTTTTAATGCGCTACCAATTTACATTAGGAAGGACATTCATTTGAAGTCCTTTTTACCTAGAGTTAAACAATGGCTATTTGAAACTGTTGATATCTCCTATTTATTCAGGGTTATTACATAAAACTTGATGTATTTAGTCACATATTATGAAGTTGAAATTTAGTAGTAAAAGTAGTAGTAATGGTAATGGTAGTAATAGTATTAGTATCTTAGTCATTTTATTGTAAGCTTTTATCACATTTTATTCTCATTTTAATCATTTAATTTTGTAAATATTAGGATTATGTTGTATTTTTATGTATTACGCGAATTTGCTTCTGCCGTTTTTTCGGCACAAAATTCGTTATATTTTTTTGAATAAATAAATAAATAATAATAATAATAATAAAATAATAATAATATCACATGGAACAGCGTTTATATTAACTAAATTATTATAGTTTATTAAAATATCGTTGAATCCGTTGCTGCAGACATTGGAAACATCTCTCGCAGAGGCATATTTGGCCGAAAATTTTTCCTTTGGAACTGCCTAATAAGCACACCGGTAGGCCAGGTATTAGGATCAAGTGCTTTACTACTAATTTCAGAGCTGATGCCAACTTTAAAACACACATAGTCCAACAAATCAAAATTCCGATTTTTTGGCATTAATTTAAGAACTTTACAATTGTTAATGCCTAAACATGTTTTCACAAGCGTAGAAATAGTTACATCAGTAACCGATGGATCAAACTTAGACATGTGAAGCCATAGCATTGGAACAAAAGGTTTAATTCCAAAATCAATTTGTAGATCTCTAGTACCACAAATTTGTCCATTATAGCAAACATGTTGATTGTCCAAACGATTGTTTTGAAAAATTGCATTGATATTGCCACAAGAAGTAGAACCCGTCGCATAATTTGCACTCGAAGAAAATGGAGCTGGTTGTGACTTGGTTGCGGAGTTTTAAACGTTTCACAAAGCAATCCGGTAGTTTGATGACTATAATCCTCACCAGACACAGAAGGGGATATTCGATCAGCAGATATTCCCATAAACGAATCACTGGATACAATTGGAATTTCCAAACATGCGGGAACACCTAAAACTACATGCGGAGTAATCGTCGTATCAGGAACAGCACACAATCCAACATCTGACTGGATATAACGACGATAGTTTATATCCTCACTGGTATCACAAGAAGAACGGCGTCAGGAGATAATACCACAGATGAGCACATAGGCAATGCAGATGAAATGAAAGGCTTTACGCCACCAAGCAAACAATTCAGGATTCTACCAATTTGATTTTTATTGGAGGCCAACTCATCCATAATATTCGCAAACCCATCTTGCAACATATCGTTGGTGTTAGCGCCATTTACACCAATTAAGTTGCTGAAGGTGTGATTTTTAATAAGATCCTTGCAATCATTGCAGAACCACATAATATTAGGGCATTTACATTACATGCCGCACGATTGACACAGGCACAGCCATAGTGGAATTTTTTACCACAAAAACCAGAGCAACAAATCATATTATGGTCTGTAAATTGTAAGTTGCATTTGCCGCACTCCATATTACTTTCAAAAATAACTTAACGTATAATGGGCAACACAAAAAGTCTATGTATACACTAATTAAATATTTACACTCACTTAAAAAGTCACAATATATACATAAATATTGTTACGACTGTGTGGTCTTAACAAGACATTTTTGTAAATTTGTTTCTATTCTCCACGTGGTTTCTTGCGTCCGGGTTTTTGTTGTCTGAACGTGATTTCTTGGTGGATGGATTCCTGTGTGTTTTCTTCTGTTATGTTGGCAACGGAACGAAAATGGGCGAGAGAGAGAGAGCAGTGCGCATCGAGTGTGTGCAAAGTAAAACGTTTTGGAAAAAATGTTTTTTTCTTATATGTCTCTCTTTTGTACCAACGAAAATTTGGTATAAGGGAGAGATAGAGAAGAGAGATTCATTGCTTCTAAAACGTTTTACGAGCTGTGCGACGCTCGAATATTTTTTTTGTTGGTCATTCAAGTATTGATTTTGGATGTGATAATTTCGAGTTTGTTTTTTTTTTTTTTTTGATAAAAAAGTCTTGATTGTAATTTCAAAAAATAGAGTAATGATTAGAGTGTTATAAAAAAAAAAAGTCTAATTTTGGTTGTTGAGAGAATAAAAAAAAAAAAAACGAGTTGAGTTTTGTAATTGGATAAAGTAGAGAACTTTGGGTTGTATAGAGTTTTTTTCTTTTGGAGTGACTTAAGTTCAACTCGTGGTGAAAACATTAAATTAATAAAAAAAAAATATGTGAATTTTAATAAAATATGGGCGTTGATTGAAATTGATATTTTTCCTTCATTTATATATTAAAATATAAGATTGTTTGATTCTTTTTATTTGAGTGGGAAACAAGTTTCGTGTTTCCTTGTTCGTGGTGAGAATTTAAATTTTTCTAAGAAAATGCAGTGATGGCGAGTTTGGAATTTTTATGTTCGATCAATACAATTAACCCGTTTAACATTTGGTGTTAATAAATATATAGTTCTAAAAGTGTATATATATAAAACCGGGAGAGAAAATTATTTTTTTTGAATCGTGACTGTGGAGTAAATTGTGCGACGAAAATAGATTTGAACACCTTCTCTATTGTATCAGTGTAGGGTATTTACACAGTAGCGGGTGCCGCATTTTATCGTGCACCGCATTCCAAACAACGGGTATCGTATTCTTAACGGGTGCTAAAAATTAGTATAACGGGAACCGCCTTATCCACGGGTGTCCCGTATTCAACGAGTGCTGCAAACTTTAAGAGCGGCCAATTGAGGCTCGCCGCATTCACCGGGTGTATGTACCTCTTGTGTATTATTTTGAGGGTCGCATTAAGTAAACGGTACATCCCGTTAAGCAGAAAGTGGCCAGGTGAGGCCACGTCAGCAGTTTACGGTTTTCAACAAGCCAACGCCCAAATATCCGGCTATTGGAGAGTGGTTATCTGTGTGGGACACCGCAACGAGTTTCGGGTGGCCAGTTGAGGCCATTCGTTTTATATTGGTATCGGGGAAAGGCCCCGCAACGCACGACCGCACAAGGTCGCATCGATACGGGTGGCCAGTTGAGGCCACTCTTTTATTTTTGGTAACGGGGAAAGGCCCCGCAACTAGTGATAGCCAACCGGCTATTGTTTTTGTTTTGGTTTTCGGCGGTACCACGCCCAACGTAACGTTTTAATCGGGGAGAGGCCCCGCCACTCATTCGGCGCCAAGGCCGCAACGGTCCGGGGCGGTGACCCTGAGGCATGACGGCCGCGCAAGGCTGCAACAATTTATTTTGTAGTATTTAAGGTACGATTTTTTTTTATATTTTTATTTCCTTTTATTTTATATTTTTTTTACATTTTTATTTTTTTTTAATTTAAATTTTGATTTTTGTGATCGAGCGCCGCACCGTGGGTGCCCGCTCGATGCGTATCGGTCTCTCTCTCTCTCTCTCGTTCTCTCTTGTCGTGGTACGGGGGGAAAGGGGCGTTGTTTTCTTGCTTTTGTTTAATAAAATGAATTATTAAATTATTTTCGGTCGGTATGATGGGAGCGGAGACTCCCTCTGTGTCGGTTTAGTGTCTGCGGTCCCTTGGTGCCCGCATCCGATTTCGTAACCGGGGCTTTGCCCTGTTTGAATTCGGATGGATGCGCGCACCAAGGAACCTCTACCGGTTTATAATTTTGTTGTGTTCGTTCCTCAAGTTCCGGCCGACGAATTTCGGCGGAACTACGGGTTTTTATTTATTATTTGCGTTTCCCCAACTTTCTGTTAATCACGGTGTAAGCCAGGAGCCCTGTATGCCTCAAACCCCACGACCCTCGCACTTCTCGCTGAGAACGTAGCCGGCAAAACATCACCGTGGAGGCCTCTGCAGGAGCTTAGTGAATATCTGCAGGTTGGCAGTAGCCAGCCTGTAACAGTGGCGCCCAAGCATGTCGCGAATTTTAATTTTGATAATTTTTAATTTTTTTATGATTTGTAGCTGCACTCCCTTTGGCGTGCGCGTCCAGTGTCGAAACCGGTGTTTCACACTGTTTGAATTCGCATGGACGCGCACACCAAAGCCAGTCTCCCGGTTGACATTCCCTATCTACGATCGCAACCAGCACGGGCTGTTTGATTGCGCGTAGATGGGGGGGGGGGTGTCATCCCCTATTCTTTGGACATCCGACTTCCGAGCTCTTTCCCATTTCCACTATGTTGTGTCTGATTGTGGTGGAGCTCGGATGTCATTTGTCTGGAGTTTAGTTTAGCTTCATTTCTTTTCTTCTCCGAAATTTCTTGGCCGAAATTTGAGGAACGGAGCACTTTATTATTATATTATTATTATTTTTCTTTATTTTCTTTTATTATTTTAGCCGACGCGGAGTGGGACTCTCACTCTCCTCATACCATCCATATTTTCGTTTTGGATTAAAAATTTTTTTTTATTATTATATCTGATTCTTGATATTTTTGATTATTTTGATTTTGTTAATTTTGGGTTGTATTGAAACCCTCGGGTTTGTTAGTAATTCAATTTATTATTTACTTCTTTTGATTATATTTTTTTTTGTATTATAATTCTGCCTGCATACCGTTGGGTGTGTTGGTAGCTTCTTTGGGTTATTTTTTTTTCTCTTCGTATCGTTTTGTAAGTTTTAACGAGCCCCCCAAATTAGGTTCTCATCGAACAGCGCCACTTTCGGGGGTATCTCGTCCTAACCGTCGTTAAACCAACCGTGGGAATACGGGACCCACAAACCATCACAAGGTAACCATCCCTTCCTTTTTATTATTATCTTATTTGTTTTTTCTCTTGCTACTTTGCCTCCTTATCTGGGTGTGTTGGTAGTTTCATTAGCTACGTTATTATTATTATTAAATTTTGTTTATTATTATTATTTTGTATGAATTCAAATCCGTGGGATACGCCAGAAAGGCCTCAAAGACGTACAGTGTGGGATAACTCGGACGTAGAACCACGTATCCAACGTAACCATCCGTGGGATCGAGTGGAAGTTAATCAAATTCACATTCGAATTGAGTATTATCTAACGCACGGGGTAACTTTCTGGTTGTTTATCACGATTTGATATTCATTGGTTGAATTTTTGTTGTAATTATTTTAACGAGCCCCCCCCAAATTAGGTTCTCATCGAAAAGCGCCACTTTCGAGGGTATCTCGTCCTATCCGTCGTTAAACTAATCGTGGGAATACTGGACCCACAAACTCTTACAAGGTATCCATTCCTTTTCGTGTTATTTATAAAAATATTTCGTGTTTTTTTTATTATCTAGTTATAGTGGGTGTGGAATATCTTTAGTTGTAATTTCCTCTAATTTAAAACCTTCCGTTTGAGTTAGAGTTATTTTGAATTGAAATTTTTGTATTTTTGAATAAATTTAATAAAGACTACGTCAATATTTTCCACCGAGTTAAATCAAGCGAGCTTATTCCATTATCCCTACCTAATCCAAAATGGACGTAACCTTACTGCAACCAGATGAGATAGAGGTGGAGTGTCTCCTTCGCGATATCCGCTTCGACACATCGGATGGAATTCATCAACTCGAGGAAGCGGTCCGAAGTGAGCAGGCCGAGCTTAAACCAACTCCCGGAAAAATGCATACAAGCGCATCGAAGAAACCGGATATTGAGATCTCAACGTGTCTCAAGAAATTGGAGGAGATTCGGGAAGAGATCACTCTTTTGGGTCCGACTACGAAGGATCCCTTATTATTGGCCCAACGTTACCATTCCAGGTTGTTGCATTTGTCAGGCCGGCTTAGTCGCGCATTCAAATCACCGAAATACGAGCAGTCCGCGCGTAAGGTACATCAGGCATGTTCCGAATTATTGAACAGTCTGCAGATATATCTGGATGATCAGGAAAAGCTCAACGATTCCATCGCAAGCGCGAAGGGCGTACATTTCGCGTTAGACCTATCTCCTCCAGACGACCTGAACAACGAAAATAAGGATATAGTGGTCGACGACATAGGTAGTGATGACGATTCCGTGAAATCACGGCAGATGGAACGCAGGTCCACGCTAGAGGAACTGCTGGACCAAATCCCGGTGGATAGTTTGAAACAAGTGCTCGCTGCAAAACAAGCCCATGTGCAGACTGCTCAAGTGGCAAATGCAGAGACCACACTCTTGGAATCCATGCTGCACAAATTCGAATTGGTATCACAGCAGCTGGTAAAGTTGGATCAACGGCAAACCACCGTGCAGACTCAGATCACCGGAAATAACCCGTTCTCCCAAGACCTCCCGATTCAAAACGTACACGATCGAGCGCCTCCGACGTCCACCGACATACACTATATACACTTATATATACAATATTTAGGCACACAAGAAAAATTAATAACATAAACTAAATTCAATATAATTATTAAAAATTATTAAATTATTTTTCAATTGAAAAAAAAAACAAACAGCACATCCAATCACTTAGTTTGCTCGAATTATATGATCATAGAATACGGCCACGTTTTTTAATAATTTTAGCAACTTAATTTTATGAGTTTAAGCAGTAAATTTTATGAACTATGTGAAGGATGTTCATTGGGGCCTTACTATTGCGCAAAATCTAAATATGTTTGTTATGTTTTATTCGTCAAAAGTAATTTTATTTCGTCTAAAATAAATATTCCACTTCAAAGTTTAATTTGTATTTCAAATGTTGCTAATGACAAAGTTCTTTCTTCCATTCAGTCTGCGAAACTTTATAAAAGAGTTCAGATACCACTACGAAGATGGCATGGAAGTTATTTAACTGTAGAGTTAAGTATGTGAAAACTGAAAGATTATGTGGGCTTAAACTATTGTGGCGAAACAATTGCCATTGAGCTCGCTAGAAACATTTTGCTTTATATAGTCTAGAACCAACTCACGCAAAAAAAAATCGTTTTAGTAAATGGGTACTGTTCGTTAAATGTAAGAGTCTCTCAGACTCATATTGAACTAAACTTGATAAATCTTGTGAAAATTTAAAATCAAGTTTATTAAATATTTTAACATTTATTTTAAAAATTCAACATATAACAATTCATTTGAAATATAAAAAAAACAATTAAAATGTTATTTTTTTATGCAGTTACTGCAAATCACGACTTTTTGCGAGTGTTCGGAACAAATAATTTTAATACAGCTCCCACACAGTTATTTATTCATTCGGGCAAGTTCAGGAGGACACATGTAGTACCTACGTTTTTTATGTATTAATGCCTAACCGATTGGTTAACATTTGTTGTACAACAATTTTTGTTAAAATTTCGCCTCCACATTTTATTTCTTTACCTTTGAATTTAAAAAATATTTATTTACTGTCAAACTTTGATATAGTTAGGCCAAATCAGAAAAAAAACAACAACGAGTAAGTGGCAAATTATTACAATACACTTTTTTGATTTTGTACCACCGAATTCAGACAATATAAATGTTAGCCACATCGTTTATATAATACGGAAAGCACTGCAACAAGTTCAGCTATTTATATCACAATGATTGGCACAAATCATGTAATAAATTATTAATTTTTGGGTCAAATCAGAACATCACAAAATATTGAACTATGCCACACTAAATGCGGTCAATTTGGAATTAATTGAGATGACAAACCAAAATAAAATCTGTCTAAAAATAAACGCACCCATTTCGTTATCATTATATCGGTCGTGATAAGTAATTTAATTGTACGTATCCATATATCGCATATAGCTATATACGAATCATAATAATCGTGTACAATATTCGATTGATTGATTATTAATGTTCTTCTAAAAATATAATATTGACGATGTGTCACATATCTCAACCCCTCGACATAACGAATAAATAAATTGGAATTTGGATTAATTTCGCATACGTCATATTCGAAAATTGCACAGTAAGGAATGTATTTTTGGAATAAAGCGGGTATGAAGGTTTATGTATGTATGTATTACTCGTACATGATTGTGATTTAAGTGATTAGAGTTCAATATTGAACATTTGTTCGATTGCAGGATACAACAATTGAAATGGGATTTATTTGTGTATAATTTTGGATAATTAATTTATTTTTTGTTGTACAGATCAGCTTACTACCGTGTAATAGGATTTCTATATGTTATATGTTGATTAAACCCCTTGCTCGACTTGGTATACTTGGTACATATGAGATATTGTCAAGAGAGCAAAGATACGTACCGGCATTATGTTCATACCTTATATACCTAAGATTAATTTCCAATTTTGTGAAAAATGATGATTAAATTTCAATTTTCCAGAAACTTTTTTATTTCTGTGTTTTTATTGATTTTCATTAAAAAATAAAAATAAAAAAAGTGAATTGGAAAATCAGAGATTTTCATTTCTTGTTGGATTTTTATATTAAATACGTGATCTCTATTGTGTAAGGATTTTAATATTGAATAAAATATAAGAAAAAGGATATTATCTCTAGAATACAACTCCAGTTCCCTGTATTATTTCGTTATCAATGGCGAATAAGAGAAGCTTTCGTTGTATTATTATCAAACTTAATTTATTTATTTTTTTGTATTTCTGTTGTAAAGTCTGGCAGAGGTTCAAATTTTGTATTTTGTGTTTAATAGAATATTAACAAATTTGGTCACTATATCAATGGATAGTAAAATTCATTATAGATGGGATCCTTAAAACAGAATAATTAATCGAATTGTTTATAATAATATTGGTAAAATGCAAACATTCAGGAGAACTTAAAGGGTGACCATTGACAAACGGTCACGATAGCCGTTGTGTTAGCGAGTGGATTTTAACTATCTAAAAAAAGTATTTTCCCATTGCATATATGTAGGATTTCCATTCGTCTCCCTTTGGAATTTTTATCACCAAACCTTCCTTCCATTTTCACGATTTCCTACCAGAATTGCATACTTCTGTTATTACTGATGTTAGAGGCCGCGGCCCCCTGGGGGTCCGTAAAAAGTTTGAAGGGGCCCCCAAAATTTGAAAAATTTCCTTCAGCATATAATAAAAAGAAAATTGACGTATAACCGAATATTGAATTGAAAAGTGAAATATGAGAGATCAAGTTTCCTTATTTAGTTTTTTAATTTATTTGTTATTTCTTCCTACATACAACTTTGTTAGTACAGAAGAAATACGTGCAAATATGCAACTTACACCGCAGAAAGCCAAATTAAATTCTAAGAAACTGGTAATGCTTAGAATTTAAAAAATATTTAGAATTTTTAAGAAAATTTAGTTTACATATAGGTGTCCCAATAAGAAGTTCAAATTTAAAAATTTAGTTAAACAAAAATGGCTTAATATATTTGGAATTTAATCTTTTTTGTTTGAAAGTAAAATGGAAAATGATTTCATTCAAAAGGGAGCCGCGGCTGGCCTTGGCGTACTCCATTCGGTTGGTTCAATTTCTGAGCACATTTTGAATTGTGTGCGGATGTATTTCGTCAATGGTTGCTTCAATATTGGCTTTCTAATGCTCAATTGTTTGTGGCTTGTCCGTATAACACTTGCCTTTCACGGCACTCCACAAATATAAATCCAAAGGCGTCATATTACAGCTCTTTGCCGGCCAATTCACATCACCATTTCGTCTGATAATGCGGCCATCGAATTTTTGATGCAGTTTTGCTATTGTAACGCCCGATGTGTGGCATAGCGCACCATCTTGCTGGAACCAAAGGTCGTCCAAACCAATATCTTCAAGATATGGCCACAAAAAAGATGTTAACATGTGGCGGTATTTGATTCCGTTGACCGTAACGGTCGCGCCGTCTCAATTTCGAAGAAATATAGCCCAATAATGCTGCCACGCCACCAGCCGCACTAAACAGTAACACGCAATAGATGCGTTGGTTTCTCCACATATACTTTTTGAGTTTCCGATCCTTAAATGCGACAATTTCATTTGTTTACGTGTCCGCCGAAATTTAAATGCACCTCGTCCGAAAAGATGATTTTTTGAGTAAAATCCCCATCAACTTGTGCGAGTTTGTCGCAGACCCACAGAGCGAACCGATATCAAAGCGTTAAGCGACTCATTTCGTCAACTAGAAATAATATACTGAGTTTCTCCTAAAGAAAGAATGACATTAGTGTTGCCAGAGCCAAAATAACCGATATGTCAAATCTGAACCGGTTATTGTGACACATATACTGTACTAAATTTTGTCTTTTGTTATTTGATATATTTATGTTTACATTTTGCGTATAATGCCAAATCTCTTGTTCAAACCGTAACACCAAATTGCGAAGTATGAAAGTTTTATATAAAAAATAAATGAATAGAAAAAAATAAATTTATTATACACTCGCGAGCAACTATATCGACTCAAACCTTCACCGCTCACAGAATGGCGTTTTTTTTTTAAATGGTTTTACTGATGTTCACAAGACAATATTTTTTTGAAAGCCTGATGTTTTTACTTTAAAATGACATTATTTTCATGAAAATTGGTTCAGTACTTTTTTTTATAATGAATTTTGAATAAAAACGCTACCAATATTGATAATATGAAGAAAAAAAATAGTGAATATATTTAATAAATTTTTGTTTTAAATTACAACAAAAAATTAGAGCCAAAAACAACTTTATTTGTTACTACTTAGTCTTGCTTCCCCTCCCCCTTGCTTCTACAATGGTTCGCATGCGGTTCCCCATTGAACTTAAGTTTTTTACAAATACATGAAGAATCGCACCCTCATCCAACGAAATCTTGAGGTCACTGATGTTAGATTCGGATTTTCGGCTCGGACGCTCCGTTTTAGTTCGTCCCATAAATGGGATAAGATTCATGTCTGGACTGAGGGCTCGCCTCTTCATCGTATCGAGTTCAACCTCATCCATGAAGTGCCGAGAAGTTTGAGCTGAGTAACACCAGGCATTGTCATGTATTAATATGAAATCTTCCCCTAAATATCCTGCGTAGGGCGCACTACATGATCCAAGAAAATGTCCTCGATATATCTTTCAGAGGGCAGCCGATCTCTACGGTCACCATCAGGTACGAAAACAAGATCTATTTTCCCTCAAGCGATATGTCAGTTCACACCATGCACGACTGCCGCCATACGAGACTGTTTTAGCAAAACTGCACTGAAAAAATCGCTTTACTAAACACCGGTAGACCGGTCACTCCTATCACTACCATGAGACATATTATGCACTCGTCAGTGAATAGAAAGAAGCTCCATTGCACGATGCTCCAATTGATTTGTTCGCGAGCAAATCCGAGCCACTTTTTGCGGTGGCGTGCTGTCAATTTTAGGCTTTTAATGCGCCGTTTTGAAGTGCGATTGAGTTTCTTCAAGCATTTTCTTATTGTCCATTGACTAACATCTCCATCTCGAACTTGTCTTAGCCCCTGCTGCAGATCATCGCCCATGAGATGGCGATTTCGCACTGAAGTTAGGCTGATAAATTGGTCGTCCCTCTCAGATGTACACTGACACCGGCTAGTGTGTGATCTTCAATTGAAGGTACCAGTTTCCTGAAATCTTCTGAATACATTTGAGACAGCAGATTGGTTCATGTTAAGCTGACGAGCGACTTCTCGTTGATTGCGTTCTCCTTGAAATAAAACAGCAACTTGTGTATCTTTTACTGGAGTAGTATTCATGATTTTTAGAAAAAACAACGAATGAAACTGGTAGAGATTTATTCAGGATAACGTCTGATAAGTGACTGATGACAAATATCGGTCAACGTGGTATTATATAAGAAATTGCAGCACACCAATTGTTTTCACCGAAACATCGCATTTTGCTACGAACGCTTTAATTTGAAAAGCACTGTATAGATTTTAATGTTAAAGGTGTCCTTATAAAGGTAAAATACTAAACTGTCAAAAAATTTGTAATTATGAAAATCGAATTGCTTTTAAAAAATATACGCCTTTTATACACGCAGAGGTTTAATTCGATTTAGTTGTTCGAGACTGTATATAATTTAACAAATATAAATTATGTATTATTAAAATATTGGGGGCCACAAAAAAATATGAATTATTTGGTGGGCCGCGAATAAAAAAGGTTAAGAATCACTGCTCTAGCGGATACAGATATTGTGTCTTCTTTGAATATTTTAGCTAGTATATACCGGGTGAGTTTTTTAAGCTGAAAGTTTCAAATATCTCGGAAAATAAGCCCTCTACGATAAAAATGACCATAATCAAAATTAAATCATTCTGGAGAGGAAATACATTAGTGCTAAAATTAGGACCCCCGCCCCTGTTTGTAAGGGGGTGGGGGCAACTTGGAAACTAGTTTAGGAACCCCTATTTTTTATTGCAAATTCAGATTCTACGGCTAAAAGAACGTAGGATTTTTTTGAAACATTTTTTTCGATTCATGATAGATGGCGCTGTAATAGGCGATATTAAATTTTTTTCGATTTCTCCTACTGAGAACATTATGCGTACGATTCTGCAATATGTTTGCATTAAAATTAACACGTTTTCAATGTTGTGTACATTCATTTGAAATGCGGATAAATAAGTGCATTTAAGTCGAAGGCTATCATTTTGAGCACTTAATTTAATTAAAAGATGATGTCCACGTTGTTGTTCCTGGGTTACGCTAAAAGTATTTTTTTTTTTAAATTTAAGAAATACAATTTGTTTAACACTAATTTCAAGTATTTACATTGAAAACGTGTTTAAATTTTATTGCAAACATATTGTAGAATCGTATTCATAATGTTCTCAGTAGGAGAAATCGAAAAAAAATTAATATTGCCTATTACAGGCATCTATCATGAATCGAAAAAAATGTTTCAAGGAAATCCTACGTTCTTTTAGCCGTAGAATCTGAATCTGAAATAAAAAATAGGGGTTCCTATCTTAGTTTCCAAGTTGCCCCCCACTCTCTTAAAAACAGGGGCGGGGGTCCTAATTTTAACACTAATGTATTTCCCCTCAAGAATGATTTAATTTTGATTATGGTCATTTTTATCGTAGAGGGCTTATTTTCCGAGATATTTGAAACTTTCAGCTTAAAAAACTCACCCGGTATATTATCCATTCCAAAAACCTTGTAATTTTTTATTTCAGCATAATGACACTGCCAATTCCCGCTACTTTGGTGATATGGATGTCGGAATTTTTTTTTAGCGCCAGATATTAATATGAAGACTTGCGTATTGTTGTTTATCTCCTTTCCGAAACATTCCTTCCAGCTCCTCATTGAATCATATGTGGTTCTTGTTGATTATCAGTTACCCGTCGCTCGCATTGTTATTGGATGATGATCGAAAGAACTGAAATATTTTTAATTTTTTTTTATTTATTTTGTTTATTTATTTAGCATAAAGGATAAAGCATCCAAATAAGAAATAAAAAGTAACTCAATTTTTGATTTTTAGATCAGCCATCATCAAGCTTCAACCACAGCATTGAGAAACCTGACCGAAACCGTTTTCGTCTTTTTATACTTCACGAGTCCTTCGACTTTGATGTCTGTTGTGGGGGCAAAAGCAATTCATTTCCGATTATGTAAAATTCTTCCTACAACATGTCAAGTTTCTGGAGCCTTCGTTCGATCTCTTCAGTTTTTACATATACTCATAAATATTTTCTGCAGACTTGACGTCTTTGTCAGGGAACCCAGGATGCGGCCACGTTTGTACACAAATAAAGCAGCCATACGGTACTCAAAATTCATCGCACAATGATCGAAATTTAATATTAGGACTCGTTAACAATTCAGCGATTTAATATTTCTCAACCAGCGCTTGTGTTTCAAAAATGTCTATTGAATCTCGATCAACATCAGGATAACCTGTACCCAGGTTAGCCATCCCCAAACAGCAAGGCTATCTTCATCTCTCCGATTTAATTCGTTGCACCTGAGTGTACATAAATATGTTGGTACTCCAAGTGTAAGAATCATTCCAATCAGATTATTATTTCCAGTATTCCAGTAAGAAACTGATCCTCGTATGCTCTTCATTAAAAGACCATCAACTTGTCCATTCTGTCCATCAATTTTCTTTCCACAGACAGAAATTGCAGATGAAATACGATATTCCACCATAGATAAAACCTAGAAAAAATAATCATTACGCTCGAATCTCTTTCCAACAAACAATTTTTATTTTATAGCAGAAATCGTTACATAACCAAAGTTTTATATAAGTTAGAGTTCGAAACTTGATGATTAAATAAGTGTTGTCAACACTTGATACACAATAATCAAGCAGGGAAGCAATGCAATGGAAGTTAGCTTTATGGTAGTTCACGATTATGAGTTTTATGATTTCGAAATTGTTTGATAAAATAATTGGGGTCGGGTGCTATATGAAGTGATAGCCTTTTCAATTCGCCAACCCACGAGAAAGGGATTTAACGATTTTATGGTACTTTTAGATGACACAGTACCGGATTTCACGGAAACGTGTAGCTTAGAAGTGTCTCAGGATTTCGGAATCAGATGCTTGCCAATCAAAACTGGTAATAAGCGTTATCTGCAGGGCTGACAATCATTACTTGTAGTGCCTCTCTTCGTTCGAGCTCACCTGTTGGTTTTATCACCGGGTAATAATGGGCGCAATGTTAGGCAATTTACTTCTCGGAAGGACATCTAAAATTTCACTAGTATGGTTAGCCAGATACGTCTTCCATCTACGAGGAGGTTCCGAAAGCTAGTTCAACACGATAATGGAATCTTTCCATCCAAATACTTGGTTCTCGGGAATATTTAATAGCTGCTGGATGTGTTGAATCAGTCTAGCTAGTAACAATGCCCCATTTAATTCCAGATGTGGTATAGATATATTTTTAAAGCCACCTTCGTTTTAGCCGGGATTAAGGTGGCGATATGGTTTCCATTCTAGAGCGTTCGTAGGTATTCGGGAGGTGCAAATGCGGTTTCGCTGGAGTCGCTAATCCATGTAGTTGGTACTTTTTCCTCCTGTCATAAACAGCCATCTGGGTATTTCAAGACTTGAAACGTCTACTATCTCCGCTCGAATTGTTCGCCTTTGTTCTCGATTTTTGACAGGTAGTTGGTGATTCCATCCTAGATCCAACAGCCATAAGGCTTGGAAAAAACATATAATTTTAATTATAAAAAATGCGAGCAGTCCTAGTGGATCAAAGATACGACTAGTATCGGCAAATATCACCCGTTTAGAATCTGGAATTTTATTGATTAGCGTGATATGGTGAGAAAATTGGTCTGCAGCTGGTTTCCATTGCATACCCAACACTTTTACCTCATGTGGAATTTCGGAAAGTAATTTTGGAACAGATGCACTTGGTTAAGGTTCCTTTAGTTCATTTAAAAACCATTTTCGTAGACGGGACCTGGAATGGACCATGATATTTGATATATGTTGCGCCAATTTCATTGGTTTTGGTACATGTCGTTCAGTAATGATTGTGATGCTTCGAAATGTGTCGTCGCATGCTCTGAAGCAATTTGGTGGATAACTCTCGTTGCGAGATAAGGCGCGGAAGGCATACCTTATGCAAAGGTCCGTAGTTCATTGTGCTTTATAGCCTCATCTGGTGTGGTGCGCCACACTATTCGCTGATAACGTCGAATGATGGGGCAGATACAAATAGTCATCGTAATCGGTTGGTGGATGAACTTCTACAATGTGATTAACTCGACTGTACTCTTCCATAATTTTTATATATTGCTCGTGAAACATAGGAATTCTTTCGAAACTTCCTTCTCTCCATGCCATGCAATAGTTTTATGGCGATTTCTAAGGATCCATTTAACTGGTTTCGCTCTTCTTAAAATGGTAATTTCACCAGGTAGTGATTGTCCGGCAATTTCGTGGTGGTTCGTTTAAAGAGATTTTCACATAACTGGTCTTCGGGTAGCAATGGTGCCGATCTGAATACTTCTTTCAAGGTTCTGTCGAGACTGGCACGATCGTGAGAAAGTGTGTTGCAATGACGATTTTCTTCGGGGCGTGGTACATGGCAAACCGTACTAGTGAAATTTTAGAGCTCCTTCCGAGACGACGTCACATTGCGTCAACATTAAATCCTGCTGACAGTGTTTATAGCGTTGTTACCGAGGTTTTATTGTATTTAAATAACACTCACTAGATTTTGTATTATAAAACTATTTATTTATTATTGTTGAATAAATTTTCACTATAAATAATTTTTTGTATTAAAATTAGTTCACACAAAGATGGTTGTGTGTGAACGATTGCTCGTGGCTTTCACACTTTATATTATGATGAGACTGCGCCTCCTTTAAGTTCTAAAACGCGACTATCTTTTTTCGTTTCTTGTTTCAATTTTCGATAATCGATTAATATCGAGATTCGCGAATATAGATGGCAAAATAGCTATATTCAGCAAAACGATCAATGCCTCGTAATTAAGCGGTGCGGTGTATAAATGGTTTTCCTACGAGGAGTGCCACGAAGTGAAAAGGATTTTTCTGTTTGAACCGCAGCATGTTACCCGAGGTTTGAGTCCTTAAGAGCTGAAAACTCATCATCTATGGTAGAAAAATTGGCCAAGTTACCCGGTGTTAAAACCAACAGATGAGCTCGAACGAAGAGGCACTTCAAGTTATGATTGCCAGCCCTGCCGATAACGCTAAACTATTAATTCAAGAGTTGACTGAACGTTGTTCCAGCTATAATAAACTTATAAACATAAATTTATATGATAAATTTATTATGGTTAGTAAGTTAACTAAATAATTCAAACAGAAAACCTAAATGGCATTGATGACCAGTTAGGCTATTCTCTGCCAACTTTGGGTGTTCTTATATTGTTAATTCATGATATATATGGAGTGAGGACCGGTCCAACCCTCATCCAATACACTGCTCGCAATTGATATGCTTGAAAACGTGAATGCAAACTAAATGTCTATGCTGAGTACAGTTTGAGGTTGTAACACAGTAAAGTATTCAATGTAAAACTAAACAAATTTTGGTAAAGTAGAAATATTGGCATGCAATTAATTATTTAATTGTCCTTAATTTGATACAGCTCTATAAATAATCCGTGAGTAATTATTATAATCCATAAATTACCTTGGTGATCCCTTGCTTACTATAATTGCTTCAAATGAAGGAACAGTTTCAATGCAAGCTGCTACTATCTACATATATTTTGGTTGTTGTTTCAAAATTTTAATTTACCGTAAAAAATTAAAAATTCATAAAAATTATAACTAAAAATCCAAACAATGAAAAATTAATGAAAGCTCTGATGGAAACACATAAAAAATATATTTGAAATCTACTGTCTTCCACTCGATTTTTCATTTTTATGCAATTTTTTCATTTTGGTATTGTTGCTGTTGTTTTGTTTATGTTGTTTGCAATTTTTCCACCGTTGATTTCATGTGCATAAACAAAAAAAAATGTTGTGTCTGCATTTTACCATACCATGGTGTGGCATAAGACAACATGAGCATATAGGAGCGAGTGGAAAAAAGCGCTATGCTTTTGTATAATTTATACGAAAAAAGCGAAAGCCATAGGGAATAATCCGATGTCGGCTTGGCAAAAAATGTGTTCACAAAAAACACAAGAGGAAAACACCATGTATTGAAGATGATTGAGGTTGGCGGAGTTTTTTTTTTTTACAAAATGAATATAGTATACAAACTGAGACAATGTGTATTGTCGTCATTTCCACACGCGTCTATCTGGATAATAGTGAACGCATTAAGCTTTTTTTTGTATGCATTTCTTCCGAATACGAATTCACTATAAATCCAATGTCATATGTAACGTAAAAATGACAACCATAAGATATTTTTGTGTGACAACAGTAAAGCACAAAATGATAAATGATATTCAGTGGATATTAAGTATATGCAGTGCTTTTTGCCAGTGTTGTGTTTTATTGTTCTCCAGCAATGAACAGCAAAAAAAGCTTTTTTGCTGTATGACTATTGTTTTGCAGTTACACTACAATTTGCTAACAATGTTTTTGTTTGCAATTGTTAGTTCTTACATTTGTTGTCGGTTTATTTAAAAAAATTTTTTTTGTATTGTATATAGTTGATGAATTATTCAAATGGAATAATAATGTTTGAAAAGGTTATGCATATTGTAATAATAACAAATACAACTGAAAAATACTCAGGACAATTAGATGGAAATGAGCTTTAAGTTTATTGTTTTTAAATGTGCGATGCATATTAGCAGAGCCATCTATGATTTTGAAGAGCCGTAATATTAAAAGGAGAGCTTTCAGTAAAGGGGAAGCTTTTATTGAATTACTATAAGAAACCGTGGTAATTAGAAAATTTTTGAACATGAATTTATGAATAAAAAATTAAACAAATCATCTAAATTTTAATTTTATATTTTTAATAAACTATTCAAAAAACACACATTTGAAAATCAGCCATCATAATGTAGTATTTATTTGGTAAATTTAAATTAAAGCGGAGCATAAATTTATTAATTTTCTTTTAAGATGAGCTTTCCGTTTAGTTGTGTAGGTTTATAAAGTAAGATAATAAAGGGTGCTATCGCGGATTCCTCTTACATCCAATTTAAAATTTAGTTTTATAAAAATTTAACTTATTTGGTAAATTGTGGTCAGAAATTCTGGCACATCAGAATTTTTGAGATGAACGATGCACTTAATAGCAATCTAAACATTCCCCATTTATAACAAAATTAAAGAGAAAACGTGAGCTGAAACGTAATTTTATGAATCACCATGTAGAAACAATAATATTATTCATATAATAAAATTTTTACATCAAAATCTATTTATCATAATTATTTCTGTAACAAAAAATCTACGTTGTCATGGTTTTCTTAATTAAATATTATTACAAAACAGAACAAAACGTAAAAAACTTCAATTTTATCCGATTGCAAAATCGAGCTTTCTGTAATTTGAAAATCTGTATACAGATGTCTCTGTGATAAATTTACTTAAAACTACAGAAAAGCGTAAAATAATTAAATAATTATTTACGAAAATAAACCATTTTATTGTAATTAATAAAACTCAAAACAATTATAATTTTTATTTATAATACGGTTGGCATAAATAAAGCTTTTCATCGCAAAATATTTACCATCGTAGTTGCTGCGCGCTGAAAAACTATAATAGAAAAATGTCACATTTTTTCCAAATTTTTTCTTTTCTTATTTCAATTCGCTCGTATTCGGTTATTTTCAGTTCCAGGGGATCTCAATAATCTATTGAACCAGGCAGTATACATAATAAATTGTTAAATTTTAGTTAACAAACATTTAGGTTTTAATATTTAACTTAAATTTATACGTAGCGACATCTTTTGATTGGTTCATTAATTGCGAAAAGCTCTATAATGTTTTTATTTTATGAAGCTCCGGTTTGTTTATATTACAGGATGAAACAGTATAGCCTACGAATTTGTTGCGATGAAATTTTTAACAAATAACGAAAAAACAGTTTTCGAAGTGTGTTCATCTTGTAATAGAATCCAGAACACAATAACCTAGGGAGTGCAAATTTACCGATTTTTCAATTTACCGGTAAACGGTAAATTTTGTGTAAGGTCGGTAATTTATCGAAAATTTACCGGTAAATTGAATTTAAATAATAATTTGGTACTATGCTTTAGCTATTAAACTAGTGAAAAATTAATAAACAAGTGCTTGAAACAAATTAGTGTATGCCCTTTCCAATGTTTATGCTCTTTCTTTAGTTTATGCCCTTTCCAATGTATACTGACATGTCATAGAAATCACTCATTTCGTGGTAAAATACGAAATATCAGGGTTAAGAAAATACCTTTTAAGATATTAATAAATTTGAAATCAACTTCATTTATTAGATTTATTTCAAAATGACCTCCTCATTTCCGTATATACATGCACGGCATCTTTTTTTAATCTCCACGGTTGTTGTGTGAAGGAGAATTTCATATATTTTTTTTTTTCAAATGAGGCGCTTATCCTTTCAATTGAAATTTCTCTTGTGGGTACCTCTATTGCGTACACAAATTCCTTAGCACGTTGTTACAGGATGGCTACTGCCGTCCTGGAGATTATTTTTGCCGACTACGTTCTCAGGGAGAAGTGCGAAGGGTCGTGGGGTTTGAGGCATGCATGGCTTCTGGCTTACACCGTGATGAATACAAATAATTATAAAATAGATGAACGCAAATAATAATAAAAAACCAGATGTTCCGTCGAAATTCGTCGGCCGGAACCTGAGGAACGAACAACGAAATCATAACCCGAGAGCGGTGCCTTGGTGCGCGCATCCATTCGAAGTCAAACAGAGCCAAGCCCTGGTTACGAAATTGGATGCGGGCACCAAGGGACCGCAATCAACACGCCGACACAGAGGGAGTCTCCGCTCCCATCATACCAGATCCAAAAAATTAGTAATTCATTTTACTAAAAAAAACACGAGAAGCGAAACGCGAGACCAATGCCCATCGAGCGCGCGAACACAATCGCTGTGCGGCGCTCGATTACAATAAATTTTCGAAATTATATTAGTAAAAAATTTTAAATATAAAAATAAATTGTATATAAAAATAAAATCAAATAGTTAAAATAAAATAAAAAATTGTACCTGACCTAAAAAACAAATTGTTGCGGCGTTGCGCGGCCGTCATGCCACAGGCACCCCTGTTCGGACCGTTGCGGCTTGATGTGCCGTTACCCCACCGGTGCGGCCTTGGTGCCGGTAAATATTTTGGGCCCTACTGGCCGCCAAAATAAATTGGGCGTTGCGGGGCCTTTCCCCGATACCAATATAAATCAAAAAAACCCAATAGCCGGTTGGCTACTGTTAGTTGCGGGGCCTCTCCCCGATAGTAATATAAATAAAAACAATAGCCGGTTGGCTACCGTTAGTTGCGGGGCCTCTCCCCGTTACCAAAATACAACTGGCCGGCTAGCCACCTGTTCGTTGCGGTGCCTTTCACCGATATCCAAAATCAAGACGGACTGCCGGTTGGCTATCCGTTAGTAGCGGGGCGTTGGTTCGCCTTTAATCGTAGATGCGGCAGGCCACGTTGTGCGAAGAATGCCGGGCGTCTTTGCGCCCGTTGGGCGTTGGCTTGCCGCAAAATTATACAAATGATTACAAATGGCCTCCAAAATTTGGGATTCTTTATCACAAAACCACAAAAGATTTTTTTTTGCTTCCATGAAATTCAATTCACCAATAAAATTTTTTTTTCTTTTATTTTCTCATTAAATAAATCCATGAACACTTTATCACTTCAAAGTATAAAACCCAATTTCGATGAACTACGCAAATCAAACGCAAACCATAAAACCCATCATTTAATAATATTTTTTATTCGGTATATTTGAGCTAACAATTTATGTAGTTTTTTTTTGTTTTTACTCTTCATATAAATTAAATCAAAATTAGAAATTAACCAAAAACACAAAAAATTGACTTTTCCAATTTCAAAACTAGATGCTCTCTAATCATAAACCAAAACTCTACTGTTCTTTCAAAAATCACAGCTCGAATGTGTAACGAACTCTTTTATTAGGGTTCATTTACAGAAATTACCTGGTCAGAGGTTTCAATGAATGTTACGGTCGTTATGTCGGCTACACTCAGGGCTAGGGTGGGTTTCTTATTAAAACATGACCAAGTCGTGAAAAACCGTATGAAATTCAAAAAAAAATTATCTAAATGAAACGGAAACTCAAGCTACAATAAAACTCGACCCAACTTACTCACCCATAATGCATCCTCAAGTAATCGTGCTTATCTCATGACGCGAAATAATTTAAAAATAAAAAAAACCCAAAACTAACATTTTGAAAGAACCATTCGTAACTTGTATTGAATTCATTGAAATTTCACTGTTTGATTACAAATGATTACAAAAGTAAAATTTTAGAAACTAAGCCCTAAACTACCCTGTCCTTATTCTAATAAATACTTATATGAATGATAATAAAAATAAAATAAAATACACATGTGTTATAATAGAGAATTAATAACACGGAAAATCAAAATTGTTTTACCAGCTGATTACGTAGTTGAATGTTGTGAAGACCTGATGAAGAAGTGTGTTGCATGCTGCATGGATGTTGATTGTAGTTGCGTGCGACTTTTATTTTGTATATAAGTTTGTTTTGTAACTCGAATGATTTGTGTATCGGTATTTGAGATGATTAGCACTACACTTTTAGTTATTTATTGGTTGGTTTTTATTATGTATTTTAGTATATTATTATTATATTATATTATATTATATTATAGCTTATTATATTATGTATTATATTATAGTGTTATTATAGTTTTTAATCTTTTATTTATTCAACCATCTGCATTCAAAATGCCCGTATACATCAATTTACAGAAACAACTGTAACTAAAGCGATCGTAGTTTTTCACTCATTTTTTTTTTATATGGCACTTTTTATTTCGGCATAACATCCATTCATTCCAAACACAACAATTCGATTTCGATTGCGAGTACGTATCGATTCAATTAAATAAAAAAAACGTTTTATTTTAAATCACCCGAAGGTCATTTTCACTTGAACAGTTTTCTTTTTTTTTCACTTTTGATAACGTAAAAATAACTAGCCTGTACGGTGGCCTTTATTATTAACATACGAGTCCATCTTATGGTTTTTATTGTATAACTTTTAATTTTTGCTTATTTTCATTTATCAAACAGTCTAATTTCATTTACAGAACAAAAAAAAAACCCAAGTCACTAATTATCCAAATAAACTATGGTGTAGGGTTTCTTCTACTTTTTTTTTGGTGGTTATCACTTAATTAAACGCTATTTTAAATCGATTGAATTCTAATTGTTGACTCCCTGACTTTTTCGACCGAAGAGACCGTCTTCTCCACTTTTTCGTCTCCTCGTCGTTTTTTCTTCCTCGTTATTCATTATTTTTTTTTTTTTTAGTACATATGATCAAAGAACAAAAAAAAGGCACTGAACGTAGATTAATAAAAAAAAATTGAATGTTATTAACCCTTGATTGTAGCGTAAACTATTCGCTACAAATGTCAACAAAAAAAATTCTTGCGCAAACGACGCGCAAAACATTCCAGAAGAATGACTTTCTTCTCTGTTTCTCGTTTACATCAATTCGCATTGATGTAAACGAGACGCATATAAGAAAAACATTCTTACGTAATCGTAACAACGTCCCCAAAAAATCCAAGGGTGTGAGATCTCGGGACCGCGTGGGCCAATAAATATGAAAACACCTACCAATCAGCACATCTTACAAAACTGTTAAAACAGCTCAGATAGCTCATTCTGAACAAATTTGAGATAAATATTTTCGGAAAGGTGTTCTGGCGCATAATATGGACCGATAAGGTTTCGACCAATAACATTAGCCCAAACATTAACGCTGAATTTCCTTTGGAAGGAATCCTGCCTTTTCTTGTGTGAATTTTGGCCTTTACTGCCCCAAAGAAGCAGATTATGTAAATTCACAATTCCCTGACGATTGAAGTTAGACTCATTTGTCCACAAAATCCATAAATCTACAAAACTTCAGCCGTCTAGCATTATCACCCTTTTTGTGACCTAGAACAATTAACAATTTAACAAGAACAAAGTGAAATACACGGGCACTTCCGGTAGCAGATAGTGACATATTGACTGAACAGCACAAGGCAATTAACATCCGGTTTACTTATTTTTTTAAATCTTTCAATAACTTAAAAAACATTTTCTTAACCCTGGCACAAATAACTCTGACAAAATAATATCTCGTATTTTGACCACAAAATGAGGGTTTTCTATGACATGTCAAGGCATAAACTAGAGAATTTATTAAAGCAAAATTAATTTCAAAATAACCATAAATTTTTTTTTAAATTTATTTAGATTGTGATGTCTTTCATAATACATACTACACATTTTTTTGGATTTAGAAGCCCATAAGTCATTTTTCTAAAACCAATTGTATTAAATAATGAATATGAATATGAATTTAGAATAAAATCATTACATTGTAGAATAGAATAAAAGTTATTTCGTGCCTCTACGACTACAAACACAAAAGTAACCATTTAAAGGCGAGATTTTGGGTTAGTTAACCGTTTGAGACCCAGGGGGTATTGAAAAAAACACTGTCGAAGAATCCCAAACAGCGCAATCGCGCTTTTTCTAAATGAGAGAGGAAGATAAAATGAATGAAAAAGACAATCTATTGCGACAAACCTATTGTAAAATGTAATATTTACAACTAAACGGAGCTGTGTGATGTACTTGCTTCTGTAATCTGAGTGCGCGACATAAAATCTCAACACCGCGATCGCGCTGCTTGGGACTTAAACGGTTAAACAAACTTAACATATTATATTTCATTTACCGGGCTAATTAGAATATCAATTCCATGGGATGAAAGCTTCCAAATGACCCCCCTCCCCCTTCAATCTACCAAAAAATGTTATCGGTTCACGCACCCACTCTGTATAAGTTCATTTCGTTTCATTAAATAAAATTCATTATATAAATCTTCAGTAGGTATAGCTACTTTATTCTACATAATAATTAATGAGTGAATTCTATACCTTGTATAAATCCTTTGTTCGATTAAATTTAAAATATGCTCTCCATTTTTTGAAATGAAATGTGCCTTATTATATACTAGCACTGAATAGCGCGCTATTAATTATAAATATATTTTTACCGAAACAACGGTAAATTTGCAAAAATTTACCGATAAATCGTAAATATATTTTATGCGGTAAAAACGGTAAATCGGTAAATCGGTAAACAGTAATGCACTCCCTACAATAACCCCCATATTACATAGCTACTCAAAAAGCATTTTTAAACGAACGTTTGTTTTGGGAAAGAAATGCTAAAATTTTTGATGGAACACTCTATACTAATTTCTTACATACACATATAAACAAATTCTTATTTCTACAATAAAAAAAAAAATTGTGGTAGACTAATTTAAATATTTTTGCGTTAATTCGACATAATATGACGCAATTTTAAAATATGCTTTTCCTGAATATTGAACTAACCATTCAAATTAAAAATTGAAACGAAGCATTAATGTGTTTATGTACAAAAAAGCTCCTAAAAAAATATTAAAATACACTGATTGGTATGAACAAGAACAAAAAGCTTCTTACGGCTCTTATATTTAGGAGGCTCTGATATTAGCAGTATTATTCTTTAGTGTTTTCCTATAGTTCGAAATTGGTCATTGTCAAATTACTAAATCTTGATATAAATGGAATATGCCTAATACCTAAATGATTATACAATGTGACGGAGCTGTTGTATGTGTAATTAGATTACATAAAACAGATTCCACAAATAAAATATGCATTGTACATCCCTGGGGATGGGGTCAGTGCTTATATAGTAGATGGTGACGAGACATCAGATTACGAATCTAAAAATAAACATAAATATAAAAATAAGATTATACGTGTTTAAATGATATTAAAGTAAGAAAGTTCCATTTGGAGCAATCAAAATACTTACATTTAGAGGAAATACAAATTTAAACTCTTGCAAGCACTACGGAAAACAAATGTACATTTTCCAAGTGTGCAAGATGGCTTTTTCACATTTTCAATGCAATTGTGTTTATTTTGGTAAAATTTAACGAACTTACTTAACAAATCGGAAAACAAATAAATTGGTCGTTTTTTCAGTATATTATATAATAATTTAATATCCACAGTTTTTAGAGACCCCAAAATTAATTAAAATTAAAATTTTATTTTTATGAATTTTGCTTAATGAAGGGGCCAGTTTCATTAAACCTTTACAAAGTCTTTCCATAATCGACTTAATTTTTAGTTCAGGGTAAACGGTATATGACATACATCGCTTACCATTCCCGTGAAGTATGTCCTAACTTTGTCCTAAAATTACAAAAACAAATTTAGGACAAACTTCACGCTTCTCTACAAATCCGTGAAGTTTGTGCTAAATCCTAAAAGACTGTATATGTATAAGTGAATATAATATATTTTTTTCGGATAAACCAATAAAGATAAATTATTTACTCGTTATAATGAATTTTTAAATATATCTAGGTAATTATCTTCAATGTTCAAATTAAATGATTGATATTATCGAATGATTGTGAAATTTATTTCTTAAAACTGCTTCAGACAACAACTTATTTATTTTAAACTATCATGAGGGTGTAAGACCCATATGTTTTGTATTATTGATCTTTCAATAATACATTTTTAAAGGTACGCTAATTTAACTCGTTTAAGTGTTTAACTTATAGATTATTGTTTAAAAACGTAATTTTTTTTGTTAAGATGCAAGTATCACGCCCTTGTGTTACGAAGAAATAATTCAAAATATCAATGTTGAAGACCATAAACGAGAACTTATGATAAGTCGATGGATTGGTTTAAGTGTCTTCTACTAATAGTGAAAACCAAAAGAAATTTGTATGACCTTGAAAAGAAATATGACGATTTATTTCCTTTCAAGGGCATATTGTACTATCGTATAAGCGATTCAAGAGTGTGTATTGCGTAACGAAGATTTAATTCAAAAATTTTATGTTAGAAACGATTAACGAGCACTTGTCATATGTCGTTGGATCCGTCTAAGTGTCTACTATTACTTAATGAATATCAAGCAAATTCTATGATGTTTAAAGGAAATATGGTGATTTGAAGTACTACCGTATACGCGATTTATTGTGTAACGAAGAATTAATTCAAAATGTCTATATTAGAGGCGATTAAAGAGCATTTGTCATATGTCATTCGATTCAATTGTGTTTTATTAATTTTAAGAATGTCAATAATTTTTTTATTGTTATAATACTGTTATTACTTTCCCATTGTAATTTTGATTTTTGGTTTGGTGCATTGAAAGGCTCCCCGCAGAAACCTAAGAGCAAACCTCTACGGAGAGTCAATTAAGTAGTACTGTTACTGGAGTGGGGGAAAACAACCATGGGGTATTTCTTCCTTTAGTTGAATTCATTGCATCCACTTAGTTTACTTGTTGGTCCGCGAGAGGTATTTTATTTCCCTCCTACCCTCCGATTCTAGTCGGCGGGCATTCCCCGATCCGCCACTTAGAGACTCGCCCGGTGGGAGTTGCACGTTCCCCTCACGAGATTTTTTTTGGTTTGTTTTTTTTTTATTTTTTTCCCCGTTTTTTGCGGTTTTTTGTTTTTTTTTCTAATTTTTTATAATTTGTGTCAATTTTGCAAATTCATTTCTCAATTTTAAAAAAAAGTGTATTTTCAAAGTAAAATAAATCGAAGAATAAGTTATGTAAGAATACATTAAGTTGTTTTCTCGTTACGTTTTCTTATCGATTTCAATTGATTTTCTTTCACAAAAGTAACATACACAATTTTCGATTTTCAAAACTCAGTACATTTTGTATGTATAAAT
Source organism: Nephrotoma appendiculata (assembly GCA_947310385.1). Classification (NCBI taxonomy): domain Eukaryota; kingdom Metazoa; phylum Arthropoda; class Insecta; order Diptera; family Tipulidae; genus Nephrotoma; species Nephrotoma appendiculata. The sequence continues at coordinate 207,681,537 of OX371225.1, read as the reverse complement.
CTTTTACAAGAAAGGCATTATATCACTTCATTTATATTTTGGAGATTTTCAAAACAGTAAGGACAATGGTTTGCCACTGAATCCGAGCTTCCATCAATAATGTTTTTTAAAAATTCTCGGTATTCCTGTAAAGCATTATTATTATTATGCAGAACATTTGAATGAATGTCAGCCACAGTTATGCCCATCAATTTGCTAAGGTAAAGCGCTGTTACCACATACTGCGAAGTTTTGGATCGGTTTATTATAAAATTTCAATACTTCTTTTGCAAAATGTTCAAATTTTTTTGCAACATCTCTAAGAACTTTTCCTGGTGCCAATGGGTCATATGTGCTAATCAACCCATGATCGAAACTCAAAATTGCCAAAACAAAATGATTGTGGTGGCAAATCGGGAACATAACGTTTCGGTTGCCTTTATTAGTAAGAATAAGTTCTAATTGACTATTTTTGTCTACCGCCTTATATATTTTTTTATCATCAAATATTTTTATGATTTGGTATTGGTCGAAACACGCATAATTGGAACCTTTTAGTAAAATATTTATGCAAACGTAGACAGCTTCAGTAGAAAGGAAGTTCTGATTAAATAAACTAGTGGACGAAAAATTATAAACATGTTTCGAATAAATTGCAAAAGTTAAATTTAAACACTATGAGGCAGTCATTTTTTCATAATAATTGTCTTGCATGCGGCAGCTAGCATTTAGTTTTGGCAACAGAAAACGACGATATGCTGGTTTTCCAGAATATTAAGGAGTTGTTTTAGCTCTTTTTTGCTCCAATTTCCTTCATGGTGTTTATATTGTGGACTCTTTTCATCATTTCGAACTGATCCGGACGTGCAAACATGCCTCGACATTTTTTTGCTTTCGTTTTATGGTCTTTAGATGTGGAGCCAATTCCACAGATTTTAAAGTTATGGTCCTTTTTCTGAGGATATCTACAAAACGACCTAACTTCAAAAATCTTTCTTTTACAGGGTTATCCAATTCGAGGTTGATAAAGTAGAAATCTGTATACCGACATCTGTCAAAGATAAACGTCAAGTACGCTGTCATTTATTTAGTTGACATTCTGCCATTTAAGAATATGGAGCATTTAACAATCGACCAACGCGTTAAAATTATTAAATCTGCTGATGCTGATTTTTCGAACAAAATTTTCTTCAGTGATGAAGCTCATTTTTCGCTTGGTGGATACGTTAATAAGCAAAACTGTAGAATTTGGGGCTCAGAAAATCCACAATTGATTGTAGAGAAGCCATTACATCCGGAAAAAGTCACTGTTTGGTGCGCATTGTGGTCTGGTGGTGTGATTGGGCCGTATTTTTTTGAGAACAACCATGGACGAACCGTTACCGTCAATTCTGAGCGCTATGGCCGCATGTTAACCTATTATTTTTTTACGAAAATCGAAGATTATGATCTTGACGATATGTGGTTCCAGCAGGATGGAGCAACCAGTCACGTAACATGAGCAAATCGAGATCTTTTGCAAGAGAAATTTCCTGGACGTTTGATTTCGCGATTGGCTGATGTCAATTGGCCTCCAAGATCCTGTGATTTAACGCATTTGGATTTCTCTTTGTGGGGCTACGCGAAAGATCGTGTTTACGCAAACAATCTTCAAACTCTTGACGAATTGAAAACTAATATTCGTAAGGTAATGGCCGAGATACCGCCCGAAATGTGCCGAAAAGTCATTGAAAATTACCTCAAAAGAATCAAGGCCTGTAAGAAGTCCCGTGGAGGACATTTGAATGATATCTTGTTTAACTAAAAATTGCAAGGATCAATCTGTAAAATTTTTTTAAGTTTACTTTATCAAGCTTGAATTGGATAACCCTTTATTAAATTATTTTTTAAGACATTAAACCAGCTTTCCACGGTCGCGTTTGAAACTCGTTTCTCCACACAAAATTTACGAAGAAAAATTGTGGCCAACAGTGGTAACAAGCGCATGTATCTTTTTGTAAGCACCATATTTCCTTTCAACATCATAGAATTTGCTTGATAATCATATAAGTAGTAGAAGATATTTAGACGAATCCAACGACATATGACAAGTGCTCGTTAATCACCTCTACCATAGAAATTTTGAATTAATTATTCGTTACGCAATACACACCCATCGATCGCTTATACGGTAGTACTCAAATCACTATATTTTCTTTCAAAATCATAGAATTTTTAACATTTTTACAGGTAACTTTTACTAACCTAATGATTTATGACAAGTGCTAGTAATTGCCTTTACCATTGGATAAAGTTTTTGTTTTAGTTTGGTGGAATTTTACTAACCCACGACTTGCTTGCTGCTAGTAACAAGCTATCAACTTGTTACAGGATGGCTCCTGACTTACACCGTGATAATACAGAAATTAAAAAAAAAATATAAAAAAATCACAAATAATAAATAAATAAAAACCGGATGTTCTGCCGAAATTTGTCTGTCGGAACCTGAGGAATGAATAACCTACCCGAAAGAGGTGCCTTGGTGCTCGCATCCGGGTAAAACCCTGGTTTCGAAACCGGATGCGAGCACCAAGGGACCGCAAACACTACATCGACACAGAATGTTAACTTTTCCCTCCCATCATCCCATACCGAAGAAAATTTAATAACTAATGTTTTTTTATTTATGAGGATGCAAAAATAAAAATGACAAAAATCAAAAATAACCTAAAGCCAAAAGCAATTAACTGCCAGAACAATTTGAGGCGAGACCAATGAATATCGAGCGCGTCACATGCACCCGCCATGTATCGCTCGATCACAATCAAAAATTTTAAAACTTAAAAAGTTTAACATATGTAAAAAATGAATAAAATGAATGAAAACGTACCTTACAACTACCATACCATGTGCTGGTGCGACCTTGAGCGGTCGTCCATTGCGGGCCTCTCCCCGATAAAAATTTATATAACACGGGCAACCGGTTGGCTACTCGAATGTCGCAGGGCTTTTCCCCGATACCAAAATATAGAAAAAAAATGAAGTGCCGGTTGACCACCCGTACCGTTGCGGGGCCTCTCCCCGATACCAATATATATATAACACGGGCAACCGGTTGGCTATACCCGAATGTCGCGGGGCCTCTCCACGATACGAAATATAGAAACAACGAGGTGCCGGTTGGCCACCCGTACCATTGCGGGGCCTCTCCCCGATACCAATATATATATAACACCATCTCAAAAAACGTGTACCGAATGCAACTTACAACCGGTAAGAAAAAGCAAAGACACAAACCCGGGGGAATATAATACAACACAAAAAGTACCACAAGTGGGGGGCAACCAAATCAGTAAAATGACCCAAATCATTTTACCAACCAATTATTGGGTGGAAAAGAAAATTGTTGACGACAAAACGGTCGTAACAAACTGAACGGTTTTATTCTTCACAAATAAAAATTATTTAATAGAAAATCAATTCAATTATTTTTTCGTTGAATCCATTTCTGATAATTGTTTTTTTATTTTACGTTCCTACGAATATTTGCAATTGTTACGAATATTAAAATTCATTATAGCGAGAGATTCACTAATACATTCTCAATATAAAAACTTAGGACAAATTTAGGACAAACTTCACACCCGTCGCTTACCCTGAATTGAAAATTAGGTCCTCAATAAGCAAAATTCATAAAAGTAAAATTTAAATGTAAGTATTCAGAAGAACATTTTAGTTGTAAGCAAGGGTCACAATCAGTATTTATTAAGAGTTAAAATCAGTAATTATTCGGAATCAAAATCATTCAGTGTAATCACAGTCAAGTTTTATAAAAAATCAAAAATTTAAGTTGTATGTGGATTAGAAATAAACTGTTTAACAAACTTGAAATATCCATCAATCTAATAACCATTAAAAATGTTAATAAACCAACAATATTGAATAGTGAGGAATTAGTTTAAAATGTCCAATCTCCAAAACGTTTCGCAAAACATTGGTGCTCCCGACAAGACCCTACGGGCGAGAACCTAAATTATTTACAATGAAGATTTTATCGTTTGCACCTATAGGATAGGTAGTCTCTTGTAACACTTTCATGATTTGCTTTTTCCGTCCTCACCTTTACGCTGTTGCTAGCCAATTCGTGGGTGTACGGCTATAGGACCACTTTTTATCACCATCTAAACATTGCATAGCTCCATGCCAGTCTATACTGGTATGGAAGATAGGCCAGCCCATAAGTTTTGCACTCCGACAGGGGGTCATAGATATGTTCCATTTCATTACAGATCGTAATCGGTAGATAAAATTCCCTTTGCATCCTGCTCTTATCGGGTTCGAACCCGGTACCTCCCGATCCAAACACCAAAGCTTTAACCATTGTGCCATTTGGTCAGTAGTTTTTTATCTTTCTAAATGATCACTATGTAATATTTCAGTGCCGGGCAATGGAATAAGGTAAATTTCGTACATTCTCTTAAAACAGTGAAATTACGTATGTATTTCTATGTGTATTAAAAACTAATATAAATTTTATGTTTATAATGTGAAATAAAACATGCCTTCTTGACCACTTAAATACGGCTTTTTTCAAGAAAGTGTGTCCATAAATTGTCAGTTTTTTTTTACTTATTTAGAAAATAATTATCAAGTAATCTGAACAGCGTTCCCTCTAATTATTCAAAATCGTGCGCGGCATAACTGCATTGTGGGCAAGTATTTTAAATTTAGCAAATTTCGGGCAAAATTTAACAAAATTACAATTCAATAATTTTTTGAATATTAAAAAATAAATTTAAAAAAAACTTTAAGGGATATAATTTCCAATTGTCCCATGTTTCCCCTTTATAAAAATCACTGTCAGCTTTTGCTTCAATGCATATTTTACAAAGTTCGCTTGTTTCAATTTGGTAACTAAAAATTTCACCTAATTTAAATTTTTGTTTAATTGGTGATGGCGGGATTTCTGTTTCATTCCGTTTCACCATTCTACTACTGTAAATTTTGAAGTTGTCTTGTTTGTGGAGCTTGACTTTACATTCAATTTTCGTTTTGTCATTACAGTAAAAGTGTTTATAAATTTTTTAAAAAATATCATATCTTATAAAACATCACCAGTGGCCCTATTCTGGCAATTCTCCGATAATAGGGAATAGGAGAAAGAATTTACATATAAATGATATTTAAATCATTTTTAGTGATAATTTTTTTTAAAACAAAATATAATTTTGAATAATTTTCCCTGCCAGTTTTGCTATGAAAATATTATTCCCAATTTGTAAAAATTTACATCAAACTTTTTTCCTCAGTAGGCCAGAAAAAAACAGATTTATAGATAAAAGATATGTAAATTCTTTCATAATTCCCTATTCCCAGGAAATCACCAGAATAGGGCCACAGCAGCTCGATTCTGGTTTTTCTATAGGAAAAGAAATTAGGAAAAATATTTTCATAGTATTTTTGTCACAAAAACTTTTTTGTGGCATACTATGGTAAAGAGCTGGTGCAAATTTTTTCAAAATCAAAATTAAATTGGGAATATTTTTCCTATTCAATTTCGATACCGAATCAGAATCGAGCTGCATATCATATTAAAAATTTTGAACCGTTTGGGTTTACTAATATTTAAACTTTGTGTCTAAATCGAAAAAGAATGTTACCAATATTGTAGATGGGCACACTAAAAATTATGATGGGCAAAATACAATATAAATCTGGGCGGCCGCCCGTGTGCCCAGCTTAGCGGGAACGTTGAATCTGAATACAATGTTTTTTTCAATTTTTTTTCAAGTCACAAAACAAGCTTTGCCCGAGAAAGACTCGGACAGATACAAAAAATAACAAACTACGCGCCCGAGTCACGCTCGGGTAAATCACTCAAGTGGTTAAGTCATTTTGAAAATGAATTAAAAAATATATTTGTAAAATGACATGAATTATGCTTTTCTTGTGTCATTTTGATATTAAATTTGTTTTTGTAAAACACCTCTGTTAACTCAGAAAATTTGTTAAAAATATGACTTAAAAACAATGCTATTTTTTCATATAAAAACATCAACTTTTTTAATTTCAGCCTTTTTTAATTCAGGGAGCCGTAACATTCATAAAAACAAATTCTAAAATTTCTGAAAATATTTACACTTTTCAAACTATACCCCGTCAGTTTATCTTAAATTGCTTCACTTACTGAAACAATTGAGATAATTGTTCTTATTTTATTTACCGTAAATGTAGTACCGTTTCAACTGGAGAGTTCTCTTGAAGTAAGTCAAAATTAAAATGTATGTATTATGATTTGTTTTGTTCTCTACCATAACGCCATATACCATTATATGAAAACACCCGCGCGATTTAAATTATTGAGCACAAAAACAAAAATATAATCCGATCATACGCTGAACGATTTTCTAGGCCGCACTCTTTCCATATCAATATTTACAAAAGCAACCAAAAGCACTCATCACTTATTATATGCTTTCGAGTTTCGACAGGTATAATAAACAGGCTTTATGCATAAAGAGAGTGGAAGCACAAAAAAAAATTCTATAATTATTTACATTTTGTTTATGTATCTTCAAGTGTCTTGGCAGTTTCGTATTACCATTTTTGTTTTAACAAAAAATTTTTTTAATCTTTTTTACTTTTGTATAAGTCTCGTCATTCAATGAAAGGTTTCCCACTGTCAATCAAACTTGTCTATATAAATTGATATGCCCTGGTATGAGTTTCGTGCTGCCATATATACGAATGAGGATGATACTATCAAGATACTTACTAGTTATTCGTATTTATGTGTATAGTTTTCCCCCTTTTATACAACACAACAAATTATTTACGTTATACCTTAAGGGACTTATCGTTCGCCTGTCGTTTAAAATATTTTTCCATATAAACTTACACATCCTTTTTCAAATATACTTGACGTATGTCTTAAACGTGATATTCGTGTAATTTTGGCAATTCTCGCATTTTGATTTCGCTATATATTCTGTGTTTGTGTCCCTGCCTGATTGTAAAAAATGTATACGAAATAGGTAAGCAAAATAATTTCCTTTTTAGGCATAAATTAATAATAATCGCAAAGACAAAAACAATAAGTGGAAGTGTGTGGCACGTGTTCCCTGTTCCCTGTACACGATTTAAATATTTTTTTATACACAACAAGGATGTTACTTTGTTGTGCGGGTGGTGGAACGCAAGTGCGCTTTAGATAAATTTACAAACAGTTTCGTGTCTTATTGTTTATAGAGAAAATATTTTGTCAAACCACACGACTATGTGTGTCGTTGTCAGAACATAAAATATCCAATAAAAATGCAAAACATGTTTTTATGTTACACAACGATTAGATATTTGTGTGCTGCAAAAAACTAGACTCGAAACTAGAAAAAATAACGAAAGGATTTTTTTTTTGCTTTTTTAATTAATTTTAGTTTTTGTTCTGAGTTCTGACCATCCTATTTGTATCACATGAAATATTTTAAATGTAAACGTAATAAATTTTCCAGCAAAAAAAATTTAATTTTTATTTTACCTTTCAACCTAGCACAAAGAATAATGGATAAAGCTAAAAATAAAATTTTTTATTTTGTTATTAGACGTAGATTAGAACTTTGGGTTGTAGTGATTTACAATGAAAATGGGGAATTGGCAAAGGCGCCAAGCAAAATTAAATATTTTAATATTAGAAAATCATTTTATAAATACAACAAAAGGTTTAGCTCCTCGGCACTATCGTGCACACACCTCGAGGATGTTACACTGTCTTCTATGATTATGATACTTTGTGGCTAATTATACAGGGGGTCCCGAAATTTTCTGGCTTAGATGGTACGATTATACATTCTTTGTTGAAAGGGAAGGTGACTTTCATTGGATAATTTTGCACGTGAATTTTTAAAAATTTTAAATTTTCAATATAAAATTTTCATTTTGCAGAGTTTCTATGTGCATTGAGAAGAGCTATTTTGCACGTGATTAAAATATTATCTAAAATTAATAAAATAGTGAATGTAAAATTTGAGTTTTTCTTTTACAAAATGTATGGTTTGCGAAAATATTATAATTTATTCGTATGCAGTTGAAACTAAACGAAAATTTAAATCTTTCGTTTTTACTTTTATTTATTTTAGACGTTGTTATAATCGCAACCAGTGCATAATTGGCGTTTCAAAATCACGAACAAATTTCATCAAGCTTCTTTCAGCTGAGAATAATCGATTTCTCGAAGTCGCGTGTGCTGAAGAAAACAAATCCGGACCACCGGAGGACCACCTAACCAAACGATTCGTTAGTTCGAGGCACACAATTTAAATCGAAATACGTGCCCCACCAGACCTTCTAATCCAATTTTCTCAAAATCAGGATCCATCCCAATCGATTCCTGGTATTCGAAAGTCCACATTCAGCCATTTTTTTTAATTTCGGTTGAGCTAAAACCGGAATTAAGAAACAACCCCAAGTGCCACTGGAGGACCCTCAATGAATTTTCCTGAAATCAGGACCCATTGCGATCGATTTCTGACAACCTGCGAAGCGGGGTTTTATTCAAATTTCTAATTTTCCAGAAAAAATTAGTGATTTCCATAACTGTTTTGAAAATCACTTGACTCTATTAAATAGACACAACACTCGATGGTCGAGTGGTTAAGGTGTACGTCACTAATTGTTACCGACCCTATTGTTGCGAGTTTGATTCTAGTCATAATTAATAGATTTATTGAAGCGATTACTATTCTTAATCAGCTAAGAAAAGATGATCTTCTACAAGCCATGTAAATCGATCGGAAAAAACATCATGGAAGAGGGTGGTGAAGCAAGAGGACGAAGGTCGCGGATCCCCGCCGATGACAGGTCGATCAGGGATGAAGTACAACCTTACGATGAAAAAGTATGAAATGAGGGAACCGGAATGATGGATCAAACAGAAACAACAATTTCAGTACAATCGCCTACTCCTGAACAACAGCAACCATCTTTGACATGGAAGACGTGATGAAGATGCCATAACTTCAAATAAAGGAAATGCAAGCGGATCAGATTACAATGTTTGATCAACAAAGTGCCAAGCTTGAGCAGCAAGGCCAGCTCAGCAAATTAAGCTACGAAGAGAACAAATCTTGAAATTAGCAGAACTATGAGAAAAACAAGGTGACCTGTTGGCAGTGTTACGTAATGAACAAAACTCGAAACGCAAAAGTAAAGTTTAACCATAAAAGGCTCTTTTTAGAACACATACCTAGCGAACTATTAGAGATGGTGAAAAAATTATATGTTTTCTACAAAACCAGTGGCCGGGAGCTCAAGTGCAATTTTAAAACCTCCGACATTCGATGGTGAGATCCCATTTGAGGATTTTACACCACAGTTTCATGCGACAATAAAACACAATGGTTTGCTACAGAGGCGCAGCTGAACGCACTCGTTTTGAATCCTTGTGAGAAAACTGTAGATACCAGTGTTGTCAAGGGCGACTATCTGAAACTGGATTTGAGAACCAATACTAGAGGTAAAACCATTGGTGAGGTATTGGCATTGGCTTAGGCAATTAGACGTTGAACGAGGCGTGAAGATAAAGTATTTGTCTCGTTTAGTGGACATAAATCCGGTAAACTAGGTTACACCAGTTTTGAGGAGTGTGAGGGAAAGAATTCCTTTGCAACACCGTTAAAATCACACGATTTGAGGCGGATTTCAAAAATGTCGCTGTTATGCACCTTCATATAAATCATCCTGATATGATAGGTCCAGAATAGATGACGGTCCGTTACAACTGGCTAACAATGACTAACAGCAAAAGTTGAATTTGCGAAAGTCATGAGAGAATGTACACTGTACCCTTCCAGTGATGTTTGACGGAATGAGGATTAACCATCGGTTAATCGTTGCTGTGACTGATAAATGTATCATTTGACTGGATGTTTTAAAGAAATATCAAAATATGCTCATGGATCTGTTTAACCAAGGTAAAGGTAAGAAACCAAGTTTAAGGAACCGAAGGAGCAAATATCTAGGTAAATCGAATGACTGCAGTACTACGAACACCAAAGAGCTAGCAGTTTGAAGTTTAGTGCAAGCAATGTGTAAGACATGGATTGAAAAAATGTTCCAAAATTATTTCACGAATCCAGTTTGAATCTGAACTTGGTTCGGATAAACAATAATTGAAAGAAGCTCATGAGACGAACAAGATAGACGACCACACTTTTATGATTGTGATTTAAAAACGCCACTGTTAAAAGCACTCACTGAGAATAGATGGCAGGCTACTAGTACGAACGTGGAAATCAATTAACGGCGGCAATAATAAATAACAAATAGTCCGCCCACTCGGATACAAGAACTTCTACAAGAAACACACGGTGGAAAATTTAGAGCACATTTGAGCATAAAATTAAGACATCGGTTTTATTGGATTAATTGCCGTAATAGTAATGAAGATAAGCCCATTTCCAGAAACAAGAGATTGGAACCGATACATACTAGTACTGGTGTATATAGACTTCTTTAGCAAGTGAGTGAAAGTCTATCCGATTGTGAATCAGGAAACCCGGAAGTATCAGACACATTTGTGAACAATTGGATTTGCAGATTTGGAGTACAGCAAGAACTGCACTCGATCAATATATTTCTACTTGACCGGGTCGTCCGTGTTTAAATAATTATGTAAAATACTTAACGTAAAAAAACTCGTAGTATTATACAGCATTACATGCACATTTAGACGGAATGGTAGAGAGGTTTAACCGGACACTGGAAGAATATTTACGGATAGAAGTCAATGACAACCAAGATAACTGGGATCGATGTATACAGCGGTTGTTGGTGTATTGCAGTGCAGTGCATGATACGACAGGAAAATCAATTGCCTTTAAACAGGATTCAAAATGAAGTAAAGAGAAATATCGCAACAGCCAGCTAGGAAAAATCCGAAGAAAACTGATTTTTCTTTACTAGCGCATCAGTTGAGAACGGCTCGATTTTTTTCGATCTTATTTTGGTGTGTTCCCAATTTTTGGGAGGTGGTTCTTACGAAGGAAAATTTTAATAAAATCCACTGTAAAAGTCGGAAAATTTTGAAAATCGAAAAATTATATTTTGTACGGTATTACGAACGTATCCGATCCAGATGGTCGTTCAGAGGAGAAAATTTGAAAATCTGAGTGAAAAACTCAGAAACACAAGAAGAAAATTGATTTTTTTTTCTATACCGCATCAGTTGAGAACGGTTAGATTTGGCTCAATCTGTTTTTGCTCGAGAATTTGAACGAGAGCGGCAATACGATCGAAATGCTATGAGTCAATCAGTTCGGACAAAAGTCCAGCTTTTGAATCAGCAGCAGAAAACCGTGTACGACACATTGATGATTGCAACTAACGACGGCTACGGAGGAATTTTCTTCCTCGATACACCAGGCGTAACTGGCAAAACGTTTTTAATATCATTGATTTTAGCTTCGATTTGCACACAGAGTCAAATAGCACTGGCAGTAGCATCATCTGGGATCGCTGCCACATTATTAAAAGAAGGGCGGACATTCTCCACTCAAACTACCACTGAATTTGCAAACGATAGATAAACCGACGTGCAACATTTCCTAAAAATCAGCAATGGCAAAAGTACTACAAACTTGCAAAAAAATCATTTGGGATGAGTGTCCGATGGCGTACAAACGAGCATTAATTAGAGGCGCTCTGTTGAACGTTGAAAAATTAGCATAATAATCTGGACCTCTTTAAAAGTATAATGATTCTGGCCGATTTTCGCCAACCGCTGCCAGTCATTCCAAGATCAACAACTGCTGATAAAATAAACGCTTGCTTGAAAACATTGAATTTGTGGAGATACATACGTGAAAATTCTCAAATTAACAACGAATATGCGAGTCGCGTTACAAAATGACGAATCGGCGGTCGTGTTTTCAAAGCAATTAGTAGACATTAGCAATGGAAAAATTAAGGTTGACGCTTTGGCAAAAGACAATGGCACAAGACTCACTGTTAAGAGGGTGATGAACAACGTGATTAAAGCAACGATAGTCATAGAAAAGTTTAAAAGAGAGGATGTTCTGATTCGCAGAATACCATTAAATCCAACCGAATTTCCGTTTCAATTTAAGCGTGTTTGGTTTTCGGTTCGTCCGGACAGAAAGACAACAAATATCATTCATCACCAAGCGTTATGATGAACGCATTATTATTTGGCTACCGAGGTCTCAGATTTTACAACTCTCGATTTCTTTCAGAAGGGTTATTTAAAGTCACTGCATTATGCTGACAAACCAGCAACAATAGACGCTCTGCGGATTAATTACAATTATTCTAGGGTTATGGGTAAAATGTTTTATTAAAATTTCAATTTTTGATGCATCCGGCGATGCTTCCGATACTGAATTCAGTATTTGATGTATTCCTGTGATGAACGATTGCAACTACAGTGACGTTGAGAATTTGACTGCAAAATATCCGTTATTCAAAGTGATTTTAATTTCTCCCGTGCAACGCCGGGTAATTCAGCTAGTATACAATAAAACTAATAGTTTCGAACAGCGATAGACAACTAATATAAGCGAGAAATATGGTGTTGGGAAATAAAACTTAACCTGAAAAGCTGAGTATGTATTTACAAAATCCAGTACAAATCGGTATATCGAACGCCAATAATTCGTAACAATACAATCTGATGACTGGTCTCTCTCCACTTGCATATTTTTCTCTTGACAAAAAATTAATGGCTTCGGCTGACCGCTCATGACATTATTAGTATAGTATACTTACTACTACACTCTTAAAAACTAGAAATATTTTCTCTGTTTTGATTACGTAGAAAAAAAATGATTTGGTTTTGTAATTTTAGATAGTGGGATCATTTTGCGACCAAATAAATTGAGATTTTCATTTGTGCCTGTGTAATAATTTACATAAATTATTAATAATAATTATTATTGCTATTAATTAATATCCATTTAGTAGTTTCATTTGGTAGCAATTATTCTAACAAACAAGAACATGCACGATTTCTTAATTAAAAATGTCAAAACAATATAATGTGCGCTCAAAATTGAGCGTAAAAACACAAATTATGCAATTGGCACAACGTCATGACAAAAATATTGAATATTTTGATCTTTTGTACTGAAATGTACTGAAAAATGTCATAAGAAAAAAAATGGACTAGATTTTTGTTCCGTCACGAGAAAAATATGCAAGTGGAGACCAGCCATGAGCTTCATTCCGATTGGCGAGTTTTCACGAGCAATATGGTTGAGAAAAACCTTACTTGAATTTAAATTGATAATTTTTCACAAACACATTTGGAACTACACTTCCAAATGTGTTTGTGAAAAGCAAAAGCTCGTCAAAAAAACCCGGACACTTGAATTTCTTCGTAAATCTTCAATTTCTAGAGCAATTACGATATTTTAAAGGCACTGTCATATTAAATAGTACATTACTGAAAAATAGGTGTAACAGAAACCGTATTTTTTTATTTAAAATCCAATCACAGCAACAAAGTGTAATAAATGAAAAATATTCAAAATTTCGATTGTTACGTTTCTAAATAAATGGACATCTATCAATTGTTTTGAAACATTTAAAGTAGCATTTATTGTTAGTATTATTAATACAGTTAACGTTAACAGTTCTTAGTTATTATTATTAGCAAATATTATAATTATGAAACCAGAAAATATCGCAAAAGTAATCGCTTTGAGTGAGGATGGCCGTAGCTTGCCCACCTAAATTTCCCTCGAAGTACAGTTCAAAACGCTATAAAACGATATCGTGAAACTGGTCAGTATGAGCGAACAGTTGGATCAGGTCGTAAAAGAGCAACAAACGAGCGGGTCGATCGGTTTATGGTATCAATGGTACTGCGAGATCGTTTCCAAACAGCTAAAATCGTCGCTGGTCGATTGGCACAGGTACGTGGTGTCAATATTTCAATTAGCACAGCATCGCGAAGATTAAATAAACATGGATTGCAGTTCAGGAGGGCTGCTGGCCAGAGCTTCTCCCAGCTCATCAAAGAAACCGATTGATTTTTGCTCGGAACCACGTCAGTTGGACTACGGTACAGTATGCCAAAAGGATGCTAGATGTGATCAGAGCTCCTGGAGGAAATACTCGATACTAGAGTACCGATCACTTAGATTGATTGTATTGGTTTTTATTTAAATAAAGATGAAAATATATCATTATCCGTTTTTCGGTAATTTTGTTATTTCAAATGTTTTGATCCTGTGGTAACTTTTATTAAACGTTAACTTGATCCGTTAGTGCCTTTTGGCGCACAGTATATTATTTCGTACAACCATAATGCGAATAGTTACCGTTAACACAAATATTTACTAAAAAAATGTAGTGTCCGGGTGTTTTTGACGAGCAGTGTAGTATTATAGTTCAATTTTCATCATGCAAACCGAGCTTTATTTTATTGTGTTATGAAGTTGGACATTACAGATAAAATTTCCCTTTTACCAGTACTAAATACTGAACTCATACTAGAAATGACTGAGTTTCATTTAAATTGCCCATTTTCAATAACGTATAGTGAGGCTGAATGCTACGAGTAATTCGATATATCGATGGCCAATTGGGAATAGGGCGTAACATCAATTTTTTCGAAAATTAGTTTTTTGTTTATTGCGGTGCCTTTGGTTTATTTACACAACAATAACAAAACAAAAGAATCGGTTTTCAATCGAAAACTGTAGTTTTCCCGCTTTTTTTTAAAGTCGTATCATCACGATTGCTAAACGTCAAAATAATAAGCCGTAACACACATAATGTGATAGAATTTTATATAAGTAAGTTGTGCTCTGGTGGAATAGGTTGTTATATTGTGTTAAAATGCCGAAAAAAGGTAAGTTTTAGTACAGTATTATTTTAATTATAGTTAGTGGATTCTTTAGCATTAATTATAAGAATATATTATACAATTAATAATGGGATGCGCAAAATAACATTGAAAATATATTTTAAAGTTGTTACGTCCTATTTGTCTTATAGTTTATATGAGTTACGGCTTATTATTACTATAGCAATTTTCGATTTAATTTTGAATGTGGCGTAACCATTGAAAGTGGCGAAACCATTTACTCAACTCCAATAGAAATTTTGACTGCAAATAGAACGACTGACGTAGGTTACGAAATTCAAATTTCAGAAACCATCGTTCATGCCGATGCGCACTCCCGAACATCTAATGAAATTGCAAATGTGAATGAGATGCTAGAAAATATAGAATGCGGATTTGAGGTTTCGGAAACCAACATCCAACCTGACGAACATGTTCGAATATCTGCGGAAATTATAAACGTAAGCGAGATGGCATAAAATGTGGAATACGAAATTCAAATCTCAGAATCCAACCCCCAAATCGATTTACATTGTGAAATGGGAATTGAAACATCAAGTGAAGCGGGCGAGTTACTCTTTATGGATGACAATAACAACAGTAATAACAATGATTATAATAGCTCCAAAATAAAAGAAATGTCGAAACAAAATCGTATGAATGGGTCATCTTATCAAGGCTATGAACGATCAAAAACTAACCAAATAACTTTTGGTATTGAAAGACCAAATCGAAAACTTGATGAAACGTGCAAATCAAAATATTGTCTTAAAAGAAAATTAAGGAAATGTTCCCAGTTCAGCCAAGCAATTCGACAGAACATTTTCACAGAGTTTTGGAAAATGAATTGGCAACAAAAACAAATGTACACGGTTAAAAATGAAAGAATAAAAATTAGTTTTAAGTATAAAATTATTTTGAATAAATTTTATTCAATTTGGAACATAAAACACATTCTTTTCGTAAACCTAAATATTATTCTCGCTTATTCAATGGTTTTTATTCTTATTTTGTTTATGGTTTATCCTTTTTTTTAAACAAATTTTATTCTTTCGTTTTATTCTTTCGTTTTATTCTTTATATAAATAAAAGTTTGTCCTCTTAATGATAATGTTTTTCTATATTAAACCTAAAACATTTTAAATATTGACAAATGATTCATTTTATTCCAAATTGACTAAAAAATTAGCAAAATAATTTAAGCTTAAAAGTATAAGTAATCAATTTACCTTCCATATAGTAAATAAAGAATGATAAGCTAATTTTAATTTTATTCTTAAATTCTAAGGACATCCCAACTACAAATGTTGCATGTAAATATCGTTTGCATTAATAAAAGCATATCAATTTATCGGAACTGAATCGCAACATATTGTGCTTTATTCTGGCCAGGTCATATAATGCTTTCTCTCAACTACAATTCTTTATTGTCTCTCAACAAAAATATTTAATATTAATTTTCTTCATCCATAAACATTCCAGAGACCGGTACTTTAATCTCAAAAAATTTAGTGGATGAATTTCGAAATTAGACGCCTGGAGTAGAACAAATGGAAATGTAAAATTACACATTAACAGATAATATTTGTTGATATTGTACGAGTATAGCACGTATGCTGTAACTCTTGTCATGCAGTTTAAATCAAAGTGACAAAATGGCTAGGAGAATGCAATTATGAGGTAAGAACATAATATCGTAAACTTCAACGTACAACAGGTTCAGCTTACTTTTAATAGGTTACTGTCTCCACTCAAATTGATATTACTGTGATATGCTTTTGTAGATATAGTGCCGTTTTGTATAGATAAAACATTTTCCCTACAAATCATATACAACATTAACAAATTTAAACTTATCAATAAAACTGAAAAATTAAAGATATGTTACGAGTGTTTAGGAGAAATACAGGGTTATCCAATTCGAGGTTGATAAAGTAGAAATCTGTATACCGACATCTGTCAAAAATAAACGTCAAGTACGCTGTCATTTATTTAGTTGACATTCTGCCATTTAAGAATATGGAGCATTTAACAATCGACCAACGCGTTAAAATTATTAAATCTGCTGATGCTGATTTTTCGAACAAAATTTTCTTCAGTGATGAAGCTCATTTTTCGCTTGGTGGATACGTTAATAAGCAAAACTGTAGAATTTGGGGCTCAGAAAATCCACAATTGATTGTAGAGAAGCCATTACACCCGGAAAAAGTCACTTTTTGGTGCGCATTGTGGTCTGGTGGTGTGATTGGGCCGTATTTTTTTGAGAACAACCATGGACGAACCGTTACCGTCAATTCTGAGCGCTATGGCCGCATGTTAACCGATTATTTTTTAACGAAAATCGAAGATTATGATCTTGACGATATGTGGTTCCAGCAGGATGGAGCAACCAGTCACGTAACACGAGCAAATCGAGATCTTTTGCAAGAGAAATTTCCTGGACGTTTGATTTCGCGATTGGCTGATGTCAATTGGCCTCCAAGATCCTGTGATTTAACGCCTTTGGATTTCTTTTTGTGGGGCTACGCGAAAGATCGTGTTTACGCAACAATCCTCAAACTCTTGACGAATTGAAAACTAATATTCGTAAGGTAATGGCCGAGATACCGCCCGAAATGTGCCGAAAAGTCATTGAAAATTACCTCAAAAGAATCAAGGCCTGTAAGAAGTCCCGTGGAGGACATTTGAATGATATCTTGTTTAACTAAAAATGGCAAGGATCAATCTGTAAAATGAAATAAAAATTACAATACATTCCGAATATTTTGTGTGTTTTTTTTAAGTTTACTTTATCAAGCTTGAATTGGATAACCCTTTAGATAATTTTAGAACAGTTCGTGCGTGTATTAAATTCCTTGTTACGATGGTTAATCTTAGCACTGAGTAGCAGTATAATACCTTTTGTTGAAATAATACCTTTAAAACAAAATTCAAATTTTATTCAACACAACAAAAATGGTCACGCACGTGACTGAGGCTTTATAATTTCAATATTATTTTAATCGTAACGCAAATGAAAGATAATCAAATGAGCAATTAATAGAAGTTAATTGGAGTTGCGGCTCAACTTGATTATTTTCTCAATTACATTGATGAACTAATGATGGTCTATTTTTCCCAATCATGTTCTTAGATACGTTTGAAAATAATGGTAGGCCAAACAGCGGTTGAAAACTTATGATAAAACGGCTGATAATAACTGATACTCATACTTATTTAACTAAAACTTGAAGAGAAAATCATATTTTGTCCTTTTTAGTATAAACATATTTTTGTCATTTTTATTCAGTTTTGCGTAAAAATCTAAACAAATTATTTAGCTTTTAAAACATAAATTAATATTTTTTGCAGTACAGAAATTTTTTAAAATTTAAAATTCTATGTCTTTATCTTTTGTATTACCTTAGTGGGGTAATAAGGGATAGCAATCTTTTTGGTAAAAATATTTTGATTTAGTAATTTCGACTTAAAAATTTAGTTATCAGTTGCCGATTGTTTGAAAAGGTTTTGCGGTGAAGTAATAGGTAAGTTTCTGTTTCTACACAATTAATGTAGTTTTTGATTATAATTAGCGCCATTTATTTTTAAACATTTATTTATTCTTAACAAAAACACATCTAGATATGTCTACAACCAGCCCGCACTCAATCACACTACAGGAACACGGATGGAAATTGCCTTTTGTTTGAAAATGTACGGGTAAATAAATAATACAAATATGTATTTGATAATTTTTCTTATAAATATTTAATTTATTTAGGCAAAAACAAGTTAGATGGAGCTAAACCACGAGTTTATAACATGGAATTAATCAGCTTGATATTTCACCCAAAATTTCACCCAACGGATTTTCATGAATCCGAAGATTATTATATGCGGGCGGATATTATATGAGCTACGCAATTTTCATGAACAATTTTCATTGTATATTATATGTTATTGCCAATATTTTAAATAAAAAACTATGTTTTATTATTAAAATTTGTACTTTTTTTAATTGAACTTCACTTATAAAAACGTTGAATTTAATTGGTAAAAAGAATAAAATGTTTCCCTGAATTGTATCTGAATTGTATAAAATATGGTAATGGTTAGTATTTATTTTAATCTTTAAATTAGATAAATATTATTCTTTGTGGCTTATTTTGTATATGCCGAAAAGAGTAAATTTAGTCATTTTCAAAGGGCAAACTCCATTTTATATTTGAGTGCTTTTAACACTCGGCCAAAGAATAAAAATTATCACTATCCGATAGATCAATTTTAATCTTTTGAACAAAAATAAAATTTGTTAAAATTAGGACAAAATTATTTAAATTTTAAAAGTATAAATTTTATTTATTTGGGAAGTATAATTTTATTCCTTAGAAAGGGATGGACGTATAGTTATTCCGCACAAGGATAGGAAAAGAATGGATTTCATACTTTTATTTTTAACCGTGTATGTATGCAATCTAGTGAAGGATGTATCCAAAAAACGAATTTACACTGAAAGTTCATCCAGAAGAACCACATCACGTTGCTACTATTTGAAGGCAAGTGACGGAGGCATGATGCAGGTGTGCTTAAATATGTTCTTAAACACATTTGGCATACAAGAAAAAATGTTGCGAATTTGGCTGAAAAATAGCCTACCACATGGCCTGCAAACTAATCCGGTTGAAACCAGTGAAATTAGGAAAAATAAGTTAACTAGAACCGAAAAATTTCTAAATAATGACAAGCGTCAATCACATTTGAATGAATTTTTTGAATTATATCCCAAACTGGAATCACACTATTGCCGTAAGGATTCTAAAAAAATTTACTTACAGACGGTGAGCGACAGCAAAACAGCACTTTACAATAAAGAGTACGTAAAAGAATGTATTAAGAATAACATACAGCCGCTATCCATTACCGTGTTTACGAATTTTTTAAAAGAATTGAACTATTCAATTTTCAAACCACGCAAAGATCAATCCGATACATGCACAGAATATAAAGTAGGAAATTTAGAAGCAGCAAAATTTAATGACCACAGAGCGCGAGTTGATACAGCACGAAAAGAAATGGAAATGGGTCAAAAGTTAGCAACAGAAGGCCAAATTATCATGATGTGTATGGATTTCCAAGCAGTAAAACTGTGCCCACAACTTGACGCCAGCTCTCAATACTATAAAATGAAATTACAAATACATAATTTTACAATTTATAACGTAGTGACGCATGACTCAACAAACTACATGTGGGATGAGACGCAAGGGCAATTGGTAGCTTCTTGTTTTACAACAGTAATTAGCAACCACATCAAACGTATAGCGGAATCGGAAGGTACAAAAAAGCCGATAGTAATTTATTCTGACGGATGTGGATATCAGAACCGTAATGAAGTGCTTTCGAATGCCCTATGTAATCTATCTGCAAAATACCAAATATTAATAGAGCAAAAGTATTTAGAAAAAGGGCATACGCAGAATCAATGCGATTCGACACATTCTCTGATTGAGAGGAAACTTAAAGGCAAGATTATTAATCTTATTAATCGAATTTGTTGCTTTGGCAAAAGAAGCTCGTAAAAAACCGCATGCACTTGAAATTCAGTATTTGAACTACGAATATTTCTTTAACTATGACGACGCGGACCTCAAAAAATGGAAATCAATTCGACCAGGTAATACCCACTTTATAAAATTATAGTTTTATTTTCATAATTTTTATTTTGGTAAACTTGCTGGAGACCCAACAGTCAACCAGCTTAGATGTTTGAAATACACACCAAATGGAGAAATAAACTTTAAGCTACATTTTGATGATGAGTACAAGCTGCTACCCCAGCGTCGCAATTCTACCGTAACTAACCACGAACCAAAGCGGATGTACTGGGAGCCATTGACGATTTCGCAAAGCAAATACAAACATCTCCAAGATCTCAAAGCTTTAATTCCCAGTGATACTCACGCCTTTTATGATAACATAAAATTCCACGCCGACCCACCAAAGTCAAAAAAATAAATTTATTATACTGGAAGTTCCTATTTTATTTGTTTACTCGTATTATATTTTATTTTGAAATTTTATTTTTTAATGTGATAAAAAAGCCATTAACAAATTGAGACTGAAATGAAAAATTTGAATTTATTATAAATAAAGAAGAATTAATTTGAAAATAGTTATTTTATTAAAAACCATTTACCAAATAGGTCGTAACAGATTAAAGTAAATTTTAGTAACAAGACGTAACAAACAAACCATACAGAAATAAAGGAATATTATTACTATTGACTAGTTTTTTTAAATAAATTAAATTATCTAATAATTTTGTCGTAATTTGTTGCCCTATAAATGTATTTTTAAACAAAATATGAAGTTTTTTCACTCTACTGAAAAATTTGCATAATGCGACTTACGCCCTATTCACAATTTGCCATCGATATAGCGGAACCAAATTCTGAATAGCAAATCCAAGTTTCATCCAAATTAATTGTCGAATTCTTAGTTTTACAATAGTTAGTTAGTTTTACTTAGTTTTAAAATCGTAAAAAAAAGAAATACCACATAACAACAACAAAAATTGGGAAACTAGCACACTGAACTTTCACCAAACAACCATTGGTACAAATATTTATATTTATTGTGCTTAAATGTAACCTAAGTGCCTGAATATACATCAACCTCAGCGCACCAAAGAAGCCAATGTTATGGCCTAGTTACGTTACAGTTGGCCATATTCAAGAACCTACACCACAAAAAATATTTATAATATCCTATTTCCAATAGGTAAGTGAAAAATGCTTGAAATGAAATAGATAGAACTTTCTTCAAAAATCATTTTTTAAAATACTATTTCCAAAAAAATATTTCTATTGGCTGGTCTTAGTCCAAAAAATGGTATGGTAGGCGTGATATCTCACAGCAATAATTAAGTAGAGTTTTCCCGTCGATTCACGACTCTAGATAAAACTTGGAACGAGTCTTTCACAACTGAGTTGAACAATAGGCGAAGCAATGGATTGAAAATAAAGAATCGTTTCCAAGGAAGGCGAAGACAGTTTCTTCTAGCAAGCATGGTCATTTCGTTAGTTTTTTTTGGGTTATGCACGGGATAATTGTTATTGACCATCTTATGGACAAGTAATAGTAAGCAATTCACCATTGTTAAAAATCTATCGAGCTAAAAGGAGCTTTGTTGACATATAAAAATATTTTCTCCCAATTATTTGTGTCCTTTTTCGCATTTATTTTCCCTAGATCGGGTACTTCTGGGACCAGTTCCTTAACAAAATGAGCTTTAATGTTGCTAAGTGTTGTGGTAAAATAATATTAGTATATCTAGGATCAAGTAAAATGTTTTTGTGAAACTGATTAAACGATACCTTATTTTTGGTAATAATAAATAATGGCGGCTCAATGCAGATGATAACGGAGTATCGCAGCGTTATATAATAAATATGAAGAGTATGTTAGAGGAATACTTCCCTCACTAATTATATCAAGTTGAGTGACGTCGAAATTAAGTGGTTATTTTTAGAAAATAATGGAAATATTTAAACGCTTAGCAAATTCCAAAGTAACGTGAGAAGGTTTGCACTTTTTTGCACTTATATATGAGCCGTTTATTTTGAAAGTGGCATAACTCACTTTTTCCAAAAAAAACATGATTTTGAATAAAATTATTTATAATTTAACGGTATCTCATCATTTAAAAAAAAATTTCAATCAATATGACTGTCATATTGATTGGCATTCTTTTTTTAAATAAACGGCTCATATATACTGATTTTCATACTTGAAATTGTATAAAATAATCTCTAATATCGCCCTCGCTAGATTCGGGTTATATTAAACAAACATTAAATGGATTAATACGTTGTAAATACATAAAAATATTTCTCTGTTTTGTGTAGGGACGTAAAATTTATTTCATAAATAATATTTGACATCAAAGCCACTAACGATATCTTCGCCCCCAAAACAAAAAATGTCATAACTCCAAATTCCTCTTCTATCCGACGTATTTAGTGTAACATTTTTGAAATATTGCAGTTTTGTTCTGTTTATCCAAATATATTTTTGCAATTCCTTAAAAACTTTGAAACCATTTTTCATTTTATATAATGTTGATGCTTTTTCGATTATGATTCTGTTTATTACTGTACGATCATTTTTCAGCAAGTTTTTATTCATCTCGAAATGAGTTACTATCTATATGTTATCGGAATAATATTCGGTTTCGAACTAAATTTAAAATCGTTAACTTTAGATTTAGAAGGATAACGTTTAAAATTTTGTTTTCCTCAGTTTCAGTCTCTAGTAGCAGAAGTTTATATAACGAACCACTTGCCATGAGCAATATATTTTAAGACTATGTGTACTGTGAAAAATTTGCAGGACCACTCAAATTTTCAAATTTAAATAGGCAAATTATTTGGTCTGGTTACGATTCTTCATGATTTTTAATAATGCTAATAGATAAATAATGTTCACAATAGGCAAATTTAATATACACAAACACACTTTCTCTCTTTATTGTGGTTTCCCATTTTACCACCGGATTTTTTTTTTCATTACCAAAAGATTTTCCATTTCAGATTAAAAATAAAATTTTTGATATTGTTACAGTTTACATAGGTCGGTATATATTCGAAGCTACAAACATATAACTGAAATTTTATTTAAAATTTTCATATCCAAAAGATTTATCCGAATGGAAAATTATTGTTTAATCAAATGGAGACGTAATTTTGTTGTTGTTAGCATGTACTTGTAATATACAATTTCAACTTTTTTGCATTGAAGCACTTTGGTTAGAAGTTATCTATATTATACTTAAATAGTTTTTTGTGTGTTTATTATTTTTTTAAAAGTTATTTAATTAAAAAATTTGTATAGAGTATTATTTTCTAGACAGTAATACAGATAATAATTTATATTGTTTTTAATTAAATGTATAAATTATGTGTAGTGTACTAAGAATGTGTAATGAGTATTTATTATAGTAATTAAATTTACACAACCCTTTGTTATTAGTTATTAGTATTACTATTACTATTATTTTATAAAAGGCAACGGGGTCAACCCTTGTTGGAAGAAAATTTAGTCTATAAATTTATAAAAATCTTTAATGCTTTATCGTTTTTTGTAAATGTTAAACTTTTCAATATAATTACAAAAATTAAAAGAGCTCCTATTGAAGCTTAAACTACCGACCAAATGGCTTAGTGATTATAGCTTTGGCATTATCGGAAGGTACCGGGTTCGAATCCCTATAGAATGCAAAGGGAATTTTTATCTTCAGATTACGATGTTTTATGAAATGGAACACAACATGACCCCTTGTCTGGGGGAGCAAAACTGCGAAAGAATTGGAGAAGCCTTGGCCCCAGAACAGATTGCAGAGATAATTAAATAAACAAAACATAAAAAAGAAGCTTAATCTTCCGGTACACAGATTTAAATCAAATTTAGCAATGATCTAGAAAAATTTTACGTTTGAACTTTTTTTCTAAATAATGAATCCGTCTGGACTGTAGTGATGTCAGTAATTTTTTTGAAATATTATTTCAACTTTATAAAAATCTAGATCAAGGATATTTCCTCAGTAGGCCACAAAAAAAATTGAACAGAAATTATATGTAAATACTTTCTTCAGTTCCCAGGGAATTACCAGGACTCGACCACAGGTCGTGCTGTTGGAACAATACCCGTAGACATTTCCAGGATAGACTGTACAAAGTTTTGAAAATCATCAAATTGTGTTTAATGTTTCAGATTGTTAAAGTGAAAAGTTCATTAGGAATTCAATCCCGTTTATATACGTTCAAACTATTTTGTGCTATTAAAAATATAGGTGTAATGCCGTGGACATCTGTAGGATCGGTGGTACGAAACATTGTACATAGTTAAAAATTGTTAAATAGTTAAAATGTGTATATCATTAATAAAAGGCGTTCAGGTTATCGTATTGGTCATCTCGAGCGTGTAGGGTTTGTCTAACCTATTTGTAAATACTGACAAAGATAGATTGGATGATCCATCTGAAAATCGTGTGAAAACCTCGTGGACAACTCTAGGATTGGTTAGAATATTATTTGAAACCCGTCAAAAATCGTTTCAGGCGTTTCCGACACGTTACGAAGCCTTTGCAGATACTGCTTTTGGCCGCGGTTTTTGATCTTTTCTCCTTTTATTTTTACTAATGAGAAACCGTTTATTAACAGATTTTCCACTAAAACTTAAAAGTTTCTTTGAAGCGATTTCTACAAGTTCCTATAATATATCTTAAAAAACATTTTTAGCCAGATTAGTTTTTCACTTCGAGGTGAGTTTACTAAATGACTTGACAAATCTTATTAAAAGATTCGTCATTTTTTGTGCTTATAAACAAAATAAATACCCTATGACAGCGATTTATTTTGGAAGGATGTGTCAAAAGGATTTCATAAAACTCGTCCAGAGACGCTTAAATTTTTCGAAATTGAGCACTTGTTAGAACCGATTCAAAAATACTAGTTACATACACTCTTAAATGCAACCTCGATTCTAGTTTTTCTGAAACTTTGGTTTCATTTTGCTTCGTGGGCCAATGCTTTATCTTCCCAAAAATGCCACCTAAAATCTGTAAGTATTTCTAGATTCGACAGTAGAATTTTGCCTAATTTACTTTTGAAAATAAAATCTAATAGGAAAAATATCAAATGTAACCGTGCAAGTTTTAATAATTTTTGTAGCGCAAATTTAATTATCATCGTTAAGTGGATTACTCCATATAAAGTATTGCATTATTGAGGCAGTACTAGAATTGGGGGGGGGAGGGTGTTTGGATTGAGAATACGAAATAGGGAAAAAAATTCGAAATAATTTCTATTAAATTTTTTTTGTGGCATACTAAACAAATAGTGGTAATTTTTTTAAACGCAAAATAAAATTTGAAATAATTGTCCCTGCCAATTTCGTAATGCTAAAATTATTCCTAAACTAGCCCAATTTAAAACCTAGCAAAACCTGGCTGAACTGTACAACTGGTGCAGTGGTTAAAGCTTGGACGCTAGGACCGGGAGGTATTTGGTTCGAATCCCATCAGAGGCTAGATGCAAATCGAATTCTCGCCAATGATTACGATTGGTGATGTTAATAAATACAACTAAGACCCTCTGATAGAGTGCAGAATACAGCGCCGACCCACCGTCCACGTCAATGTACAGTTTTACATGGAGCTTGCAATGTGCAGGTGGTATACTGTAATTGTGTGAGTAGGTGAATAGGTGAATGGGTTAATGATGTAGCGTGAATGAGTATTATCACAATGGATCAAAATTGGCCTAAGTGTGCCATAGCAACCACTGGAACCTATAAACCTACCTAACACCTGGCTGATTGAGAATTGTTTGGCTTCATTTCAAGAAAAAGATCGTGCGCGAAAGAAGACAATTCTATTATCAGGCAAGTTATCATTTTACACTTTTTACTTTTTACGCTATTTGCCGTAGGCACTTGGCGAAACACACTTATACTTAATAAACACATTTTTATTAATCACTTGTTTTTTGTTTCGCAGAATATTTTGAATATTTTTCAAAAAGTTTAAAAAATCACTCGATCGATTTCGACTTGTTAGGTCATCATCAGGAGTATCTACTGATTTGTATTAGTAAAAATTTTGTTATATAGCAGAAAAAAAAGCAAAACATAAATAAAAGAAGGAGGGACAAAAAATAAGCAATAAAAATTAATCTACGGATCGCGCAGGTAGGCGATGAGTCATAGGTTGAGTAACAAAATTCAAGGTATATTATTGCGTACTTGAGAATAGAAACAGAATTTTACAGTGTGCGCAATTTTGGCGTCTATAAATGTGGTTTTCGTCGAAACAAGATCCCCGTGAATTTTCCATTTATAAATTCACAATAGTCGTATGTTAAGATCCAGAAGAACACATTATTAAGAGTCTTGTCACTTTTGGGTATTTCTCCAAAATTGATATCTTTATGCAAAATGTTATTGGATGACTCTAAAAGCAAAATTATAATCGAAAGCAAACTCTCTGAACAAATAACATCACGAGTGTGGCACACGATACGAAAAGACGGGCCTATTAAAAATGGAGAAATGTACAGGATGCTTCTGAATCTCGAGATCAGAAATGATCTGAATAATTTGATATAATAAGAACATTTAAATCATCAAAGATGGCTCAGACACGGTTAGAAATTAGACGTGACTTTTAACGTCTATTAGCTTACACCAGCGCGAACTTATTCTAGAGACGTTAAAGTTATTAAAATTTAAGACTCTTTTCGTGGTAGGTAGTTTGTAACGAATATGGGACGTGAAAAATAATTTAGCTATTTTTTATTGTTAAAACTACGGTCTAAAAATTGTAATATTTGGAATGAAAAGAATGAAAATACAATGAAAATTAACTACCCAAAATAAGAAAACTATTGACCAACGAATATTAACTGAGGTACTTGGTTAAACACAAAATAACTTCCTTAGAGTAATAAAATACGAAAAAGTACTTTTATTTTCCGTCAAAACCAAATTATTTTAAAAATTAAATAAAACATCTATTTAGTGTCAAATTTAGCGATATTCGTATCGTTAGATATAAAATCAGTTCACCGTCATTTTAAACATCATTTTGTTAAAAATTTCGTTCTACTTACAGTAGCTCTACTTAGATGCATAGAATACTCAGTTATAAAATTTTAAATTTTATTTGGTTTTTAAAGTGCAATTCTTTATTTAATTAAAATTCATAACATATTTGATTACATTATTAAATGCATAATTATAAATTTTTTAAATTCAAAATTTAGTTTGATTTTTCTTAAATAATACTAAACTTATAACTATGCCACAATTTCCTGGTTGGCAATTTAACCAGGTTATATTATTAAAGAAAATTATTTAATTTATTTAATATTAGGAACAGTAAAAAATTAATCTAATTAACCTATAATTACGAAAACATAATTGAAAATTTATATATCAGGATTTAGTAGTGTATTACAATAGTTTACCGTAGTAGGTAGTTTTTGAACTGGAATGTCGAAAATATAATGCTTAACAGGTTTCCAAAAAAAGTTTTCCAAATATTCGTTGTATGTTATGTTAAATACATAATGGCATTTCAAAAGTAAATCAAACGCATCTCATACAGTATTGTTTGTTGGAATAAGCTCTTGATCCAATGAGATGTAAAATTTAGATATATTTGACTTGCTTTCATCTTGAGCTTTCATAATTAGTTGTTGTTCGGCCCTAATGTCGTCATTTACTGACTGTGTGAATAGTTTAGCACCGGCTGAAATGATAAAACCACAAGTATATTAAATTTATTGAAAGGGTAAATTATAAATAATGCAATTCTACCTATCAGGTATTCAAAAATAGGTTTGTTTTGCCTATTTGTTCGGAGATTGTTACTATGTGTTGACAAAACTCACCCGTACATTTGGTTTTCAGGTTATTACAGGTATTTGGGTATAATACCTCTAAGTTGTGAATCTCAGACCGGGTTATTAGAGAAATGGCAATCAAAAATTATTAAATCAGTTTGAAAGTTCTTACCAGTTGATACATGCCCATAAAACGTGGGTAGTCCAATAGTACGAGTACGACATTTTGGATCCCCAGTTTTAATGTCTTGTTTTAATTCAATTAAATATTGTTCGTCCATCCAATGCAATAAGAGGGGGGGGGGGGGGGGTGTAATTCGGCACTTGTTCCTGGTGTACTCGAATCTAAGTTTGCATTGTGATAGGAAAATATTATATTCTTTTTAAATGCTTCGGGTTAGAGCCAACAAATGGTTGGTGGTGCTTTTACTGCCGCACGTCGAGCACGTTCTTTTATACTTTGATTGTTTCATATCCTTTTAAAAAGTCTTGCCCATTAAGTAAAATTGTTTGTTCGAAGTAAATTTTTAAATTCTATAATCAAAGATGATCATACTTTCCTTGTTAAGATAATAATAATTGAGACTAGATTCCATTCAGTTTCAAAGCACCACGATAATTAAAATAAAAATTAATAAGCTAGTAAAAAAATTAAATTTTACCTTCAAAACTTGGTCCTCTAAGAAACCCTGATTTTTCCATTTTTCAAGGCCAGTTATAGTAATACAATTTACACTATCATTAGTAACAGTAGTTGTGGTGGTAGATCCGTATGGACTAGGGGACGAAAACTTGGTCTGACTTCTAACAAGCCTAAATTGTAGTTGAATCTAAGTACAAACTCTTTATACAGAAGTTTGCTTAATTTTGAATCCTCTATAATCTACAATTTTTAATTGTATTTCCGGAGCAATGTTCCAATTTACTCGAGCTAAAAAATAAATAATGTAAATAATATTAATGGAGAAACGCTAAAATATTTCACTACTAAATCAATTATCAAACTCCTCTCGATTGTAGTTAGTTACACTACGTCACTTCACTACAGAAAAATTAAACATTGATTTTTACGATTACATTTTATCTAAGTTATTTGTTGTTTGTTTTAACATTGAATGTTACCTGCATCAATAATAATCCGATCTGTCGAGAAACACCAAATTTCAAACATCGTAAAAAAATATAATACAAAAATTATCACACTCACTGTATTTAAATAAGGCTGAGGATGGCCTTATTTTTATCATTCACTTGTTCAAATTTTATCCACTGCATCCACTAAAAACCACTAAATACCATTTATCCCATTTTTGTTTATAAATCAATTTTAGCACGAGTCTTGCTGTTTTAACTTTAAAATTCCAATTGCAACTGAAAAAATTACATTCCAATTTTAGAAGCCGAAAAAATTAAAACAAAAAATCAAGATACTCCACAAAATTGCTCAAAAAGAGGCAAATGATTTTAAAATGACAATAAAAATAACGTCCCGTGATCGTTAAAATAAAAATTTTATATTTATAAGTACTCAAATTTAACATCCTCGGTTTTACTGGGTTGTCAATTTGACCCACCATTTTTATTCAATTTGAACCATGTGTTTGCTATTAAATTTTGGTAATACAATTAACGTAATTTAAATTAATATGTTACAATTAATATTTTTCGCTAGTGAAAAGCAATCGAAATAAAACTTTATTTCCATAATTTGACTAAGAAAAAATATTATTTTATCGTATACTAGAAGAATGTTAAAAATAGCGTCTAATTTTTTTTACATATTGTTTGACTATACTTATTTTAACCCCCGAAATAGGCAAGACGTCCGAATTTTTACCGTGGACACGTCATTCGTTTCCAAAATCGTACCAGAAAACAAACCAGAAATATATCTTCGAACTTCACAAAAATGTCGCTCATATGGAAATATAATTCATAATTTATATTATTTATCCCCATGAAATGTGTCTAAAACTTAACTAACCTTATTTGCTACTAGTGTCATTCTTAGTGATCTAAGATTGGCTCAGCAGAATTTTAGGTTGTAATTGTTCAAAAAAGTCGCTCATATGCAAATGTAAATCAAAATTTTAATTATTTATCCCATTTACTTGGTACTGGAGTTTTTAAGGACTATAGGCAGAACCAAGATTTATCAAACGGTATTTGCTACTTGTTAATTATTTCCAGGATTAGCTGCACAAAATTTAAATTTGCGCTATAAGATGTACGAATTCCAAAAAACGTCGCTCAAATGCAAATATAAACCAAAACTATCGTTATTTATCACCACCTTATGGAACTAGAGTTTTCAAGGATTATTAACATGAACAAGACCTAACTGGTCGTGTTTGCTACTAGTGTCGTTCATCTCTAAGATTTACTCGACAGGATTTAATGTTGTGCTAAACAAATTTGTCGCTTTTTTGCAAATATTAATCAAAATTTACATTATTTATCCCCATGAACCAAAACTAGGATTCTCAGAGGTTATTAACACCTCCAAGGCTAAACTAGCCGTATTTAAAAGCACCCTGCGAAATGAACATTCCTGGAAAGATTGTTGAACTCATTAAGAAAAACGTACAGAGAAGCCAGAAGTTGAGTTCTCAATACAAGGGGAAGCAGAGTGATAAATAATTCAACACACAAGGAGTCAGATAAGGATGTGTTCCCTTTCCAATACGGGTTTTAACAGTAGATAACGTAAGTAATGCGAAAATTAGACATCACATCTCCAAATGGCATACAGTGGGGTCCAATAAATCGACTCAATGATCTGGAAAGAAATCGTCAGATATAAACATTGATCTTTAATTTGTGCTAAATTCATTAATGAATATAAATCCGCAAGCTACAGCCCGACAAGAACCTGTGAGTCAGGTCATATTCCATCATATAATTCGGATATTGTGAGTACCGTACCTTCACAAACTCACCATGGATTATCTAATATAATAACGTCTAGCTCACTCACTTCCACAATGAGACATAACCCAACAAGAGCCCCCAATTTGCTGCTTCTGGAGCCAAGCTCCCAATAGTTTAGAATAGAAATCTCCGGGCTTGAAACATATATAATTTCTCCTGTAACTTGCACAGGTTCTGAAACTTGTGTATCAAGACCGCTTCTGGTTCGTTATCATAAGAGACCTCATACAAATATACCCATCCTGTTCAATCTTATAACTACTTCTCGTTTAATATTTATCATCTAAGAGCACCCACACTGTATTTAATAATATTGCTCAAGCAATGAGCTCGACGAACCTGATCTGCTTCTGGACAAATGGAGGTTGTCTTGCAATGGTACGGATATGCGGCTGAAAATTCATTTTCATACTTGAACAGTTATCGTTCACTTCTTTAGTTCCCGGGCAGCAACTAGTAAATGGTTTACATCTCTTTTTGAAAGGTGTTGGCTGGACCTTAAAGCGTCGTTATTATATCGGTCCAAAATTCGTCAGCCTGATATTGAAATTAGTCAGAGTATCAACAATCGTATATAAGCAAAAATTCAACGAAAGTTTCATTGAATTCTATTTTTCTATTCATGAACCCACCCAACCTAATAAAATTCTAGAGATCCTTAAAAAAATGCGCAGAGTGCTGAAAATTCCTTTAGCTGGTCGTTCTATCAATACAGTATATGTGATCAGAAATTATATTCTTTTTCATGCGATATATCTCATTCTGATGATTTAGTACCATCCAACAATGAAGCAGAAAATCAAAATAATTCAGCCATCCAATCGAAGCAGGTTTATTGTCAGAATTCAATTTCTCTGGCACTGCGATGTCCCTCTCAAAATAGTCTGATTTGGTTGCAGGATACCCATCGTAATGTTGCCACACTGTACCTATTGGAACCGCGACCCAACACCGAACCATCTTCGGATCAACCAAATCAACCGAAGGAACCACCGCATTTTCATCAATCATTACTACATCGTTTCCTAATCTACCCCATACGAATTGCCAAAGATCAACTAGTATACATATGAAAGTCAGAAACGTCGATCCAAATCATATTTTCGTTTTCAACGTAAACTTCATGTGCAAATTTCCTCTAAACTGACATCCCGAAAATTTTTCTATATTACGCTAATTTTAAATGTCATCCCGAAATTTATTTACTATCAAGCCATTTTTACTATCATGACATTTTTTATTTTTTTGTTATCCCGAAAAAAAAAAAAATTCAAAAACAGAAAATTTCAGTAAACAAATAGTGACAGGTGTTCGAACCATCCCGAAACCCAAAAAAATATTGAAGCGCAGCAATTTATGTAACGGGAAATTAATTTAATAACAAATAACAAGTATGTATTTTTGTAATTAGTAAGAAAACAATAAAATTATTGTGAATCGGGTCTATGAGTCAAATTTTAGATAAAGCCGTGTGAAGTCGTAGTGGATATTAATTAATAGAGCAAGGTTGGAATGAAATTTGTAGAAGATGGATCCACCTTTCAAACGCTAAAATTGTGATTCGAGTCTATAAGTCAAATTTTAGATATAGTCGTTTGAAATCGTTGTAGAAAAAAAAATTAGTACATAAAGTTCTCGAATTCAGAGATATTTACTACTAGTAGTTCAGAGAATTGTTGTTTTTCTAATATTAAATATTTGAATTAATTTTTTTTTTTTTATTTTATTAATTTTGATTATAACGATGTAAATTATTTTAGTTTAATTTTTGTCGAGGTGATATATCAGTTGAGAACGGCTCAACCGATTTGGCTCAATCTGTTTTTGTTGTGTTCGCAATTGCCAGGAGTTGTCTTTTACGAAAGAAAATATTGCAAAATCCATCGGAATAGTCGGAAAACCCGAAAAATCGAAAAAAAGCTTTTTTTATATGAATTTTGTATGTAAATTTTATATGATACAGATGGTGCAGTGTTTAAAGGTTCGGCCCTTGGGTTGGGAGGTACTCGAATCGAATCCCACCGGAGGTCTGCATGCAAATTATTATTTTGTTTTTTATCCAATCTATTTATATAATCTATTTATTTTCTCCATCTAAAAATCCAATAGAAAAGTGGGGAAATTCGGAATATCAAAAACTTATGTTCTTTCAGAAAATTTTGGGAAAATTCACCAGAAAAGTCATTAAATTTGGAAAATAGAAAAATGTTGTTTTTCAGTTGAGAACGGCTAAACCGATTTGGCGCAATCCTTTTGTTGTGATCAGAATTGCCATGAGATGGTTCTCATGAAAGAAAATTTTGGGAAAATCTACCGGAAAAGTCGGAAAATTCAGGAAATCAAAAAATGATGTTTTTCAGTTGAGAACGGCTAAACCGATTTTGCTTAATCTTTTTTTTTGTGTTCACAATTGCCAGGAGATGGTTCTTACGAAAGAAAATTTTTGGGAAAATCCACCGAAAAAGTCGTAAAATTCGGAAAATCGAAAAATGATGTTGAAATTTGAGTATTAATTCACTGTTTTATAATATTTGAATTGTATGCATTGCAACCATAAACGGTACCATTATTTTTATCATAGAAGTTGTGTGTGATTTTTACGGTTTCGATAGTTTTTTGAAGACATTTTTTAGTGCGTGACAAGTGCAACTATAAAATTGGATTGCGGGGTTGAAATTGATTCGATCAGTAAGTTCATTTTTGTGGATTAATGATTTCAGAGTAAATGAGTCAAATGATTCATTGTAAATTGAAACAATTAATTTTTGATTAAAATGCCGGCTATCAGACGATCGAACCTACGACGAAGAAACCGTAATTCACAAAGAATACACGATGTCCGTGAGAATGAAATACAAGAGAAACGAGAAGAATTAAATGAACAGAAACGTGATTATATCAGACAAGTTCGCGCTGCACGAGCATCAGCATAGGTTCAACAAAACTTAACTTTACGAAGAAGTGTGTTGATTTCAATTATGACTACAATCGCCTACAAGATCTTCACTGCCTTGACATTGGAGCATTGTCTTTCGTGTGCTAACATTGCCAAGCATTGACGTTCCAAGCAGAAATGTCAGGCGTATGCTGTGCCGATGGCAAAGTAAAATTGCCGTTTTTGACTTCGCCACCGGACCCATTGACTACTTATCTCTATGGAGATACAACGCTATCCAGACATTTTCTCGCACACACACAACAGTACAATCAATGTTTTAACATGACGCCATTTGGAACCAAAGTTGTTGTTCGTCAACCCAACTACAATCCCACCAAGGTAATACCGGCACCGCGAGTTCATCATTTCGATAATGTTGAACGATTGTACTCATAGTATTCAAAATTGCTCTCTATTTTATAGATTTATGGGAAAACTTATCACCGAAGCGAAACGTTGATGCCACCAGCGAATAAAGAACCAAAGTATCTTCAAATTTACTTCGTTGGAAATTCTGAATTTGAATAAAATTGTCGTTTTGCGCTTTTAAATGCATCAAAACGAGAGGTAATCGGATAACTTCAATGTCTTCTGCATGCGCTTGTTCGTTTGTTTAAAACTGCCTTGAAGACAATGTCTTCCGATGATCACAAAATAATCATCAGAGCAGACAAAAGACCAACAATGCTCCCACTATCGATGAAGTCGCAGTTATGATTGTTGGCGAATATGTAGAATCGCAATCGCGTGATTGCAAAAATGCAAAATCATCATCTGCGACGAGTGTACATAAACGATCATGGGAAGCGTTCAATCGAACAATGAAGGATTTACAAAGAAACCTAAGATGTGTTGGTTCGACTTTCGTCAAACGCTATCTATCGTTCCGAGATCAAGTGCTGCAGATGAACTCATAACGCATGTCTGAATTCATGAAGAGTGTGCGGCTATGCGAAGAAGTTGCAGTTTGCCACTACTGATTTTTCCAAACGACTGTTGGCACTTGGCAACGGTCAAATTCCTGTTAATGTTTTGACCGGATGGATTTCGTTTCCCTCGAATTTTTGCATGTTTACGACGTCGAAGGGAGTCTGAATTACTTGATTCAAGACCAAATCGCTGGAAAAATGTATTGTGCAAATCCATTGACTGTGTGATCAATCAAGAGGAGGCAACCAACTATCCGATTGGGTTTTTGAATGAATGCGCTTGATTTGCCGGGACTACCACCGCATAACTTGATGCTGAAGGTCGGATCTGTGATAAGTATGCTGCGTAATCTGAACCATTAGAGGTTGTGTAACGGGACGCGATTGGCTGGGAAGAAACTGATGAACAACGTGATTCAAGCGACGATCATCAAGAGCAAATTCAAAGGATGTTCTAATTTAGAGAATTTCTCTGATTACATCTGACATTCTATTGGATTTCAAGCGTTTTAAGTTTCCCGTTCGTTTGGCGTTCGCTATGACGATTAACAAACCGCAAGGTCAATCGTTGGGTGTGCGGAATAAATTTAAAATGTTCGTGTTTTTCTCATGGTCAGTTATGTTCGAGAGTTTGTAAACTATCATCGCTGTTCATTTGCGCGCCGGAGAACAAAACAAAAAATAATGTTTACCACAATGCATTGTATTATTTGTTTCTGTATTAGATTTAATTTCACTCGAATATAATACATTGGATTCTTTTGAATTCCAACTGACTCCAATTCATGTCCACACTGAGAGAAAAATCCAAATCACCCAATTTTCGATAGATGTCTGAGTTTGACGAACATTTTATTCCCCTTTTCAATATACATTAGTGTTGAATTTGATGAAAAAGTGAATGGAATGTATACTCAACTCAAACGTCTATTGAGAATCGAGTTTGATTTTTCCTGTCATCAAAATAAATTTTCGTGAAGGACAAAATTATTTGCTCGGAACGAAGTAATTTGGGGCAGAACAAAGTTCGCCGCGTCAGCTAGTAGTACATATAATTTTAATTGAAAATTTCGTGATTCTAATTTATTATTACAAAACTATATAACAATTTGACTATCAGAATAGTATTAAAATATTCTGTATTGCCATATTTAACTATAAAGGTTTTTCGGGATTATTTTTCGCGCTAACTTCCCAGAGGTCAAATTGCTTTGTTCGATAATAAGATTTATGCAGTAATCTTTATTAATGGTATCTGGATGTAAGAATATTAGGCAGCGGTACCAGTATAAGTGCATTAGCTTGTGGTGCAGAAGATTTCATTAAGGAAAATAATTGAAAAATAATTGAACTGTCGGGTTCCGTACAAACTGCAAATGGATCGAAATAAACATTCTTGGGAAACGTTGTCGTGGCTGTTACCTATAAATCCGCAACTTAATATATTAAAATTCGGCGCGAAATAATTTAAGGTTGCGCATAATCCATTCTGGTCCAAGAACCATTCCGATATCATAGTTACATCGAAAGTTACAGTTTTTGCGGTGCAAGTTTAATTATAAGATAAACCGACTACTCGTCTCTCGAAAACAGTAACTGTGGTAAAGTCGGGATTTGTTGTAATAAATTTTAATAAATGTGTAACCAACTTGACCGTTGGTCAAATCACAAATTTGATAGTTGACAATTATTTAAAATGTTTCTCGCTTGCTGTTGTAATATATTCAATGTCATAATTTGATAGCATAAGTGTTGTTGTTATAAAATTGAATATATTAATTTTTCCATATACATATACATACATATACATCCGTTAAATACTGATGACACGGAATAGTTGTATCGGTTTTCAATTTTTCATATTGACTAGGGCATTTACATTTAATTTTACATTTATTTTGCATAGTCAATAGTTTTATAAATGATATTTTTTGTAAATAAATCAAATAAATTATGGAATAAATATTAGTTCTTACACAAAAGTCAACGTGTTGCTGTCCAGCCCTGACCAACAGCAAGCGAGAAACATTTTAAGTAATTGTCAAATATCAAATTTGCGATTTGACCAAAATACGGTCAAACAATGGGTTTACCTTGCGACGGGCTGCTTTGGGCAGTTCATGTTTAAAGCACCTATAATCTGACATATGTGATTTCTTCTTGCACCGTAATTATTATTATTATTTTTTTTTAAAAAGATTATTAAACCTGTGCTCTATACTAATCAATCCCCAAGGTACTATATAATCCATGTACACGCAGTGTTTGTATATAAAACACAATAATTTTAATCTCGTTCAATAATTTTTGTTTATTTTACCAACGAACCAAAAAAAAAATAAAAATAATTCATAAATTACATTAATGAATGTAATTTTTCAAAAAAAAAAAAAAAAGAGCCAAAACAAAAAAAAATATTTTCCGAAATTAATAATTATTTCTTTATTTATTTTAAAAACAAGACGAGAAGAATATCAAAGGGTTAAGTATAATCACACAAAAAAGGAGTTAAAACGAAACAAATTGACTTGAAAATGTATATAACAACAATATGACTTAGATAAATTGATTCACTCATTATTTTTTAATGGATTTTGGTTTCTCGAATTATTATTTTTTTTTTTGTTGTTTGGTTATTTTAAAGAAAATCCAAGAAAGATAATAAAATAAATGACGAACAGCTTTAAAAAAAAGTGTAATTTTTCATTTTGATTTTCGGAGAAATTTACTCGAACCAACCACCGCGTATCTTGTATACCATATACATTAAAGAAGTTCACACATAATGAATATTTTGGGGGTCTGATATGGCTGCGTCGACAGCCTAATAAATTTCCGTTTTCAAGTCAATATTTTACACCAGTAAAAACAAACGAAAATCTAATTTATTGATAACAATAAACAATGTGTCCAATAGAACACTGTTAGGGTGTGTGTGTGGTTACTTTAAACGAGCGTAAGAAAACTCGTAAACGAAAAATCATAATTTATGGTGGCGCCAATTGAATTTTTTTTTGTAGTTTTCTTTATAATGAAAATTATGTTTATTTTAATTGATTATTAATGTAATTTTAATTTTTATCGTTTAAGTAAAAAATTGTTCGTCTCTATTTGTAGTATTGAAAATTGAAATGTAAACAAACAAAATCACTAGCACCTATCGATTACGTGTTAAGCATCATCGGAGTACCCCGGGATACAATATCAAATATATATTTTTTTTTTGTTGGGAAAACATGTCAGGATCGTAATCAACGTACGATATATAAATGAAAACCTGTTAAGTTGAACAATCATAAGAAATTTATCTTAACATAAAACATACACATATCCATATTTTATCTTATCTAAGTAGATAATATTTTTTGTTCCTTCATTTAAGTTTGATAACCATTTATCATTGTGTGTTGTGTTTTGTGGTACGTACACAACCAGAAAATATGAATATACCGAAACCAGCAAGAGATGATTTTTTGGCAGATCTTTCCAAAAAACAGGGTAAACGAAAATAATGCTGTTGTATTTCTTCGACCGAGTGGTTTTTCGCCTGTGAAATGATTAATATTTAATTGATAAATACGAGTCATTGTTGTGGAAGGAACATATTCAACAGTAATCATTGTTATTTTGCTTCTATGTTAATGTTGGTTATTATTATTATTATTAAAGTTGGCTGCAATCGAAAAGATCGACTACCCAATACTACTTTATGTTTCATAGTGCCAACTGAAGATTACCTTATCTATTTCCTCATCCTCTTATTTATACCAAAGAAAATCTAATGTTATAAAGAGTAACGAAAAAAAGGAAAAATTTTCATCAACAAATTATTTAAAGCAAATAATATTTGCCATGGCGGGTGTGGGGTGACACATAAATGCAATTTCTATAATATTTATTTATTTCAGAGTTTCTATGTAATATAATAATTACATTAATAAAATTAACATATTTTTATAAATAGATTTATGAATGTCTAAAATTATTAACAAAAAAAAATAATAATAATAAGAATTATAATAATAATAAATTAACAATTCAACTCTGTAGGAGCTTTTGAAATGCCGGAGCATTTGTTATAAAAGCACCATTTCATACAAAATCCAAAAAGAACAGAAAAATACAAATATAATATTCAGAAAGTACTTAAAATAAAAAGAAATGTACAAATTTATGTACAGTGGAAAAATTATTCAACAAAATAAAATAATAATTAAATGTCAAATAATAAGTTAAATGGTTCATCAAATCAAAAACACAAACAAAAACAATAAAAATAATATGATTTCATGTATTTACTTAACATAAAAATCTATCTTATCTTCTATGTCGAACCCAATAATCCATTCCCTCAATATTTTGTTAAATATATTAAATGATGGTAATAATATTTTTTCTGACGGCAACTTATTAAATATTCTAGGTGCAATATATGTAAAAAATCTTCTACATCCTTCCTTCGTTGCAAATGGAACTAAGCATCTTTTGTAAAACATCTTCAATATTTTATATACAAATAATTTACGTAGAGGGAGGATATTCAATTTAGAAAATAATGGCTTTGTTGTACACGTTCTTTTATTGAAAGATATAACTCTCATAGCAAATTTTTGAAGTTTTAAAATTATATCAATATTGTAATTATATGTACCCCCCCAAATTGTAATACCATATTCTAAAATTGAATTAAACATAGTAAAATATAATAATCTATGTAATTTTTTGGGACATAGTCTACGCAATAAGTACAATTTTCGAACGCCAAACAATAGTTTATTTTTAGTTACATTAATATGATTTTTAAAAGTTAATTGGCTATCAATTAATACTCCTAACTAACGATATTCTTTTACATTAGCAATTAATAAGCAATTATTTAAACATATATTTCTATTACAATCAACGGAATGACTTGTTACAAAATTGGAAATTGGTACTCTATTCGACAAACCTATGAGCATAAACTTAGATTTTTCACTTAATATTAATGAATGTATTGCAAGCCATTTTGCTTTAACCTCTTTAATAAATTTCCATTGATCTTTAACCTCTTTAATAAATACATGTCCTTTTTCTGACCTGTTAGTTCATTAATAATCTTCTACTGTTAGTTCATTAATAATCTTCTACTGATCCTTTAAATTTGATTGATTATAATTAAATAATTGGTTATAATAATTATACTTTGCACTATCAGTTTCTATTATAACAGTTTTTTATATTTTAAATATTTCTTTTTTAAACCAACATTAGTTGGGTGTCGTTTTAGGCATCTTCCTAAACTATTCGTAATATTAATTGTTCTCAATACCCTGTTATTCATCCACTTTTTCAAAAACGTATCTTTATTTTCTATAATATGAACCTTTTCACTTTGATTTATTATAGTTAATAAAATCGTTAAAAAATTTGAAAAAGCTTCATTAGGATTAGAATTTAAATAAACTGTCGACCAACTTTCATTTTGTAGCAAATCTTTAAATAAAGTGTGATCAAATTTCTTAAAACAATTATACTTAGATGAACTAAAATGAGTATAGCTTGAAAATTCAATACCTAAACCAGTAGCTACATGATCAGTAATGTCAAAATCAAAAACATTAGTAATAAATTTAATATTATTGTTTGATTTTTCCCTAACAAAGATATGATCAATACATGTCGATGAAAACCTAGTCACTCTGGTAGGCGTGTTTATTAAGGATTGTAAGCCATTTGACGCCATAACCATTAAATAATCCTACTTTGAACTAGAACTGGAAATTAAATCAATATTTATATCTCCAATAATTATCAAATTTTTTGATCTAAAATTGTTTAGATTAGTTTCCAATTCTTCAATAAAATTGAGTGTAGACAATGTAATCTATAAACACAAATAAATTCAATAACAATATTATTATATTCTAATGAAACATTAATTACGTCAGCAGTGCAAAACTTCAATGGTAAAACCTTAGCTTTTAATGTTGACTTAATATAGAGAGCAGTTCCCGCATTTTTGTTGCTTTCATTACATTTCGCATAAAAAACATAACCCGGTAATGAATCATATAAACTAACGTCCCCTTCTTTTATAAAAATTTCAGTTAAAAATATAATCGAGGGCATAGAGCCTAAAGTTGATAAATGAGAAATAAAATTATCTAGATTCTTATTCATGCTTCTAATATTTTGATGAACCACCCAAAATTTACAATCCAAAAATGTTTTTAGACCAATGTTAGTAACATCTGTCATGTTACTTATTAAACTAGTCATTGAGGATCATTTTTCAATAAAGAATAACATACAAATTAAGAACTTTTATATGCATTTAAGAAAATTTTAAATTATCAAGATCACTAAAAGACTTTATAAATATTATATTGGAGCCGTCTTCCTTCCTTATATGAATTGTACCTTTTCTAATTCAACAGTACTTAAAATTAAAATCTACTTTAAATTTTTGACATTCATTTAACAATTTTCTTTTATAAATATTTAACCCATTTCTAATAAAAATTGCTTTACCCGAAACTGCATTAAATCCAATATCAGATTGGAAAATTTTGTTTTTTATTTCAGCTTCTCCCAAAACTTCAG
The DNA here is from genome assembly GCA_947310385.1 of Nephrotoma appendiculata. Taxonomy (NCBI): domain Eukaryota; kingdom Metazoa; phylum Arthropoda; class Insecta; order Diptera; family Tipulidae; genus Nephrotoma; species Nephrotoma appendiculata. The sequence continues at coordinate 207,639,954 of OX371225.1, read as the reverse complement.
CAACATGTTTCTCAGTTTTCAACTCTACAACGATCATTTTTGTTTTATTTCCCGAGCGATTATTCTTCTTATCCTCAATTGTATGTAATTTAACAACCCCATCATTTGGATTAAAATCAACATATTTCAAGATGTTACTAACAGTTTCATCAATATTTTCCTTTGAAGCTTGACATCCAAAAATCACCACCTCATGCAATTTTGATTTTTCCAATGAGGATTCAAGTATATTTTAAAACAGCTCCATTCTTGTTGTCATGCGCATATTTCTAACTTCCAACGATGAAACTTTATCTTTAAGGTGCTTATTTTCATCCATAATAAATTTTAATGTTTTGGAAACTTCGTCATATTTCAAACATAAAAACTCCAAAGATTTTTTTATTTCAGCAATATCATCCTTCATTGAAAAATCATGGTGATTCATATTCATATTCAACTGTCGCGTTTCTTAATATTAGACCGATTTGATATTTGCACTTGTTGATTACTACAGTCATCATAACAATACCATTTATCCAAATTACTAGCTCTCTTCAAATTTTTACCAACAATATTTTTACATTTTGCATGGTAGGCTCCATCACACATATCACACACAAAAAAAGGCTGATTAGGATATTCTTTATTGCACGCTACACAGCATAACTCATCTTCACGAATTTCCTTTTCAGCAACACTGATAAATACCATTTTTATCCAAATAAATCAGAAAGTTAAACTCAATAAAAACTTTCTAATTTAAATTTGTCGGTGAAAAATTGTAATATAGTATATTTGAAAAACACAAAAATCTAAAATTTAAATTTTTTTCTTTATATTATAATTTTGTATTATTTGAAAATTGACAAAACACGTCTGTTCTGTTCAGCCTACTCCAAGTCTATTCCTATATGTTCAGAGCAGATTAATAATCTGCTACAAGATTTTTGAAATTCAATTTTTTCCCGTAGAACATTTTTGTTTAAAAATGCTCGATAATGAAACAGTTATCAAATACAATCTGGGCGTTAAACTTTCGTTTATTTGCATTTTCATACAAAATATCTTGGCCAACTTTGAAATAATTGATTTTTCCGGTAGGAACTCATGATCTGCAGGTATAAAACCACAAAATGAAATTGGTTCGTTACTAATGACATCAATTCTATGAACTGATGTCATTAGGTTAGGTTAGGTTAGGTTTCAGTAGTTGCAAACGCACACTTATTCCAATTATGGCCCATTGTGATACCACATGATCCGACATTATTAAACTACCTTTATACCCATTTAGTGCTATTAATATAGCGTAAAAGATTTTGCACCTCTCGTCCCCGCAGCAGAAGTCATTCGCTTCCAGACCCAGCCTTCTCGCATGATCTCCGAAAAGGCAGTGTACGGTAAGTGTCCTTAAAATTCTACCTAAATCACGCTTCCCTACTGTCAATAAGATCTTGGAGCGCTTCAAGTTCAGCTCAGCCATACTTGCTTTGTCACCACCGGGAATCGAACCCGGGACCTCCGGTCACTGGAGCAAGCATGCTGACCACCACCGGGGCGGCGAAGAGTCGCACCGTACCTTGCTAACTCGACTGCCCTGCAACTTCCCTCAACGTCAGAATGGCCCGGAACCCAGGCCAACTGGATATTGAATAGTTCACTCATGTCGTTAAGAAATGTGTGACAATCCAATGCCACCCTTGACGCTAGGGAAACTGAATCCAGTAAAAGAATAGCCGCCCGACTGTCCACATAGTTAGTAGTATCATTCAACGATACTACTCTTTGCTTCAACCAGTTCATGACCTCTTCAATCGCTATATCTTCAGCTTGGTATAGCTGCAGTAATCAGGTAGACGAAAAGATAAACTTATGTTTAATTCCCCACAGAACACATTAGCTCCCACCACTTCCCATCGGTGAAGAATTTAACAGTCCCGGTCTCCATGATGAGAAAACTCTTCCAATCATCCTTAGAGAGGAGAATCACCTTAATACGCTTTTCAAAGCACATCAGGGATGTTATATAGTCGAGTAGAGTGCCATTTTTGCAGGCAAGTCCACCACGAAATCGCTGGTAGCCGGACAGCGGTATTGACCGTCTTTTGCTTAATGCTAATAATCAAAGAGAGAAGGTACAGCAAACCTCTAAGGCACTGGTGGGGGTCGTTTTCGGCGCCCCACTATTTAGCAGATAATCTGCTCTCTGCACCTTCGCCATCATGTTCCTGTATGATAATTTTCCCAGAGCTTGTCACCATACACTCACACCATACACCAGTTCTGACCTTATAACTGTCGTGTAAAGCCAGTGCTTCAGCTCCGGTTTCAAGCCCCATTTCTCTCCAATGGCATTTTTACAAGAGTATAGTGCCAAAGTGGCCTTCCTCACTCTTTCTATGGTATTTGGTTTCCAACTGAGCTTACTGTCGAGAAGAATCCTTAGGAATCTCGTCTTATCAGTAAGATAGTACCATTCAGACTTGGTGGAACCATTGCCAACATTTTATATCTCCTAGTAAATATTACCACCTTAGTTTTAAATGGTTAATTCCCAACCCACATCTGCTGGCCCAGCCCGCACTGATTGATAACGCATTCTCCATCACATTCTTGATTGTATCGAGGTGCTTACCCGTGACTGTTATCGCTACGTCATCGGCATGAGCAAATACATCTTTTTATTCTCCCTCCTTTTGCAATAGTAGTCCATTGATTACTACTTTCAAAAGAAGGGGAGAGAGGACACCTTCTTGGGGTGTTTAACGAATAACCCGTCTTCTGGCGGAAGATTGCCTGACCCCTGGTATAACCCTTCTGCTACCTGCAAGTGATTGATTATCCTGGTTACTGGGTCTTCAATTTCAAGTGACAGCAATCCTTTCATAATTACCTACCCCTTCACGTTGTTGAAAGCGCCCTCGGTATCGAGAAATACTATCAACGAGAATTCTTGAAAATGCCGAGACTTCTAAATTCCCTGAACCAGGGTGTGTAATGCCGTATCCACGAACTTACCCTTATGGTACGCAAAAACCACTAGCCTTTCTAAGATTGTCAGGAGAAAAGATGACAGAGATATTGGTCTTAACTCTTTAGGGTTGCTCTACCCGCTTTCGGGATGAGGATCACCCTATGCTTCCTCCATTTCTTCGGGATGTAGAAGTTCTTTTGAATTTTTGCTGGTACAATCCCATTCGGATCAGCTTACTAAAAGTGCTTAAACCCTTTAAGAGCCCATTTTTTCATGCGTGTGTTCAGAATATCCTCTGTACGCAACAGTTGCACGCCGCAGTCATCCCTAGACCCGCAGTAATCCAAGGGCTCCGCGGTCGACACAACCATACTTCCGGGAAAGTGAGTTTCAATCATCAGATAAAGAGTCTCTTCACTAGAAACCGACCATTTGCCAACCGATTTTATCAGACAGCCTGGAACAGCTGGACTGGTAGAGAGAATCTTTTTTAAGCGCGATGTTTCCGAGACCCATGCCATTCTGTAGAAGGAGTGCGCACGGTATCCTTTCAGTTTCCTTGTTTCCCTTTTGTATACTCTGAGGCCTTCCTGGGAATAGAAGTCCCTATAGTCCCTAGAAGTTATATTGAAAGCAGACCCACAGCTTTTTGGCACTCTGCAAGTGACAAGGTCCACCAAACAGGTTTTCGTTTTCCCCTCAGCTTTGATAGTGGGCAAGCTTCCTTCATGGAGTGGTATCCACCATTGAATCCAGTTCACTACCTGTGTCGCGGATTCCTGGATGCCCTCCAATACCTCCCTATATACACGCCATACCGTCCTCCTAAGATTTCTGAACACGTACTGATTTGTAGTTTCTAGGTCAAGCTTAAACGTTAAGTAACAATGGTCAGAGAAGGGCATCACCCTTAATTCCCTGATCATAGGTGAAAAAAAATCAGAGACCAGAGTAACCTCCAGAACCTCCTGTCTATTATTAATACTAAAGGTGGGTTCCTGACCTATATTGCTAATAGTGAGGTTAGTTCTTAAAAGATATTCCAAAAGCAACTCACTCCTATCTTTTATATCCGAGCTACCCCAGAAGGTGTGGTGTGCGTTCGTGTCTAATCCAAGGAAAACTCCTACCTTCCTCCTTTCCGCATCACTGATAAATACGCCCAGTATATCTGGCGGCACTAGCTTAGCCTGGTACAAGAATGCGGCTGCAAGCCAGATCCTCCTCCCCTCCGTCTCTATGCAGACCGCAGTTATGTCCCCATTGCAATACTGCGGAAGTAGAAAAACATTTATGTTATTTCCCACTAGTGTACATGATCTGCTCTTTTCCGTCCCTGAAGCGTAAAGTAGAGTGTACCCCTGCGCTCGCAGACCCCAGATATTGTTATTTTTGATCCAAGGTTCTTGGATCAAAACTATTTCCTACCCTGGAATTGATGGCGTTCCGCTTACTAAAAGCTGACCTAGTCAATTATGGCCAATTCTTTGCAAAATTGTGTCCTTTACCCAAATTTTTTTAATAGGGGGTTTCCACGGGCATAAAAAGCCGCACTGTGCTAATCTTTTTTTAACACTTAATATTAAGGAAATCAAAGATTTTGAGGAACCTTGTATTATCTTCAACATCGAAAAATCGACGTGCAAATTAGATCATTCATAAGCGACGCTCCAGCAAGATCATATATATTAGGTAGTTTCAAAAAATTTAGATAAATTGTAATTAAAATTTATTTTAAAGGTGTAAAGTCGCATGACGGATACCAACTGCACAATCAAAGGTGAATATTATCAATCATGTTCGATTAAATAGTATACTCGAATCAACAAAAATCGGATGTGTAAGTCAATTCCTGATTGCCTTTATGTATTATTAATGAGAGAAAGTAAAAAGAAATCGTTAAAGAAGAATGCTTTAATTGCAATAAACCAAAATTTAAAAATTCTTCGTAAATGCATGCGATCAGAATTTAAAAGTTATCAAAGTTAAATGAAATAAAACTTTGGAAAGCCACCGAATTTACGATGCTTCATATGTTTTACTGGGATGGTAGCCTTAAAATCTATATTACAAGAAACATACTACTCATATATTTGTTATTTGTTTGTGCCATTTGTATTTAAGCGATCCAGACGATTGTGCGATGCAGCTAATTATCAAATTTGTTAATCAATTTCAAACTTTGTATGGCATAGAAAATATGTCGTATGTATACAGTGCATACTTTGCTACATTTGGCTGATGATGAAAAGGTTTTCGGACACCTCGACAGTGCCTTAACGTTCGAAAATTACATGCAAAATATAGAAAAAATGGTAAAAAAAGGATCATTTCCAATTCAACAAATTATTAACCGTTTAAAGGAGAAAGATCGTTTTTTGAAACTTAACGACGTTGAGACAGTTTCCAAAAAAATATTGTCTATTTCTGGAGCATACCCAAAACTCCTGCATAGTAGAGAAAACTGTTTTAAAAATTCAAGGTACGAATATGAACTCTATTGAGTTTAAAGCATTGGCAGTTTTAAATCTTGAAGATTATTTTGAGTATCCAATATCATCATCAAATTTGTCTATTTATCACAGTAATAAGCAATCAGAAGATTTAAGAAATGCTGACATTAAGAAAAAGTTGTTAATTTAAAAACGGGCCCTAATAATATTTACATTCCCTTACAACATTTATAGACATTTCTTTTGTTATTTACACCAAAATAACATCCTCAAAATCACAATGGACGCAAATATTTAAACTACAACGGTAAATATAATTTAATCCCCTTAAACCAAATATTTGCACTTACTAATACTTACATATCTAATTATATTTCCAGACGTGCAAAATACATCAATATAATATATTATAGTGATGAAAATTTCAATTCCAATGACAGTGATAATTATATAGAATTCTTAAAAATAAATCAAAATATTAAACCATTTACCAGCACACAAAATCTAATAAAAAAACAAATTAAGTATCATAAAACTACTGGCCGACATATTGCGTCCAGCTTAAATATTACATCCTCAACCACAACAGCGCAAGCAGCAACAAAAGAATATGCTTGCCAAACAGACCAAGAAAATAGAATATGCTATCAAAATAACATCTTGATTAAAGCACTCATTAAAGAGGTTAAGTACTTACGCCGTGAACATCAGAGTTCCCTACATCCACAGTCGATGATTTTAATGATTTGGAAGTGAAAATTAAAAATGCAAAATGCGATAAAGCTCTAGTAAAATATGTATCACTACTTTCATTTCATGTACTGAATTTTTTTTTGTTTTTTTCAATTTATTTACAGACAAACACAATCCGATCATTTCATGAATTATTTGTTGATAAATACATCAGAACTTGTCTGAGAGCTGCCATTGCTGACAAGGTAGCATCGAAATTTTTCGTGGTTCAGACATTATAACAATTTTTCTGTGAAATCATATGATCATGAATTTAATAAAGGATAACCTAACATGATATGAATTTCTTAATTTCATTACAATTAATGGTAGAAAGTGCAATACTAAAATAACCAACAGCTCGAGGGGGAGATGTGGAGAACATAATGAAAAAGTGGTTTCAATATACCAAAGATCGCAAACGAAAACGGTTATCTGTTCCTGCAACACAGGTTCCACATATAGACATGGAACAAGCTGGTGCGGAATTTTTATTTGTTTAAATAATTTTAAATTTATTATTTTTGTTTGAATTAAATCCCTTGGTTTTACATTTTCTATATAAATTGGTTTTACCTTTTCTATTTAAACACTACTGATATTTATAAAGAATGTGTGTGGTGTGATATTATGATTCATATATGATATATTATGTAAATGAATAAATATTTGCTTTTTAAATTTAATATGAATCCTTTATAATTATAAAGTAAATGTTCGATTAAAATACTCATCACTTTGGCATTTCAGAAACATTTCATTTTTGCGTTATAGTACCATTCGGCTTCAACGTGACCAAAATGTCACAATTTTACGAAACATAATTATGTCGCTTCCATTTCGTAAAAACGTTTCGTTTTTGCGAGACAAAAGCGATTCTCTTTGGCGTTACGATTTTTATTATAAAATTCTTATTCCCAATGTAACACGGCCGGTTCGCTTTCATTACCTTAAAGTGTTACGCCTGCAAAGATTTGCATGGGAGAATCACTACTTTTTAATTACGCGCGCGGTACATTTTATTTAGAGGGATTCTATGCATTGATGTCATTAATAACGAAGCAATTTTCTTTTTTTCTTTTCTTTTATTTGTTTTAGCATTCTCAGTTTATTCTATCCATTGATGTCGTTAGTAATATCTCGGTAAACTTTAAGATATTGGGACAAAATAAAGTTAAGCTTGCTTCCGTAATTGACAACTACAATTCTATTTAAGCTACGCTGATATCGACACAATAGCTGTCATCGGTGCAGTAGGTAATTGATTGTGTCGTTTTATTGAACGCCGAAACGAATAAAAGTTTAAATGAATTTAAAATATATATTTGATACGACTTAGGGCCTATTTTTTAATTCAACCTGAGCAAGTAGTGCGCTGTCAAAAAATACTCTGTGTTTTTTTATTCAACCTGAGTAATTTTACTCTGCACACTGCGTTTTTATTTGTGAACTGTGCTTACACCGAGCTTACTCGGTTCTTCAAATTTTACTCTGAAATTAATGTCAGTGTACGAAGAGTGTGCAAAGTAAAAACCAATTTTTTACTCTATGCGCACCGGATAATTTTATCCACTACAACCTTTGCTCGGTGTACACTACCCGGGGTAAGCCTGCTTGCTCAGGTTGAATTAAAAAATAGACCCTTAGTGTATAAGAAATGTGTGAGTTCGTAAACAATTTGTTTGTATCTTTACAGCCCTCCAACTACGTTAATGTTAAACAATAAGAAAATACCTACATGAATCTTGTTTTCCTTCACTTCCTATACTGAAAATAATAAAATAAAATATTATGTTACCCGTTACTATTCTTATTACTCTCATGACATTTTTCACAATGAAAATTAGAACCACATAATAATCAGAACCAGCCATTGCACAAACAACTACACAGAATAATAGAAAATAAAGGGTTCTGTGTTGGAAATGTACAGAATCATTTCCAGATTTTTACATTACATCATGTAGTTGAGTTCTATTGTATTAAAATTATTAGGCATAGAATTGTAGTATCGCAGCAGAAATATGATTTCTATATATGCACGCATACACACAACCACATAACGCTCACAATAGTTAAATTTTTTATAATGGTTCCTGTTAAATATAATAAATTTCATATTCATATGTACATTAACAATATTATGAATGATATGATGCCCTATTGTTTGAGGAACAATTAAAATTTCGTTAATATCACGCTGTTCGTCTTTTTTAAGAGTGTATAGTGCGTAAAATTAGGTTACCTATACCCAAAAGTGTTCAATTACAATATAAAATAATAGAATATTATTCTAATCACCGCATCATCATAAATTTATTAGCGGTAAGGCAATTTCCCATTGAAACATTATGTCTCAATTATTATTTGTAAAAAAAAAATCACTCAATTAGGTATTGCACTCAATTATTTTTGCACCCTTATATGTTCAATCGTATATAGCAGCGAGTCTGCTCTATCGTTGTAGAGTTGGTAAATTGATTCGAGTTAAATCGAATGAATTGAATTAAGCCAAAACTAAAAAGCCGCAGATGTTTTAGAGGTTTCAATTTATAATTTTTTTTATTTTTATTTATTTAATTAATTCATTTGTTATTTGTGGTTTGTTATTAATTTTTATTATACTCAAATGTAGTCAAATAGAAAATAATATTTGGGATTATTGTTTTGAATTTATTATTATAATATTTATTATTTTAATGAAATGGTTTTGGTTTATTTGTTAATTAATACGGGGAACCGCCATATAGGTAATAGGTTTCGATGGCTTAGAGACAATTGTTCATAAATTATTTTACGCACATGTACTCGTACATATATGTTTATAAAACAATAATCAAATGAAAGGTGTGAGATCATAATATTTTTTTTTACTACTACACAATACAGAATTTAATCGTGGTGTAATAAAATATAATTATATATTATGAGCATTTTTGTATTCTTATCGCCGGCTTTTTGTTTGTAGGCCTTAAATTAGAAACGATATCGTATACATTATTATTCTTATGTTTGGCAGAATAATTGCTCGACAATTATGAAACTGTTCTCGAATGAGTAATTACAGTTTGATTTAGATTTTTAAGGTTGCATTTATATTTATGGGCATATCTATTGAAAAATTGAACTACTAGTCTTTTGGTAAAACCGTCTTGTATAACCAAACCATTGCTCAACGTAATGAACTCCTGATTTTTAGGAAAAATAAAAATAAAAAAATGAGTTGGAGTCACGATTCAAAATAGTAAAGTAAATAAAATTTGTAGTAGAGTTACACTATAGTATACAGTGCCGAGCAAAAAATGGTAGACAATGAAAACATTTTAAGTTTTTAATTTTTATAGTTATAATTTTATTATTTATACAATAAAAATAACTTGAGGTTAAAAAAATTAAAAAAGTATCAGCTGAGTCGGAACAAAAATGATTGTGAAGTACATACCAAAAATAATACCAAAAATTTACACTGTTAAATTTAAAAATATTCCAATTGGATTTTTTTGTGGTGAAATTGAAACATTTTTAGATAATCTTTAACATTTATATTACAGAAGTCCCTAAGTCACTAATAGTGTCGCTGTAAAGATCAAATAATTTTCTAACGATTTGAGATAAACACGAGAAAATTGTAAATCGATTTACTAAAATTTTTTTTTAATTCTAAAGAAAGCTATTTAAGACCATGTTTCTATTTTTATATCTCCGGTCCTAGAGATGTTCACGGGGTCTCACCTATACGACCGAATAGCTAAATCAAAACCCCACGTGTGTGGTGAACAAGATTTAATTATGATGATCTTTAACAAGTTCAGCGCATTTTTAAACAACTATGGTTTTTGATTTCAATCTATAGTCCTCCTAGAAACGTTCACAGTTTTTATGTAATTTAGGATAGCGTAGATAAAATTACAACACTGAAATGAACATGGATAATTTAAGATGATATTTACTATGCCATACAGGCTACTTAAAAATTCCATGAATTTTAATAAATTTTCAAATTTTATTTTACCAATCCTGGAGATGTTCACGGGGTCTCACCCACGTGGTTATATAAATAAGGTAAAACCCTATGAGTGTGGTGAATGGGATCTAATTATGATGATTTTTAACTTGCTCAGAGACATTTTTAAGTTTTCGGTTATATCCCATATACCAGAAATGTTCACGAGATCTGTTTCATATATTCGAATAGGTCAGAAAATTCCCTATCAATATTGTGAAAATGGAGCACGAATGATGATTTTGACCTTGTTTTTCAAAATTTAAGACTTCTTCATTTTCAATTTATTTCTCAATTGGAAATTTTGGTATTTTCTCCAAAAGGATTTTTACACCATTGACATTCCCAAACAAGCGACGAACCCGATTTATTGTAATAATAATCAAATAACTGAAATCCTAGAGATGTTCACGGACTCACGTTTATACTATTGGATGATACAAGGTTTCGACTTTCGATAGTTCCGGAAAGGGTTCGGTTATGATGGTATTTACAGTGCCATACACGACTTAGAAGTTTCATGAAATAATTTGAGTAAATTTTCAAAATTTATTTTACCGAACGTAGAAATGTTCACGGGATCTCACATACATGGTGAGATAGATCAGTCAAAACCATATGAGTGTGGTGAATGGGATCTAATTATGATGATTTTTAACTTGTGCAGAGACATTTTTACGTTTTCGGTTATATCCCATATACCAAAAATGTTCACGGGATCTCTTTCATATAATCGAATAGGTCAGAAAATTACCTATCAATATTGTGAAAATGGAGCTTACAAAATGAAGTTGAAATCGACGCTACAACTAACGTAATGCACCTTTGGACTTATCTAATTAGCGAAACTGTCAAAGTTACATTAAATTGTAACTCATCCACAAAAGAGTTTCGCAATTTATGCATAAATTTAGACAATTTTTTCGAATATGATTTGCATGATATTGAAAAGAGAATTGATATTGGATTTATAAAATATCCTATGTGTAAAAAAACTTGCAAACATTTGAAAATTAATACTATCAATGGGTTTTTGGTTGTCGATGTCCAACCGCTAAATTTTGAAGACATTTATGACATTGAAATTAGTAAAATACAAGCAAATCTTCGCTTATCAGAAGAAATCATATTTTTAAAAGGCATTATCCATTATGATAATACAATAAAACATTATAAAAGCTACATCATACGACCTAGCGGAATATGGGAAGAACACGATGATCTGCGCACAACAGACCGAATGATTCCCAACAGTACAAGGGTGAACCCAACACTAATTATTTATTGAAAATTTTGAAATTTATGTAGCACCTAATACTGAAACTAAGAGCATATACCATAACTATTATGAATTTTTATATATTGAATTTAAAATTTAGTTTCTAATTTTAATTTGAAGTTATAAACATTAAGATATACAATAAAATACTGTGTTACTGTGTATTGTTTTTTATTTACCACAACGTCTGAAAGTTCCCGATCTAACATAGAAAACACAATTTTTTTGGGAAAAATACATTTTATTCATCATAATTTCCTCCTAGAGTGATACAATCAGTCAAACGCATATCTATCATTTACATGCCTTTTTGAAAAACGATTTATCTTTATCTTCAAAATAAATTTCAGTTTCAGCCATCACTCCTTCATTGAAGCCAAACCTCTTTCCCAGTGCACGGAATCATCGACGTGTTCTCGTTTTTGATCCATTGTGAGCAATGTCAGCTATCTCACGCAACTTCACTTTACGTTCTTTCAAAACAATTTGCTGGATTTTTTTATGTTTTCTGGAGTTACAGCCTCATTTGGGGATCTAGACCGTGGTGCATCATCGGTGGTTACCACGTGTTAATTCGACCGTCGATAAACGACCACGTTTAAATTCAGCATAACAGTCAACGATGGTTGATTTTCCTGATGCAGAGCTCGGATAACACTTATCAAGCTACTGCTTTCCTTAAACGGTATTTTTCCATCAAAAAGTGTTCAATCAATACGGGAATTTTTTTTTTTTTTTATTGTTTTGAAATTAACGAAAGTAGCGTCGTTAAACAACTGTAACTTATATATAATCTTAATGATCGAAATGTCATGAAATTTTAACAGGTACCATTTGAAGGTTGGTAAAATTTAAAAATCATATGGGTTAAAAAACTGTGGTGCCATTTATATGGCAGCCCAGAAACTATTCAGGTGATAAAATAATTCCAATGCATTCCATAAAGTTTGGCCTAGTATTCCACAAAGCTCTGTTATTGAGGCTCTACATTTACTGATTTACCATATATCATGGAGGAATTAATAAGTAAGAGGTCTCAAGAAGGCTGAACCAATTTCCCGCGCAAAATTAATCTTATTTTTAAGCTTTTATACATTTATCAACGTAGGGGTAATCAGTATGAGCTAACCAGAACTTCGGTCTAAAAATTGAAAAGTAAGAAAATTGATCCCAAAACAACGAAGGAAAATAAACTCTAAAGGTATAATATAACGATTTTGAAAAAATTTGATTATCATCATAAAAATCACCCGGTAACAAATTTAAAATTAAAGAAATATTAATAAAAATTCTAAATGCAAGGTAAAATAGTAATAATCGTCCTAAAAAACCGTACCTGCAAGGTAGAGCCAGCAAGATAGTCAGAAATTTAAACTATTCATACTAACTCACTATACTCAAAGGGCTATGACTGATCTATCTGACCATGTATGTGAGACCCCGTGAACATCTCTAGGTTCGGTAAAATAAATTTTGAAAGTTTACTCAAATTATTTCCTGAAACTTCTAAGTCATGTATGGCACTGTAAATATCATCATAACCGAACCCTTTCCGGAACTATCGAAAGTCGAAACCTTGTACTATCCAATAGTTTAAACGTGAGCCCGTGAACATCTCTAGGATTTCAGTTATTTGATTGTTATTACAATAAATCGGGTTCGTCGCTTGTTTGGGAATGTCAATGGGGTAAAAATCCTATTGGAGAAAATACCAAAATTTCCAATTGAGGAATAAATTAAAAATAAAGAAGTCTTAAATTTTTAAACAAGGTCAAAATCATCAGTCGTGCTCCATTTTCACAATATTGATAGGTAATTTTCTGACCTATTCGAATATATGAAACAGATCCCGTGAACATTTCTGGTATATGGGATATAACCAAAAACTTAAAAATGTCTCTGGGCAAGTTAAAAATCATCATAATTAGATCTCATTCATCACACTCATAGGGTTTTACCTTATCTTTCTAACCATATGGGTGAGACCCCGTGAACATCTCCAGGATCGGTGAAATAAAATTTGAAAATTTATTAAAATTCATGGAATTTTTAAGTAGCCTGTATGGCATAGTAAATATCATCTTAAATTATCCATGTTCATTTCAGTGTTGTAATTTTATCTACGCTATCCTAAATTACATTTTAAAAACTGTGAACGTTTCTAGGAGGACTAATAGAAAAATTAGAAAATAGATTGATATCAAAAACCATAGTTGTTTAAAAATGCGCTGAACTTGTTAAAGATCATCATAATTAAATCTTGTTCACCACACGTGGGGTTTTGATTTAGCTATTCGATCGTATAGGTGAGACCCCGTGAACATCTCTAGGGCCGGAGATATAAAAATAGAAACATGGTCTTAAATAGCTTTCTTTAGAATTAAAAAACGTTTAGTAAATCGATTTACAATTTTCTCGTGTTTATCTCAAATCGTTAGAAAATTATTTGATCTTTACAGCGACACTATTAGTGACTTAGGGACTTCTGTAATATAAATGTTAAAGATTATCTAAAAATGTTTCAATTTCAACACAAAACAAATCCAATTGGAATATTTTTAAATTTAACAGTGTAAATTTTTGGTATTATTTTTGGTATGTACTTCACAATCATGAACAAAATATCATTTCTCTTTTTGAGAAAGGTTATTATCTGAGGAAAATTGCCACGCCCACGCAATTACATATCTGTCATAGAACAGTTTGAAATGTAAGGAACATGGCCAATTTAGGCAAATCAAATGGTTGTAAAGGACGTCTACAATTTTTAAAATAGTAGAGATTCTCTTGCAATTGAGCTTCTTAGCGTCGATTAAACGAATATGGTGAGGTACCTAAAAAGGTAGACGAGTTATGCCGAAAGGGACTTTGGACCAAATATTAAAGATGTCCAATGTAAAAAAGTGCATATATGGATCCTTCTGACCCATTCAAATTTTGTGTAATATATCTTTTTAATTAATAGAATTATTGTTATTTTTTAAGTAAATCTTATTAATAATGTTACAATACAAACTTGTAACTCCAAGTTATTTTTATTGTCTAAATAATAAAATTGTAAATATAGTAATTAAAAACTTAAAATTTTTCATTATGTATCGATTTTTGCTTTCCACTGTAGGTCAAAAATTTACAAAACTATGCAATATATAACATAATTAAAAAGTATGTTTTGGAAATTAGAAATTAAGCATATGTACATACAAAGTTTGAATTTAATTATGTACTGAGCAAATTATAAATAATAGATAAATTCAGGACACGCAAAACAATCTTTTAGTTCAAAAAAACACTCGTAAATTAATTCATCTTCACAATAATCTTTAAATTACCATATCGTTTCTAGATTTAAGTTACAGATTTTCAATATCTTTAATTGCAAATAACCATACCTTTAGACAGCGACGAAACTCCCTAAATGTACTGAGGTTCGCAATAACCGGAGGCAACTTGGCGGTGGTGTACGAAAAAAATCTTTTAAAATAGAACTTCTTAAATAGAAGTTCTTTAATATTTTGAAAATGTAAAGGTTGAAAATGTAAGGGAAGAATTTTATAACTATAAAACAAACGGAATGACGGCAGAAAATTCATTATTCTTAGGACCGCTTTCTGAATTGTAATTACTTGTTTGATATGGGACAAGTAGATGCCACGCCAGCAAGTTATACCATATTGAAGTTGCGAATTAATCAAGGAATAATATAAACATTTTAAAAACTCGAAGCTGCAAATATTTCGTAAATAAAAAATGACCTTAATGCATTGCGAGGTTTCTTTATTAAGTAGGCTACATGATCAATAAAGTTTGCATAGTTGGTGTTCTCAATGAGTTCCTAAATAATTCATTTAAACTACCGGTCTAACAGTTTCAATAGCAACACAAAATTCGTTATAATTAGACTGATTGCAAGCCAAAGAGTGATAGGTTAGTGGTTTAAGATCCTGGATTACACCACGCACGTTGTAATACATCAATTTAGACTAGGGCCGAGAATTATATCATGAACGTAAAACCATGTTTTAAATAATCTCATATCATCCTTGATGTCAATTTTCAACGAATCTATATCTGGTTTGGTACATAAAATTGCCATGTCGCCAGCAAAAGCAACAATGTTGCGATGCAATTCAAAATCGAATATCGAATTGCAGTAAATCAAAAAAAGAAGAGGCCCTAATACCGAGCCCTGTGGAACTCCTATATTATATATATTATCATTGCTGTAGATATTATTGATACAAACACTTTGGCTTCGGTTTTGTAGATAAGATTGAAATAATGAAAATGGCACGCCCCGGATTCCGATATGTGATAACTCAGTTTCTCTTTCTCTCTCTAGCTTCACATCCCATGAAGGTATTTTGCCATCCGCACTATGGTCCTCCATCTGTCGCGGTCCATCGCTGTCGTCCTCCAGTTTCGACATCCTTGTGTATGTAGATCTTGTTCGACGTCGCCACTCCAGCGCAGTCGGGGTCGTGGGAACCTTGTAACGTGACCGAGCCATCTAGCTCGATTGGATTTGATGATAAAATCGCAACCTCCAAGAAGTTGCTTTATCTCGCGGTTCATGCGAATATGTGATAACTGATCCATAACAATATGTCATGATTTACTGTATCGAAGGCCTTAGTTATGTAATTAACGGGTGTTAAAAAATCAATTTATTTGTATTTTTAAAACTTTATCTTTTTTGTAATTGTTCAAATTTATAACACCATAGCAAAAATTGTGAAACCTGTCATTAAAGCTGTCACTTAATATGGTTTAAAATTTACTACTTTATATTTGCATAAAACTTGAAAGCTTCTATGAAAGCTACTACATTCGGCGGACCGATGACGGCCAAAATCACTAAAATCCCTCAATGTATGAAACAAACTTAAACATGAGATTTAATTTTGATCAATCAATCCGTATGGGCGGAAATACTGAGACCCAATTTTTGAGCAAAACAGTTTTTTTTCTTCAAAAATCGTCATTTCCGCTTAAATTTATCGACAACTACTCCGTTCCCATATTCTACCAACATTAATTTAGAAGTTTTTAGTTTTAACAGTTTTTCTTGTATCTGATATTTTTCAAAAATTTTTGCAAAAAAAAAAACAAAAAAGCTTAGTCAAACATAGAATTAGGTGGTAACTGAAGACCAGCGTACACAGTTGTGCATAAAAGTTAATTTTGTTTTTGATTAAATAATTAATATGTTATCAAAAACAAATAATTAATATATAATATAATTAATTTGTTATCAAATTATTATGCTTTTTTCAAAAAGAATTCCGATTTAACTAAAAACCGTTAAAATACGGAAGACATTACAACCTGTCATTATTTATATACACATTTGTGTATAGTGAACTTAAATTGAAGCAAAAATTTTTTTTTGAACTTTATGTGAGTGAAGAAATATTATCTTAATTTGAGTTTTATTTATGTTTTTTTAATTTTTTTCCGCAATTATGAAATGTATAGAGGATTTTGCTTAAATTACAATATCTAAATTGAAAACGATCTTACATTGCAACATGTGGCCAACATGTCAGTTTTCAAAAACCATTCTGTAAATAATCAAACGTGTCCCATCAGATTATCGATAGTAATAAAAAAAAATTAGTTAGGTTTTTGATATCACAACACAAAACTATAAAATATTTGTATACTATTTCTTTCAAATATAGTATAAAATATATAAAGGTACCCCGGATACCTTTGTTACTCAAAACTAAACTACTTTTTGCTCTCACATTCGTCTAAGTTGTAAAATGTCTCAATTTTAAGTGTGATCGTAATCTCTCAATTGAACTAGAAGTTCTCATAAAATCAAAACATTTAGTTGTGACTGAAACACACAAAACTAGACGACTAAAAGCACAAAAGATACCCAGGTACTTCGTCACTTTATTTTACTACTTTATTCTACTACTAAGTTAGAAGCACCTTTCATCAAATTCCTAATACAATTTTTTGGATATGAAACAATAATACAAGGTTTTCTGGCTTGTATTCATGTTTCATATTCAATCTATGTAATCTATCTCATCTATGTAAGCTATGGAATCTATGTAATCTATGTAATATATCTAATGTATCATATCTATATAATCTATCTAATCTATCTAATCTATCTAATCTATCTAATCTATCTAATCTATCTAATCTATCTAATCTATCTAATCTATCTAATCTATCTAATCTATCTAATCTATCTAATCTATCTAATCTATCTAATCTATCTAATCTATCTAATCTATCTAATCTATCTAATCTATCTAATCTATCTAATCTATCTAATCTATCTAATCTATCTAATCTATCTAATCTATCTAATCTATCTAATCTATCTAATCTATCTAATCTATCTAATCTATCTAATCTATCTAATCTATCTAATCTATCTAATCTATCTAATCTATATAATCTATCTAATCTATATAATCTATCTAATCTATCTAATCTATCTAATCTATCTAATCTATCTAATCTATCTAATCTATCTAATCTATCTAATCTATCTAATCTATCTAATCTATCTAATCTATCTAATCTATCTAATCTATCTAATCTATCTAATCTATCTAATCTATCTAATCTATCTAATCTATCTAATCTATCTAATCTATCTAATCTATCTAATCTATCTAATCTATATAATCTATCTAATCTATCTAATCTATATAATCTATCTAACCTATCTAATCTATTTAATCTATTTAATCTATTTAATCTATTTAATCTATCTAATCTATCTAATCTATCTAATCTATCTAATCTATCTAATCTATCTAATATATCTAATCTATCTAATCTATCTAATTTATCTAATCTATCTAATCTACCTAATCTATCTAATCTATCTAATCTATCTAATCTATCTAATCTATCTAATCTATCTAATCTATCTTTTCTATCTAATCTATCTAATCTATCTAATCTATCTAATCTATCTAATCTATCTAATCTATCTAATCTATCTAATCTATCTAATCTATCTAATCTATCTAATCTATCTAATCTATCTAATCTATCTAATCTATCTAATCTATCTAATCTATCTAATCTATCTAATCTATCTAATCTATCTAATCTATCTAATCTATCTAATCTATCTAATCTATCTAATCTATCTAATCTATCTAATCCATTTAATCTATCTAATCTATCTAATCCATCTAATCTATCTAATCTATCTAATCTATCTAATCTATCTAATCTATCTAATCTATCTAATCTATCTAATCTATCTAATTTATCTAATCTATCTAATCTGTCTAATCTATCTTATCGGTCTAATCTATCTGTCTAATCTAGTATAGTGATATGAGTAATTGAATATATTTATCTGTGTATGTTTGTATCATAGTTTTCAGAAATAGTTAGAATAATTTTTGTGAAAATTACTCTAACAGTATTTGAGAGAAGCAGGAAATAGGAAACGATTATGTTATGTCTTATTTTTTGGAAAATTTCTCAGTGGTGTCCCAGGTTCCTTCGAATCGACCTAAAGCAAATTAGAGAAAAATATATTTCGAGTACCATGGAATCAATTGCATTTAGACCTTGATTTCGATAAAATTCATTTAGGGGGTCACCAGATGGGTTCGGTTTTACGGCAAAGTAGCCTATTTTGTAAACAATCGGTTAGGAACTCGGTTCGCACTATGAACATATGAAACACGTTTGAACCACGAAATAAAGCAACTTGACAGAGGTAGCGATATCATTGGATTCATCAAATTCAATCGAGTTAGATGACTTGGTCACGTTGCAATGTCTCCACAATAATGGATGATTAACAAAGTATTCCATCAACAACCACCCCGACTGTGGTAGTGAAGACGTCAAACACAACCTACGCATAATAGGATGTCGAAATTAAAGGAAGAGATGGATCGAGATGGACGAAGGACCATAGAGCAGGTGGCAAAATCCCTTCATGTGATGTGAAAGCTTGAGAGAGAGAGAGTCATTCGTTTTTGAAACATATAATAAAATATATTTTATGTACGAGTTTGTATCTTAAAGATCAAACTAAAAATGTCGTAAAATTGTACATACATTTATACAGATATTACGTTTTAATACATTTTTTGCTACCTCACAAAAAGTGTTTTGATTATTGAGGTAGTTTTTATCGTCCTATTTATTCCACGAATATGGAGTGTGATGTAAACGCTAGTTATCCAAATAAGGATAAGTAATTTTTTTGTGTAAGCTGAAAAATGTAATTTATACGGCACCCACCGAAAGGGTTTTCGCATTATGAAATAGATGTCGGTAGTGGCAATGATGTTAACACCATAAAGTTTATTTTTGCATTTATTAAATTACTCAAGTTTCAAAAATTAAAATGAATTAATTTAATTTGGAAAATGTTACTGAAATTATTGATAAGGAAAATATGAACCAACCATGGGGACATAGCAATACTTTTAGAATTATTCAATAGATGGTGCACATAAATTTTATTATGTGAGCTAAATGTGAGCTTTAATGTTCGGCTTTCAAACAGTTGCTTTGCGTGTAAGACAGTAGTAGTACGGGTTATCCAATTCGAGGTTGATAAAGTAGAAGTCTGTATACCGACATCTGTCAAAGATAAACGTCAAGTATGCTGTCATTTATTTAGTTGACATTCTGCCATTTAAGAATATGGAGCATTTAACAATCGACCAACGCGTTAAAATTATTAAATCTGCTGATGCTGATTTTTCGAACAAAATTTTCTTCAGTGATGAAGCTCATTTTTCGCTTGGTGGATATGTTAATAAGCAAAACTGTAGAATTTGGGGCTCAGAAAATCCACAATTGATTGTAGAGAAGCCATTACACCCGGAAAAAGTCACTGTTTGGTGCGCATTGTGGTCTGGTGGTATGATTGGGCCGTATTTTTTTGAGAACAACCATGGACGAACCGTTACCGTCAATTCTGAGCGCTATGGCCGCATGTTAACCGATTATTTTTTTACGAAAATCGAAGATTATGATTTTGACGATATGTGGTTCCAGCAGGATGGAGCAACCAGTCACGTAACACGAGCAAATCGAGATCTTTTGCAAGAGAAATTTCCTGGACGTTTGATTTCGCGATTAGCTGATGTCAATTGGCCTCCAAGATCCTGTGATTTAACGCCTTTGGATTTCTTTTTGTGGGGCTACGCGAAAGATCGTGTTTACGCAAACAATCCTCAAACTCTTGACGAATTGAAAACTAATATTCGTAAGGTAATGGCCGAGACACCGCCCGAAATGTGCCGAAAAGTCATTGAAAATTACCTCAAAAGAATCAAGGCCTGTAAGAAGTCCCGTGGAAGACATTTGAATGATATCTTGTTTAACTAAAAATGGCAAGGATCAATCTGTAAAATGAAATAAAAATTACAATACATTCCGAATATTTTGTGTGTTTTTTTTAAGTTTACTTTATCAAGCTTGAATTGGATAACCCTTTACAAACCGGGACTGTAATAGTACAAATGTTTACGGTGGTGTGGTCCTTCTGTAAGCAACGATAATAAACGAAGGTGGTAAAATGATTTCCGAAAACAAACATGGCCCCTGAATTTCGCCCACATTTTGGCTAATTTTTCAGGTCACCAAACTTACTAGATGTGCGTTATCGATATTTTGCGAATATTTGTAATAGTTGCTTTTTATTGAAATTTTTCTGCTTGTAAACTTCTGTTGTAAATTTAAATTAGCAACTTGAAGTTGGTCCTTAACCGTTTGAGTCCCAGCGGTATTGAAGAAACACTGTCAAAGAATCCCAAACCGCGCAACCGCGCTTTCTCTAAATGAGAGAGAAAGATGAAATGAATGAGATGAAAAGGCAATCTATTGAGACAAACCTATTGTAAACTGTACTATTTACATTAAAAGAAGCTGTGTTATGTACATGCTTTCGTAAATCTGAGCGCGCAACTTCGACAATCGGTAACGCACCGTCAGTTGTTGTTGACAATGTTCGAAATGTGCTGGGGTTTCTCGACATAAAATCTCAACAGCACGATCGCTCTGCTAGGGACTCAAACGATTAAGCAAACAACAATGTTTCCCACTTATGATAAAACTTAAAAGTGTAAAGTTGATTTTTTGGGGAAAATAAATATTATAATTTTGGACTGATGATCTTCAGACCAATTAAAAAATTAGAAACAAAATTAGATCAATAATAAAATGAAAGACTTAAATGACTGGTTGTAATTAGAGAAGCATAATAGCTATGTATCACTAAATAATATCAAACGGAAATAAACTTAAAAGATTTGTGGTCGAGTAATCGAAGTTATAATGATTTGTCTTAAAATACTACTTAGAGATTACAATTATTGGGATAGATGCTTTCACTTTGAACTAGACCCCGTCCAACCAAAACAAATGACGTTTCCTTAAAATCTAGAGGAACACAGTCAAAAGTGGTAGAGGTGCAAATAAAAAATTAAAACCTTTTGTGTGATTTGATACTTGTAAAATGTACCAGCTCTTTTTTCATCTTTTCTAAGATACTGCTTAGAAGTATCTTAGAAAAGTTGAAAAAATCGTTTCTAAGATACTTCTAAGAAGTTCCAACTTATGAAGAAAAAAATCAGTTTTTAATGGACCCAATCCAGCTAAAAAATATGAAATTTCCTCAAAAATAAGGAGAACACAAAGTTTAGTGGTCAAAAGTTGTAGAGGTTAAAATCAAATTTAAAAACTCCATGTACTAAGATAGTTCTAATAGATTACAACTCTTGGTATAAAAATATGGCATTCATGAAGAACTATAGGGTAACAGTGGGTTTATGGTCAAAAGTTGTGAAGGTAAAAGATCAATGCAAAACACAGTTGTCGTAAGACACGTCTAAAAGGTAAAACTCTTGAGATAGGTGTTTTAATTTTATACTAGACCTAGTTGAACTAAAAAACATGACTTTTACATAAAAACCAAGGGAATACAAGGTTTAATGGTCAAAATTTATAAACGTAAAAATCAAAGTAAAACCCTTTGTTCCATGCTACTTCTAAGATGGTAAAACTCTTGGAATAGTTGTTTTCGTTTTGTACTTGGGTCCAACATAAAACATAACTTTTCCGAAAAAAATAACAGAGCACTAGGTTTAACATTCAAAAGTTTTAGAAATAAAACTAGAATTAAAAAAGCTTTTTCCTAAAATATTTTTAAGATGTTACAAAATTTAAGATAACTTTTCACTTTGAATTAAACCCAATCCTACTAAAAGAGATTCCTTTTTACCCCGTAGAGGTAAATCTCTATGTAAAAATTCTTTGCCCTAAAATACTTCTTAGAGGATAAAATTAGTGGGATAGGTGTTTTTACTTTATGCTGAATCAAATTTAACTAAAAAACACGACTTTTTTGTAAAAACTAGGTGAACAATGGGTATATGTGTTTTCGCTGGGTGTGTAATGAAATTCAGGTTTTCAAAATCCCAGTTTTGTATAAAAAGCATCCCGATTTTTAGGAAATCCCGGTTTGAAAATTTTGTTTCCGAAATAATTATTTGGTTTTTATAATGAAATAATGAATATTTAGTGAAATAGTTTTTCTGGAATAGATATAAAATATTGCATTTCAAAATGTTACATTAATGCTTTTTTTATTAATCTTGCAACTACAAAATGTTGCAATTACAAAATGTTGGCTAACAAAATGACAATTATTTTTCTTTTTAGTAGGTGTCATTAATAGATTGTATATATAATCCGCTCTTACGTACGGCACGCAGTGCAACGTGTTTACTGATCCCGGTTCATACGTTCCTCGACGAAATCTTAAGCCGCCCGAAGGGCTAAGCAGGAGAGGCACAGCGACTTCCCGTGTGCCCGTGAAAGTTTTCGATGCCGTCACACACTACAATAATTGCATGGCCGGCCCGAATCAATAAAAAATATTTTTTTTTCAAAAGCAAAACTTTAGAACTAGAAGATAAGAAAACATGGATTTTGAAAACTGGGATTTTGGAAACCGGGACTTTGAAAACCGAGATTTTAAAAACCTGGATTTTGAAAACCGGGGTTTTGAAAAGCGGGATTTTGAAAAGCGTTATTTCGAAACCAAACCCCATTTTTATCTTAGTCTTCTCCGGAAAAGTTATGTTGTTAAGTTAGATTTGGTGTAACACCTGATTTAAGAGTTCTATTTTATTAGAACTATCTTAGTTCAAACTGTATTTATTTCGGTACAAACGGTATTTAGAATAAAGAAAAAGTAATTATTTTTAGTTGGATTTGGTTTAGTACAATGTGGAAAAACCAATCTTGAGAGTTACGGTCTCTTTAAAGTATCTTTAGACCTAAGGTATTTAAATCGATTTTTACGTCGAACGCTTTTTAATATTAATTTAAAGATTTTTAGAGCAACTGGTTTTTATATCGATTTTTCGAAATCGAAATTTTTTCAATCAATTATATTATTTTCAATTAATACTTTACCTAGGAGGATCCCGTGACTATATAATCGAATGATTATTTCCTAAACTTGTCTTAAAACTGCTGTTGTGTTTAGGACAAGTTAGGGCAAACTTCACAATAATTATTACTTATGATTTACAAAACCACCCGTATGTCAAGATATGATGGAAATAAAAAGTTCGTAAGGCCTTAAAGTGTTGTCACCGCCAACTCCTCATTTCAATACGACACGATGTTTATTAGATTTTCCAAAACTTGTAAAATAACTGCACCGAATTCATCTGCTATTTCACTATCAAATTATATGACGCAATTTCCACAGGTGAATGGCCATACATTGGCCGTTAAGTTGTGGAATAAATGATGCATAAACCAGTAAATTAAAGTTTAGCAAATAAATATTTTCTAAAAAGTAATAAATTAGGTTACCCTGTAATTTCGTGGAATTGATGAATTGTCCAATAGTTTTCTGATGCAATACCCCAATTTACTGTTAAATAGCTTGTTTATCACTCTAATAAAATACCATTAATTAAGGGCCAAAAATACCCAAATTATACCGGCGACGACGAGTTAATAAAAACATCACACACAATTAAAATAACAATAATATTACAATAACAATTAATGGGTATAACAAATAGTAAGAAGAAGACACGTATATATTTCCACTAAATTAAATTATTTTCCCCAATTTCCACCGGTAATTTCAATCAACAAAAAAATTCTATTTATTTTCTTTTTCTTCTTCGTCTTCTTCTTCTTCTTCTTCTTTATATCGTTTTACGAATTTTTGATTTTATTTATGATTTCTCGTTTATTGAGAGCGCTGGCAGTTTGTATGGTATACAAGTAGTAAAATGAATTCTTATAATCATTTTCATCTTAAAAAGACATAAAATTAATTTTAATTTTTTAAATAAACAAAACAAAATATTTTTTTCTCGCTTGTGTTTTGTTTATAAAATTAAATTTTTTTTTTACTTGGATTTTTCCATAAATTTTCTCGCCATAATAATAATGATCAAAAGAATTGTATAATTATTATTTCTTAACAGCATCAACACCAGCACAAAAAAAAATTAAATAAAATAAAATTAAAATTAAGAAAATCATAAATAAATTATTTACTGGGTAATTGAAACGTGCGATACTGTTAATCGGTTGGGAAATCGGGTGGCCAAAATTTTTTTTCCAGTTTTATCTGTGTTGGTATATAACTGGAGGCAAAAGCTTTATATACATGTGAGTTTAACTGTCGTGATAGCACCCACCCAACTATCCGATATAGTTGAGTAAACAATTACTAGTGTGAAATGAGAATTTTGGAGAGAAATTTTGAGTGATTCTTGGTATGGTTGTTTTTGTGTATTTTGATTAATCCACTCTCGAGTTGTATTTTCTTATCAACTGGGAAATTTGATTGTATTGTTGTTGGTGTACATATTTTCATTCATAAACGCATATATACAAATCTATACGCTCGTACACTTTGTGAGCTGCGTACAAGTAGAAAATCTCTATTTTGACATCAAAATTCTTGTTAGCAAAATTATATTTTCATCTTCATGTTGAGTGTAAAAAACGTATTTCAGAATTTATTTTTTTTTTTATTATTTTTATTATTTCGTGTGCTTTTTTGTGTAGATTGTTGTATGGTTAGTATAACGTGAGATGTTGAACTGTACGGTAGTGGGTAAATTTAAAAAGAAAAAAATTCGTTTACGTCGCCTTATCGGTACGTCGTCGCTGATTGATAAAAATTCGTTTTATTTAAATTTTAAATAGTTTTGCAACAATAACACAAAAAAAATGTTAAATATATTAAAAATATTTTTATTTGCTTTAATTATTAAATTGATGATAACAAAAAATTATGGTGTTGGTGGTAGTGCTAGTGCTAGTGCAAAGGAATTACTAATTAGTGATAATTTTAGTGCACATCATACCAGGAATGATAATTCGATGGATAGTGAAGCGGAAGACGACGATTCCGAGTACCAAGAGGAGGGTGAAGACTACGAGGATGATGCAAATTATTTATTTAGTAATAAGAAATATGGTGATAGTGATCTAATCAGTGATTCGAATTTACCAATATTTTTGGAAGAACCAAAATCAGTGTTTGTTATGCGCAATAAAAACGCAATACTTTCGTGTAAAGCAGTGCATGCGTTAGAGCTTAAATTTAAATGTAGTGGGAATGTATTTCCACCACTAATAAATCACGATAGTCATGTCGATCCGCACAATGGGATACAATTTATTGAGGTTCAAACAGAGATTAGCCGTAATCTGGTCGAGGAATATTTTGGCAAGGGCCCATTTCAGTGTGAATGTCAAGCAGTATCGGCGCAGGGGAGTATTAAAAGTCAACCGGCCAAGATCGATGTTTCTTGTAAGTTTATATAATTTCCAATTTTTTTTTGTTGTTCCGACGGCCATTTATGTTTAATTTTTTTTTTCAAGACATTAAAAAACAATTTCTTGATTCACCGCCGGCTGCACTTCGCGTCGAAATGGGTAATCGTGCCGAGCTACACTGTACACCGCCGTTAGGTATTCCAACACCAAATGTGACATGGATAAAAAATGGACAACACTTAAACCCAAGTACGAATGTACTACTCACCAATGATAATACAATCGTGATAACTCATGCATCGATTCAAGATATGGGAAATTATAGTTGTGTGGCAGAAAATATTGCTGGCCGCCGTCTTTCAGATGTAACTGCAATCGTTGTTTATTCGAACGGTGGTTGGTCGATCTGGGGTCCATGGATGGATTGTGTCTGTTATGGTAAATCGACGAACGGGCAAAAACGAATAAGAACATGTACAAATCCAACACCGTTAAATGGAGGCGCATTATGCCCCGGTTCAAATATACAAAAGTCCCCGGATTGTATTATATGTCACAGTGGAAAATGGTCAAATTGGTCCGAATGGTCACCGTGCGGCTTTGATTGCATTCAAACTCGACGCCGGTCGTGCGTATCGCCCGAAAATCATCCCGCCAACTATGAAGATATAACGGAACGCGTTGTTTGCCTCGGACGAGATTTCCAGTCGGCTGAATGCCGTGGTGGAAATTGTAAAATTGATCGTGACGATACCGACTGGCCGCTATACTGTGGCTTAGCAATAATATTTTGCGTGTGCATAGCATTCGGTGGCATTATGTCGTATATGGCGAATAAAAAACGTCACATGTCTCCGTACTGTGTGACCCGCACCGAAATATTAAATCCGAACAATAAACAAATCGGTTACGATGTGGTTCCCGTTAATACCGTAGTAACATCGTCGAATTATAGCTACCCGCTGCGGAGTAAAACAAATAGCGGGAAATTTGGATTTCTTAATTTATCGCGTCCGCTATCGGAACACTTATACGACGAACCCAATATCACCTCAAAGTAAGGGCACGATATTAAAATTTTTATAATCATAACTCATTTAATTTAAAAAATATTTTTTCTCACAGTTTTAAATACCCATCGATCGCGGGTGTTCAACCGCAAGCCCAAATCGCCACACTCGGAACAACCGATCATGTTAGTATAGATGATTCATATAGCTCATCTCATTATTCACGTAGTTTGTGTAGTACCGAATCATGTGGCACATCTAATAATACATGTAAATTAATATTAATTAAAAATTCTTAATTAATTAATTAAATAAAATTTGTCCCACCCATCATCATATACCGTTAATATTAATGAATACAAAAAAATATTTCATTATTTTATTTCCAGAGCATCAAATAAATTTAAACAAGACAAAAATATTTAATAAGAATTTTAATTTCTATTCCGATTTCGATCAATTTGAATTGGAATAGAAACGAAATAATTAATTATATGCAATAGCGGGCAGATTAATCCGATGCCGTCGGATTTAGATATGTACGTGTGTGGTTTAATGTATATTTTATATAAGTACTCGTTTATTGTAACTATTTAAAGACTGTGACATAAAAATTATTTAAATTTATATATTAGATGTATAATTAATTGATTAAATTATATAATAATATAAAGTAAGTTTTAATTTATTTTTTAATTTATATAATAATATATATATTGCGAATTAAATTCGATATTTTATATAATTAAATTAGAATGATGATTATACAAGAAACAACAATGTTAGAAATATTACAAACAAATCGTTAGAATAAAATAAGTTAGAGAAAAGGAAATTTTAAATTTTTGTTTTGTCTTTAATTAATTTGGATGTTCCTGACGCAGCGGACGTTGCTCGGTCATAATGGTCGAATCGGAAGCTTTTTTGTGTCGTCAAAAAGGTGGTTAGGTCAAAAATCGTCATTTCCGATTAACTACCAGAAAATCAACAGAAACTGCGCTTTTATATTTTTGTTCCTACTGGGTTTTTTCGTAAATGCTATAGTTTTCAAACCATGTGCGAAAAACTAAAAAAATTTTATAATTTGTTTTTTTTTTTTTCAATATTTGTTATTTCCGCATGAATTCCTGGAATATGATCTGAACCAGTTTGCTAACTTACTTTAGAATCGATATCGCGATGGAAACAGTAACAACTTTTTACTATTCCCATATAATCATGTGGCACATCATTTCAAAGGTTTTGAAAAAAGCAACAATTTTGTGTTCAGAGTATTATTTCACAAATTCACCATTTTGGCGCTAGTAGTTGATTTAGTAGAGATAAGTAAGTGTGGCACGTCAAGGAACAGTTCTTATAGAATGTATACTTATAGCCAACTCGCTCCAGCCAAAAAAATGTCGACGTAACTACTAAAGTGTATCAGCCGAAAAAGGTCAATAATGCAGATTTAAACAACGTGTATCAATTGCCTGTAAATTTTTGTAATGCAGATCTGTATAAATAGCTAGCCGAAAAATGTCGATAAAGCAGTCAAACAATTTAGGTGTTACAGTAATTTCTATTTAAATCAAAAATGTTTATTATTATCAACGTATATTATTCAAAATTAAACTTTTTTATTACTGTGAAAACTGGATGGAATACATCAAGCAAAA
The DNA here is from genome assembly GCA_947310385.1 of Nephrotoma appendiculata. Classification (NCBI taxonomy): domain Eukaryota; kingdom Metazoa; phylum Arthropoda; class Insecta; order Diptera; family Tipulidae; genus Nephrotoma; species Nephrotoma appendiculata. The sequence goes on along the minus strand of OX371225.1, from coordinate 207,611,082 downwards.
CTTCAAAAATTTCAGGTCAATTTTCATGTTGGGAGTCCGGGAAAATTAGATTGAATATATTCAAACAACACACAAAAAAAGAAAATTTCTAAAAATTTACCGTTTTAAGGGTCGTGGTTGGAAATATATTCAAATGAAAGGTCTCAATGTTACTCGCACCTGGAAAAAATTGGGAGTGCGAGAAAACTCGATTGAATATGTCATATCGCATACGCAAAATTTGGAAATTTCTCAAAATTGACCGTTTAAAGTGTCGTGGCTGGAAATAGATTCAAATAAAAATTCTTAATGATGCTCACACCTGGAAAAAGTTTGAGTCAATTTTCTTGTTGGGAGTCAAGGAAACTTGGTTAAATAAAACATAAAAAATTTATATGAAAAAAATGCCGATAATGCAGATTTAATATAACCAAGATTGCAATAAATACCAGTCGAATAATGTCGATAATGCAGATACAACTTTTATGTCGAACAAATTTTTTTTATTATAAATTATGTTATTTTAGTTCTTAAAATCAACTGAAACTATTAAAATAAATATTTTTTACGAAACTATTAGAATTAATATAACAAACCAGCTGTATTAGATGTGTGCGTATAAATATTTTAAATCGAGTGCGTTATTAATGTAATAATTTAAGAAACGTCAGGTAAGTTTTCATGTGATGAATCGGGGAAACTCGAATGATTGCATTGAACACAAAAAAATTGATATTTTCTAAAAATTGAGCGTTTATAATATCATTCCTGGAAATAGATTCAAATAAAATTCTTAATAATGGCCACACCTGGAAAATATTAAAACCAATTCTCATGTGGAAGAGGCCGGGAAAATTCGATTGAATACATCGCACTCACATAATTTGAAAATTTCTAAAAATTAACCATTTACTAAATGGCGTGTTTTAGTAAGATTCATGACTTATTTGTCTTTATGAGAGAAAGTTGTTAGTCTGGCGCTAAACCTGCTAGCTCCGTGTGTGTATCACGAACAAATAATAATCTTATGGCATCCGCAGTCCTACCGTGAACACATTTACATTTTTTTAATTTTTATGTTTTATTTATATATGTTTCTATTATGCTTTTTGTTTAGTTTTTTCGTAATTTTTGTGTTATTAATTTTTCAGTATATTTTTCAATTAACCCTATACCTACTGGCAAGTGACTTTTAGACACATTTCAAGTTTAAATTGACGATACTCGCAAAATATTTTATATTATAATCTGAACCTATATTGTATTCCTCAAAAAAAGTATTTTGGATTCAAAACCATTTATTTATTTTTTTCAAAAATTTTCTACTTGAGATATAGCGTTTCCAATCAATTTCCAGCATATCCTACTAAAATATGTCTTTTACAGACATCATGTAATTACACGCGTATTACATGAATTTATAAGTTTGAATAGTCAATAATTTTTGAAAATACTTTTCTAATTATTTAAAAATTAAATTTGCTCCTTTTCGAAGAGTTTGGGATCTTATAAACAAAAACTTGCTGAAACATTATTTGCCTGGTAAAAACCTAACAATTTATGAACATTTAGTACCATTTAGAGGTCGAGTAGCTTTCAGTCAGTATATCCCGTCGAAGCCCGACAAATATGAGATGAAGATTTTTTGGATCTGTCCCTAGAAAAGCCGGGCAGTTTTGTTAATTTCATTTATGTATTACGATGATGAATTAGATGAAAACTACAAAACTAAGCCATCGATTATATTGTACTATAATTGTACGAAGGGTGGCGTTGAATCTGGATCAACTTGCACACTCATTTTCCGTAAAGCGTAAATCGAATAGATGGCCAATGGTGTAATTTAATGGATGTTTGCGGAGTAGCGGCCATGGTAATCTGGCTAAACTTATATTTAGATTGGAACAAGTTAGTTCAGGAATTATTTATTCCCCAAATACAACGACGAAGCCAAACGAAACTGACAAAGGGCACAGTTGCGACAATCGAGAAGGTTTTAGGCAATACAGAGACTGCATATCAACCGATTCGAGTTCAAAAGCAATCGTTCGTCGTCGATGTTACAAATGTCCTAATAATATAAGTCGCGTGACAACTCAGGAGCCTATCTATTGAATTTGAGCAAGCGTAGAAACCAAATAAAAGACTAGTAAAAATTACATACTTTTTTCTTTTTTCTTCTTTTGTCTTCTGTAGAAAATCGGAAATGAACGTCGAATTCAATGGTTAGGCCCCAGATTTGAAATATGTGCAATTGCAATGTTCGCAAAGAATACTCATAAAAACTTGAAATATACAGACACTACCAAAACAAATAATTTTAATAATATATATTTTTTGAATTTGAACTGAATAAATGAATTAATACTCTCAAAATTAAAAAAGTTATATTATTTTCTTTAAATTTTTACTTGTGTATAAAAGTCACATCTCAGTAGGATATGTCAGTAAATTCACTTAGTTTAAATAGTTAGTTGACTAATTAATGCGTTAATATCGTTAACGTCCACACTCACTTCAATACCATGACTATATCGCTGTCACTTCGAACATCTAATAGGATTCTCGGTTAAATTGAAATTTTTACCACACATGAGGCAAATATCTTGCATACATCCGCTATTTTTTAAAATGTCACATTGAATCTGGATTCTTTTGCGCAAAATATTGATTTAATAATTTTTTGGAACAAACTTATACTTCATGTATAGTTCACCGTGGACCATCATTTAAACACTCCAATCATTGATTCCAGTCTGCTTGCAGCAATTAGGAAATAATATAGGGCTTTCTTTTGTGGAAAGTAATTATTTTTTCCATTTGAATATAAAATAAAATAAATTTTATAAAGTTGTAGAAACAATTTTTATAATATGTTTTTGCACTTGTTTTCATATCTGCGTCAGCCTGCATATCTGCATTATCGACATTTTCGGATGGGTATTTCTTTGGATTTCTTAAAAATTTAATATGTTTTATTCAACCGAGTTTTCCCGGTCCCAACATGAAAACCGACCTGAAATTTTCTCCAAGTATGAGCATCATTAAGACCTTTCATTTAATCTATTTTCAGCCATGACACTCTAAACGGTAAATTTTTAGAAATTTTCAAATTTTGTGTGTGTGATATATTCGATTGAGTTTTCCCGGACTACAAATAGGGAACATAACCTGACGTTTTTTAAATGATACTTATTAGAATACACTTCATATGAAATATTCTCCAAACATGCCACTATAGATGCATTTCACGTGCTACCTCCCCATACATCTAAATACAACATTTAAAGAAATTTCGTTTGGTATATTAGTTTTAATTGTTTCGAATGAAAATTTCTTATTTTAAATTTTTTATTTGGTTTTTAGGACAAAATAAAAATTTCTAATATATATATAATTACTTTCCAGCATACAATTTTAATCTACATTATCGACATTTTGCTGTGATATTGTGGCCTACTGTTTGCAACTTATTTATTTGGTATCAAATATATACGTATCTCATTTCATTGAAAAGGTCTTGAAGAATGTCACGAAATAAGTTTATAATACTCAAAAAAACCGTTTGGCGCAATTTGGCTATCGCCGATAGCCTCGATTTTCATTTACTTGAATTTGCTGGTTTGGTGCAATGGTAATTCTGATGAGATAGATTTCTAGCCAAATTTTAAGCAGTTCAGCATTGTCTTAATTTTTCGATTCATTGTGTTTCATGAAAAACTGTTAACACTAGTCCAATTTTCTAGTCCAAAGTAAAACGAAAATTTATCGTTTAATAATTTCATTATTTATTTACAAAACAAATTAACATAAATATATAATAAAGTCATTGAAAATAAAATATTATTTCAATTACGACATTCCAAGCAGCTGGTAATATTCAAAGAACATCACAAGTACTCACAAGTTTTTGGAAGTTTGCACAGTAACAATTGCCTTTATGTTTTTTTCTACCAGTAATATCACGCTCTTCTGTTCTAGATGACAAACTACTGATAGTAAGACCAGATTCCAATTTCAATCAGTGACTTAAAATTGCTTCAATTCCATTTCTTGTGGAAAAGTGTCTTGTAATTTGAACGTTTTTTGTAAGTTTGGATATTTCCGGCCTAACCATGCTTTTGAATAAATTTGCGTCGGGAATTAGTTGCAGTTTTTAGAAATGAATTTGTTTCTGAATAAATTAAATGCAGGTAACGGTTATATTTTATTTTACAAGAATATTCTGCAACCAACTAATTAATAGTTAATTTATTTGCTGTGTCTTGAGTTTCTTTATCGTAATGCATTGTCGATAATGAAACAATAGCCTTGTCTTTTTTGGGAAATAGGAACACAAAGTAACATTTTTATTTAATCCAAACTCTGAAGATTGAATCATAGTAGTGACAGGTTGAAGCAACACAAATATTTTACAACTCTTGGGCCCTGATTTGTTTCCTTGTGACCTTATACATTCATCCTGGTATATATTTGACCCTTTATAGAATATGATGTGGTTGAATCACATACCCACCAAATTTTTATGCCAAACCGGGCGGGTTTTGATGGGATATATTGCATACCACCACGATATGGGAACAACAAAATTCTCTTGGAGATTTCTATTAAGTATACCCCAAATATTCGAAATAACAGCTGCTTTATCAGACAGTAAACTCTGACTACGAGTATTGCCGTTTTCAAACCGAATATAACGGATTATTGTATACGAGACAGCTGGAGTCCCATTGGCTTTCCATAAATCATCAGTATGTTGAGATCTGATTACACCCGCAAATAATAACACCGAGATATGCATTAAACACTGTGATGGTTACTATCTTCCACTGACGGCGCAATTTATTTGTTCGTTCGGTATTCTTGAACGCTTTGTAAGCCTTTCTAGACCGCAAGACTTATTTGCTGGTCCAGTTGTAGCTGATTTTAATATATGATGAGTCAGATTTCTATGAAATGGGTTCGGTACTTACCCAGGTATGTCGGTTGTACAGAAGAAGAATAAAAAGTTAGTTGTAAACATAAAGGTTAAGAAACCCGCGGTTTTGTTTCAATCAAATTCGATATATTCATTTTTCCAACCGAGTTCCATACAATACGTTTGAGAAAGGTCCTCGTTCCATCCGCATTAATATGTTTTCAAAATCAACTTGGGAGCTTATTTTGGAATCCCACCCGATTTTAACATAGAAAAAGGGTCGTATTGCATTCGGTTAAAAACGGATAAGGTTCATTTAATTTATGTTGACAATTTTCAAGAGGTACCTCTCAATATTATGATCCATTGTAGTCGTTTCCTGACTATAAAAATTATTCGAAAACATTTTTTTTTTCTAAATAGAAATAAATTTTTACACCTCACACGATTACCCCGAAAGCTTAAATCGATATATGTATAGCAACAGGACGCAACATAGTGTAATATCTAGAACTTTCCACAATATGATGTAATATTCAGCAATATATAAAACATCATACAATAGTAATTAACAAGATGTAATATTGTGCAACATCTCGTATCATTACCAAACACCACAAGACGGCTCATCCAGAGGACTTCTAAATGATTTATCCTGAAATCAGTATTCTTTATAATCATTTCCTTGCTTTCGAAAACCGTGGCTCAACAAAATCTATCAAAATAATAGAAGCAAAATAAAATGTTAGAATAGAAGCAAAATAAAATGTTAAAAAATAATAGAAGCAAAATAAAATGTCTTTATACACTATCAGAATCAGTTCTTGGCACTCAAAAATCAATTCACTTGTTTGTGTCAAAATCGTTCCAGACTAATTTTTTTTACATACAAATAGGATCCGGTGCCACTGAAAAACCATTGGAGAACCACCATAGTAAACTATTATTACCTAAATTTTAATCAAAAATTAATTGAGATGAAAAAAAAAATATAAACAACAAAAATAAAAACATGGATAGGTATCCCGGCCCCGCTAGACGACGAAATTAGCAGCCAACTTAATTTACTTCTGGTTTTCGAAAACCTTCCCGCAGTAATTTTTATGACGATCGTCAGAGCTGAAGAATAATTAAAGAACGGGAACTAACCGAAACGACGCAATCGATTTCTGCGAATTAAATGACCACCGAAATAAATTTTAACGAAACCAAGATACATCGCAAACGATTTCTGGTACTCAAAAATACCCCCAACAATAAATTATAAAAAATTATTTAACGGAAACCCGGACCCCATCAAAAAGATGTGAAAGTTTGAGGGTTCACTACGTTAATAGATAACAAGTTAAATAAATTCATACTAGACTCATAACAACGTACATTTCAAAAACGCTGCTATGGGCTCAACACAAAATTCCGCAATATGATGGAATATAACGCAACATGATAAAGATGGCGGATCATGGTGCTACATCTAGTAATATCTCATCATCACATTTTGCAACATAGTGGACCATCTTACAATATCTTTTGAACGCAATATTGCACAACATGGTGCAACATTTGCGCTACATCACACAACATGGCACGATGGATTATCGCATCTGGAGTACTCTTAAATTAATTATTCGGATATCAGAATTCCTTTTTATTTTTATCGATCCATGTATTCGAAAACGTTGCCAAGCGATATAAAATATCGAAAAAGTTCGCAAGCCAACATGACGCAATAAAATGGAACATCACACAACATCAATCAACAAGATGCAATATAAAGCAAAGTCACCCAACATGATAAGCAAGCAATATGATGCAGTATCCCACAACCTAGTACAACATCCCATAATATGGTGAACCATATCGCAGCATCGTGCAACATCCCCCAAATCGTTTAAATCTGATTTTTTAAATGGGACCCGATCCACACTCAAAGGACCTCTAAAATGATATTTTCCCAAAATTGCGACATGTCAAATCCAAAAATTGATCGAATCGAAATTGATTCCTGAAAAATTAAATAATGAAACCCGGCCCGCTTTGGATGATCTATCGATTTTTGACACTCGAAAAAGTAAAATCAATAAATCCGGGTCCAATCGGAAAACCCTGTGAACGGATTTTTCTGAAATTTTACTCACCACGATCGACTAATTGAACTCGAAAATCTTCCCCCGTTAATTTTTATAAAAATCGTGTAACCCTAAAAAAATTAAATAAAGGAACCCGAGGGACCTATTGCGATCGAATCCTCGCAATTGAAAACTCCGTAACCATTTTTTTATTAAAATCGTACGATTAAATAACGAAATCCGGCCCTTTTCAGATTACCAATCGGTTTTTGGCAATTTAAATAAAAATTGTATGAAAAAAATAAAAGCAATAGAGCTGCGCAACCCCAACAGGAAGACTCTGAGAACCGATTTTCACGGAATGGATACTCACCATAATCGACTACATGCATTTGAAAAGCTTCCCTCCCCAAATTTTATAAAAAACGAGCAACTCTAATTGCTATTGCTAAAAAGAATTAATTTAACTTTAGTAACAGGTTGCGATGCTAATGTTCATGATGCATTTGGGAGCAACTTTTCCTGGTAATTTAAATTTACGCTTCTGTTGTTTGTGCCCTTTGATTGAGTCGATTTCCGTTACAGCGAAACTAAACAGTCTGTAGGGTATGGTTGGTCGCACCGGCGCCATGTCCTCAATTATGAACCTCGCAGTGTAGACCGGTGTGAAGTTTTCAACATTTATCAAAAGTGTAACTACACAAATTAACAAAAAGTGTATGAATTACATTAAAAAAATGATGGCAGGGTTGAATTTGTTATTTATCCCACTAAATCTAATCTAAGCTAATCCGCGGCATGTCACTGCGACCTACGGGGTTTTTTGTTTTGTTTAGCGTAAATGGAAAAATGGAAATAATAATTTATAAAGTGTAAACCGGGTCTTGAGGATGTTTAAAGGCCAGTAACACTTAATTCTAGATATGACAAAACAAATTTGAGTGTACTGGCATTTCAGGGACTTAAGGGCTTAAGGGCTGGATTAAGTATTAATGGCCCTTAAACATCCACAAGGACCAGTTTACAATTTTCACGTTATTATTTAATTTACACTAAACAAAAAAAATCGCCGAAGATCGCAGTGACATGCCGCATATCACTCAGGTTTGGACGTGGTATAGATTACACAATGTAATCTACACTGTTGTCGACACGTAATCTATCATGTAGATTGCATAGCGATTTTCTGCGTAGCTGACGTCGACAATGTAGAAAATGTCAACAACCTAAGAAATGATATTAAAATATTTTCTTTATTTTACGTCAGTTATGGCCGGTTGCACAGAAAAATGACTAACGACCGGTTAGTTGTGCACCAGATAAATTTTTTATATGAAATCTGGTTTTGTAGTCAGAAAAAACATCAACGTAAACTTGGTTAAATATATTTTATTCCATGGAAATATTTAACGATTAGTTAAAAAGTTATTCAATAAAAATTGGCTGTTCAAATATTTATACGCTATAGCTAAATATTTCCACGGAATAAAATATATTTAACAAAGTTTGCGTTGATTTTTTTTCTGACTACAAAACCAGATTTCATATAAAAAATTTATCTGGCGCACAAATAACCGGCCGTTAGTCATTTTTCTGTGCAATCGGCCATTAGTCTGACCAACCTGTTGTCTAGCTAATAGATAATTGTCTTATTATCTAATGGGCAAAATAATTTTATAATTTCATATAAAAACACGTAAATTATTAGTTAGTAGCGACGTTAGTATAATTCGTTAGTACCGACTCATACGTTAGACCTAACCTAACACTCATTGGCTGTAAAAGAACGCGATTTTACAACCGTCGCCGTTAAACGTTCATAATAGTGAGCACATGGTGAACCCGGACAACATCCTCATGACAAACATCAGTATGATGAACCCACTTAAAATGTCACCACATATAAAAATTTTACAATAATTTAACACCAATTTACATCATCCAATTCGGTCTCATCAATAATGTACCTGGTTCATATTTTATTGACTTCTATATATAGGAAAAAAATACATCAGCTAATTTATGCATGAAAGAAATATTTGTCAGTTCAGTGAACTAGACATTTTTAGTTCAATTCAACTCCATATTATTTAAGTTCGGCCATATATCAGTAGAGATCAACAAACCTATGTGGCTATGTTTAATAAAAATTGGTATTTATTCTGAAATTAACGTTTTTAGTCTCTGCATCACGCCGATTTTTTGTTTTGTTTAAACTTACGGCTGACTAAATTGATGGTTGGCTCATGCGGGGTCCCGGTCGAAATGGCATATTTTAATACTACATATTTCAAAACGGCATAAGGTTCAAAATAGCATTTTTCAAAATAATTGGATATTTCAAAACGACATAGGCACAAAAATTTTAGTGGAGACGTTTATTAATAACGCTACATATCTTGAAACTAATATCTTTGAATCGATTTTTTTTCGAGGTAAACCGATTCCAATGTGGAGTAATCCGCTACGATCATGCAATTGTGGTAACTAACTAGAAGCTCTGTATAAAAATTTAGGTGATGGAGAATATTACATATTAATAACTTGTAATTCCAATGAAGGTAAATACATTTCTTATACTGCTACTACTACACCTACTGAAGTTTTTATAAAAAACATTTAGAAGAAATTTGTCATATTATAATCAATTTAATTTCATAGATTTTATTCCAAAGCATTTGTAAATTCAACCCTACCATAGGAAATGTGTAATTTGATTTTAGTCGAAATACAAGTTCCTTTTCATTTTACATTATCCTAGAATTTAATCCAAGAATCGTTAAAAAATTTATTCATGTCAAATTTCATCGTGTTCCGTTTATAAATACCCGTATATGTTGATCGTATTCTAAATATTAACGAAAAGGTATGTCTAGATTCATAATCGATTAAAAGATTGCATTTTACCTTTTGCAGTTTTAAAAAATGTCGTTTTGAAAAATGCAGTTTTAACCACCCTTATGAAGCTTTGAAATATGCATTTTTGAAAAATGTTGTTTTGATAAATGCTGTTTTGTAACTCATGCAGTTTTTAAATATGTTGTTTTGAAAAATGCAGTTTTAAATTAATGCGTTCTGAGCGGATCTCGCTCATACGCCTGAGTATTAATTAAAATTTGCTAAATAAATTAAGATTAATAAATCACCAAAATGTTTCTAATTGAAGATTAATAAATCTGAACTAGTTTTGCAGTTTAGAACTGAACGTCAGGAGTATGTTCACGATATTTACATTGTTACAATATTGTAGCAACTGTCATTGTAGAAATGACGTAATAGTTAACTATGAGATTGTCCCAAGTGTCAAAACATTGTTAAAAACATAACCACAGAATTAGGAAGATAAAGAAATTTATTGTTAAAACTGGGATTGCACTAAACATTTTTAGATTTGCGTAGACAAAATAAATTATGAATTTTAAGAGACTGCAATGTTTTATTGTGATACGAAGGAGTTTGTTGTGAATTATCAATTTAAATTTCTAACGGAGAAGCAATTGTGTGGCAGATTATTTTGAATTGTAATATTTTTTTAAAATTAATAATTTTTAATTAGATTAATCTCGATGGAATCGGAATTGGAGACTAACTTTAAAATATTGTTTTTCAGACATTACCCGCCAGTCGCTTAGCTCATTTACCACCTGCCTTATAATCTGAAAAACCATATGCACAGGAATATGTTCTTGCATTAGCCGTACTCCCGCCCGATGCATACGACAAAACGTGGCACGTCGTTCGTTTGCCCAAGATGTTCTAAACAAGACTTTAAACTTAAATGTAGAGTATAAAATTTTCTGCTTTGACCTACGCTACTCTATCCGATCCTGCCACTAATGTCGATGTCGGAAAAGCACTTATTACAAATGGTATAATCCGTGTTGAGAGACGACGTGACCTCAAAATCGCTAAACCGGTAAGACCGAGCGGCTTTTATAAAATACAAGACTAGAATACAATTTTTATTTATAGATTGAAGAATATCAAGCAGTTGAGGCAGCTGCTAAAAAAACTCGTATCGCAATTTAAACATCACAGATGCGGCATTCGTTCACGATACTATTAGACCTCTTACGATTCCTAATGATCTATTATGAAAGATTATGATTTTGTAAAGTTCGATTTGCCTAGAGGACATTTTTTTTTCCATAAATTACCAATCGTAACTAAAAAATATACGAATAGTACGAACTAAACATAGTATTATGGAGCATCAAAATAACCAGTGTATCCATAAAACACAAATTTATTTAAAATAAATATATTAAAAATTGAATTTTGTTCTTTAAATTATTTTTCAAAAACCTACACAATCATCATGTTGCTTCTGATACCTACACCATTAAAAATGACATTTGTAGAGGCAGTCTCGAGTAGGGTTGAGAATGACGTTTGTAACAATGTAGAGTTCGTGAACGAAAAAGGCACGTGTTCATTGTTACAATGTAGTTTCATGAACGATTTTGAGCTGTCATTGTTAACAATATTGTAACAATATAAATATCGTGAACATACTCCAGGCATGATTTGATTTCTGAATATTAGAGACATCTATCGGTGACTAGCATGAACTGACCACTAGTTTAATTAGAAATTTTAGCCATGTTTTTTTTTAACCAATTGCTCGATATCGCGATAGCTCAACACAAATTTAGTCAAATTAAAAATTAAACCTTTTTATTTTTAATTAAATATCTTAGATGAAATTGCATAACACAAGAATTCATCAAAAAAATTGGATTGTTTTCTTGTAATAATTTTTCGTGATACATAGAGGCCATGTACATTAAAATTTGTTACATACGTGTTCGAGAACACGATAAATTGAATTTAAAACAAGGCGAATTATAACAACAACAAAAAATCGACGTCATGCTCATAATTAAAACCTCTAATACTTTGTGCTTGATGCCAATATTTTCGACTAAATTACTGACTAAACCCGTGCACCAGACGTCGATTTTTTTCTAAATTTCCGACTATCTAAATTGATGGTCCTTAAAATTGGTTCAGATTTGTCACTAGCTGACTCGAAGAATTTAGAAATTTTTAAATTTCACTTTATTTATGAAATTTTAATTAAACATAAGACATGAATTGCTTAGTACTATCTCTGAAAGACTGGCCTGAATAAGCCTTTAATTCGGTCAGTCAGAAGTTTGAACAAAAAATTCGGTGTCTGGCGCAAAGTATAAAATCACTTAATGTTAGTTCATACCAGCTGTCAATAGATGGTGTAAAAATTGTAAAATTTTATTATAATTCGTTAATTTAATTTGAGTTTTATCAATTGTCAAAGTATTTATTATCGATGGTAGACAATTATCAAATTAGTACTCAATTTAGTACTAAATATTTAACCCAGTACGCGTTATGGATTCAGTAAGGACTAGAAATAATTAGTAGCTAGTAACGGCTTTTTAGTTTAGTAAGTCATTTGGACTGTGTGTCTCACGCTAATTTTTTATCTAACTTTCGACTAACAAAATTAACGGTGGGTTACTAGGTTTTAAAGGATGGCGCAAAACAAATCGTGTTTGGGGTTAAATTAAAATGTATTAACTTAATTAAGTTTTATCAATTTCGACAATATTTTAATTCGGATATCGACAAATCTGAACTAAATTTGTAGAATACTTTGGTTTAAAACAATTAGAGACATTTAATGGATATAACGGATATGAACTCACCTTCTTTTTAGTTAGTTGGAAATATAGACATAAAAGCGTTGTCAGGCACACAGTATTAACGAAAAAACGGTATGAGGTACACAGTATAAGCTACTTGGAATTATGTTAACAGAAGTTAAAAATATGTTTATCATTCAATCCGCAACTACTAGCGGAATTACAATTGGTTGTCAACGTTGTCTACGTTGTCGTCGAGTTGTCTACGTTGTCGACGGGTTGTCTACGCAATAACGTAAAATTTAGTAGATGACGTGTAATCGCTCATGACTGATATCACTAAAAATAGTACAGAGGGTGCCTGAAATGCCACCACCTATACTCATATTTGTGGTGTTATCTCTATTAAAGCACCTTAAACATCCACAAGACCTGGTTTACACTTTTTACATTATTATTTCCATTGACACTAAACTAAAAAAAAATCCCAAAGTTCGCAGGGATATGCGGCGGATTATAGATTAGATTTGATTTAGTGGGATGAATAGCAAATTCAACCCTGCCATAATTTTTTTATACAGTTGTAGACTTTTTGGTTAAATTGTGTATCTACACATGTGTTTTTTGTTAATTTGGGTAGCTACACTTTTGATAAACGTTGAAAGTTTGCAGGTAGGCTGATTCGCTACAGTTTTTCAATCTTGTTACGGCTTGTTCCACACATCCTCGATTTGATTGCAAGAAGGAAATATACAATTTATATCGCTTACCTATACCAAATATCAATATGGTTAATTGCAATATGCTGCCCGAATTCTACTTCAATAATTCTTTCTCAGGGACTTACACTTCGAGGGACTCACGGACATCTCAAGACTTCAAGTACCGGATGCCAGCTTTTGTGTTTTTTGCGCTAATGCATTTTACGTTGAATTTGATGTGGATTCTGGCTCATTGTGGTGTTGGGAGAAATGTGACAATTGATACTTTAGTCAAAGCCGGGGTACATTCGGACTTCATTAGGTAGGACTCTATAGCACCTTGCACCTGTACTAAAGAAAGAATTTAAAAACACATTTTTTAATAAGCGACGCCATGTCTATGAAGAAAGAGCAGTTATGAGTCTTGGTCGGTATTCTTACTAGCCTAGGCCACTTTAAACTTTATTTACATAACGAATTAAGCGGTCGATGACTGCAGTTGTGCAGGTTTTGACGGCGCTCGGTTTCGGTCTCTTACCAATTGATGTTTGAATGTAGGTCAGTTGTTTTGCCTGTCTTGATTGAAGCTACTGCAGTTTACCAGAGCATCAGATTGCATTTGCGAATTGAAGTAGAATCCTCGGTTGCATCATGGGCTCAGTGTGGTATTGAGTGCGGAATATGATTGGGTTCCAGTCAATTTTAAAAATAATTAACAGTACACATTGAATAAATGTTCTCTAGCTCGCCCAATAAAATATTGACCTGCTCTGCCGGCCATTAAAAATGAAAATAAATTCAATTTAATTCGACATTAATGACATAGTTTTCAATTTTTGATTCGATTAATTTCGACCGAAATAACAAGTTAACCAATTAATAAAAGCGAAGCAATAACGAGTTGCGTGTGGTCGTTAATTTGTGTTTATTGGTTTCGTTTCATTAATTTTTCTATTATGTTCGATATCCTCAATTTGTAATTCTATACTATATTGAGTTATAAAATGAAAAGAAACAAAAAAAAAAAAAAATTCTGTCTTGAAAAAAAATTGTCACCAAAAATTTGTTGACTGTCGGTCGTCGCGTCATTTCTATATAAACATGCACATTTTTGTCTGTTACGTTGAAAAACAGGTACACAAAACATCAAAGCGCCACATACATAAATATATATGTTGTGTAAATACATTAGCATAAAAATTTAATTATAATTTTATGATTTTATTTGTGAATGTGTTATGTTTAACGATTTTAACATGAAACGATATACCATACAACTATCGGAGTCATAAATCAAAACCGGAAGTTAATATTTTTATTAAGATAACACTCTCTAAATATAATGTTATATACAACAAGTACATTCAGACTTCGGATATTTTAAATACATAAAAGAGTAGAGATTATTTACGTTTTATGAAATTTATGTATGAAATTTTCAATTTCCGTCAAGTCTTAGAAAAATAGAGAAAAACAATGGCACACATGAGGTGAAAATATTTTCCAAAATTTTATTTCCGTATTTATGTACGGTGCTTCAGGACATAACTATACCAAACGAGTGACAATTTATGACTTTTACTGTTTGTTGGTTGTTTTTGTGATTTATAGACTACCATGTTTGGTATTTTTCCCGTTCGGAGGGATACAAATAAAAATTCAAAATTGAAAGGTCTTAGTATATAGAAAAAAAAGTACTCATAAAACGAAATACTTAAGTATATTTTTAAAATGAGCTTTTCTCTCTGTATATATGTACCACATTAAAATGGAAAACTTTTAAAATCAACTTATCACAAAACAAAATTGAAATTTCCCTTTTTTTATGTAATAATTTTACTTCCTAATATCCCCAGCATAGCGCATAAAATATAACCCAACGCAGTAAAATGGGAAAAAGAGTTTTGGAAAATGTAATTTACATTTTCTTTTATTTTACTGTTCCTTTTATTCGAAATCCTTTAAAATTGTATTTACACAAAAGCTTATTTATATACATATAAATATATAAAACACATTCGGTGGCTATGCCTATCGAAATCATCATTATACCATAAATATTAAGGACTGACATCGACAGTGGTGCAGTATACGAATAATAATACAACCATTTGCGAACGTAAAAAAACTGACATAAACACGAATGAGAATAATTTTTAAGTGCGTGAACCCATATGTTACACTAATAATGGATATTGATTTCAGTTTTATTTTTCTGCTGAACTTTCCAACACACAGAAAACTTTGGAAATGGGAAAATGGCCAAAAACTAGAATAAAGATTCAAAAGCGTACACACACAACAACATAAAATATATACAAAAAAGAAAATTGGAATTTATCGGGAAATATAAGATGAAAATATATAGAGCACACACGTGACTGTTGGATCTGTGTGTATTTAGCGAAACTTGAAAAAGATTAATGACAATTGGAGATTTATAGCAAATTTTTTGTGTGTATATATTTTAACGGGGGCCATGGGTACGGCGCCTTCAATTTGGTTATTTAATCTACACGTGTGTTTTGATGTCAAAATTTACTAGAAACATGGTGAATTGGAAAAAAATGTGAAAACACAAATAGCTTGCAAACAATTAGCTGATTATGGCACAATTTAGTAATGAGCAAAAACAATTAAAAAGTTTTTATTATGACGGATTCGAGTTTAGCTTAGCTGTTCCCAATTGGTTCGAACGACCATTTTTAAAAAATCGTTTTTAATAATTCGACCATTTCGGGAACTTATAATAAAAGTGGTTGGTCCCAAGAACTAAAATATATCAAAACACAAAAATTATTGGAGAAAATTAGACGATTATGGGATTATCTAATATCATTCCTTCGGGAAATACTATTGAAAATATTATTTCCGTGTCATGTGAAGATGTCACACCGGGATGTGTATTTTAAATTTTAAATGCAAAATTTGCCGTCATTAAGCTAATAAGTGGTTTTTTCAGTAGTCCTCTAGAAACGGGAAATGAACAGCAAGAAATAGAAAATTTAGGAATTTATGCACATTGGAAGTTTTGCAACTCCATTCTAGTCAGTTACATCTTATAATCAATACGAAAACACAATCAATCTAAAATAAGCGTTATATGTATAGCCGTTATTTGTGTATAAATTATTTTTGAAATATCCCCTTTCTAAAATTTTTGGGCAGTCTACACGTATTTGTCGACATGTCGCGGTGTCAAAAATAGTGTAAACAATTGATTTCTGTGTAGACAATGTCGATATTTGGAAGAGTATGTAGACAATGTAGAATATTCCTTTTTTTTCCTCCAGTATGATATTAATTCTTATATAGTTTTTCAGTACAATATGGGATTTTCCGAATTTTAAATTAATTTTTACAAAGCATGTGGTATGTTTAAAATGGTTCAAGATATTCAAAATATTGTGTTGGCCATGTATCTGTTTTAGTCATTAACAAATCTTTCTCATACCAGAGATTTTACAATTTTTGCCTTAGATGTCACACTTAATTTTTTGAAATATTTCTGTCAACTGCCCTCGGAAATGGAAAATAAATTTTTGGGAACAAATTTTTATGGTTATAAAATAAATAAAACTTAGTAGAAAATATCAACTTGACCTCTAAATTTCGGCTTCGATCTGTTTTTTTCTATTCTTCCAATACTCCAAATTTTTCGATTTTAATAATGTGGCAATCTATAACTATCATTTACTTTCGATGCAACCTATATACGGTACCATGCGAAATTTCCTGCACTATGAACTATAATGTGGTAATGTATATTGCTTGTGATTAAAACAACCGTTGACTTGATCAAAGCTATCGGGCGAGATCCGTTGGCATTGAATTTCTAGAGTTGATTTATCATCCAAATCCATGTTTATAAGCCCATGCAGTAGTATACCACCTAAAACACTGTGTAGTGCAGTCTACCGGTTGGATTAGCTGTTTAAAGACATAATTGATAAACTTGATGATGTTCTTATATTTAGTAAGAGACTGAACGAAGAAATCGATATAACGGTTCTTGGTGAGACTTGGGTTACGAGTAATCACATAAACTCATTTCATGTAAATAATTTTCAAGGTATTTTCTCTTGTCGTGACGATAGAATAGGAGGACGATTAGCAGTTTTTATTAGAAATAGCTTAACATTTTACATTTTAAAGTGCGATGATGGCTATTTTCCGTTTCATTTCATATGTGTTGAGCTTTCCCAGTATAGTTGTACCACAAGCAATCAATTAGATTTTTCATTTGAACTAAAACATAAAAACAAAATTGATTTCTGATAATTCCAATGTCATCGTTGTATCTGTGATTTTTTGTTAAACTGCGTATACGTATACGCAAAAAAACAAAATATTTTTGATTGTATGCGGCTATTTACAGAAAACGAGTACGCAGTTTGAAATTTTACCTTTACATAGAATGAAATAACTCTTTTAGGTTGTCTCTGGTTGTACTAAGCTTTGATCCTTTTATAGACCGCCTAATTGTGATGTGGAAATGTTTTTAAACTTTCTGGACACCATTGATATAAATAGGACAGATACAACCATTGTCGTAGATCTAAATATTCCCATAAATAAGACCTTGAAATTAGTCTCTGATTATAAGAACATATTGATGAGTTCCAGGATGATTGAACAATTTTTTCAGATATTAGTGATCATAATTTTATTTTTTCTGTATGAAACAAGGTGTGAAGGAAACAACTATAAATTCAATACATTGCGCTCGACTCAACACTTTTGTCATCAACTAATCCTCTGGAAGTATACAACATAATTTTCTAGATAATATTAGGCCAGATAATATACGTAATTTGGTTGTAAAGCGTAACGCTACCCATTTCTCCGATGTTCTGGCTAAATTAATTAATACAATTTATGAAACTGGTGAATTTCCCAATAATTTAAAAATTGCTAAAGTGGTGCCAGTTTTTAAAAGTCATGATAAGACTTTAATTTCTAATTATAGACCCATTTCCACCTTGTCCGTATTTGATAAAATCATAGAAAAAATCTTAAACACCCGTTTGATTGTAGTGTATATTATAAATTATTGATCATTTTTCTCTTAATGGTTCAATTTAGTGTTACGTAAAGCAAAGAAGGACACCTTCGGTGTCGATACAATAAAATTGTATCGATATTAAGAAAAATTTTATGCGGATTATTGTGATGAGGTGCTTTTTTTTAAACCAAACTGAATTGTTATAATAACGTTTTGGAAAACTAGAGTGATGGAATCGAGTTTAATTTGAAAATCTGAATCTAAAGTTATGGCCCAATAAATGTCACCCAAAATTGTAAACCTGTGTTAAATTTCTATAAATTCCACTTTTCTGTCACGCGTTGCTTTGATCGCACATTTGTAAAACATCAGTATGAATTCCAGGTAACTCACTTAAGTATGTTATTTAATATAAATAGACAATACTTCTTCCTCTATGTACTATAGAACAGTAAACTGCTTGATCTCGAGTAAGAGCTGCGATATGAATATTCTCGTCACGTGATGCTCCAATAAACACGAAAGTTCACAAAAGAAATCTCTAAACTGCCCAAATCTGAGCCAACGTGACACTATTCTGGTAATTCCCTGGGAATAGGGAATTGGGGAAAGATTTTATATGTAATTTGTATTTTAAATGTTTTTTTCTGGCATACTGAGGTAAAAAGCTGGTGCTAATTTTTTTGAAAACAAAGTTAAATTGGGAATAATTTTCCCTACCAATTTAGATATGGAAAAATTATTCCCAATTTATAAATATATACATCAAACTTTGTTCCTCAGTAGGCCGGAAAAAAACATTTTAAATAGAAATTACATATAAAATCTTTCCCCAATTCCCTATTCCCAGGGAATTACCAGAATAGTGCCACAGTTAGAGCGTTTTAGTTATTATGAATTTTTCCATGAATTGTATCTTCGAAAAATTCGTTTCGCACATTTTTCGGGTCCCAAAGGAATTTACTATGAACAATTCATCGAAATAAAATTATATCGATGTTGAGTAGATTTTGAAACGAATTACTGTGATGAGGTGTATAATTTATTTGAATTAAACTGAACCCTATTAAAGTTAGCCCAAAATTTTCCAGCCGAAAGATGGTAATGCAGATAGTGCGTTTGCTATCTCAGCCGAAAAAAATAATTTATATCCGAAAGGTATATTACTTGATATACCTGCACTACCACTCAAAAGTGTTTAGGCACCCCTTTTTTCATGTATTATTGATACAGTATTATGTTTAGGAAACAACATTAGAATAAAATGAAATACTTATCTGAAACGCAGTTTCATTACATAGCCACCATCTATATAAGGTTAATTTTACTACCGCTTGGTTGGATTGTCGTAAACTGTTTATTACGTTACAATTACAATAATAGTCAGTAGGAATTTCCAGAAAAATTAATCAGTCTGGTTTATTCTGGGTAATGATGTTTAAATTGACTTTTAAAAGATTTCAGTGAAATGCGTCAAATACGATCAGTTGCAGTCTGATATTTATACTGTTAACATCGTAAGCGAAATATCGAGTGACAACTATTTAAAATGCCTCCAAGAAAAGAACCAAGTACTGAAACACGTGTGCTTATAATAGCTTAACATACAGCTGGCATAAGTAATCGACAGATTGCAAAAAAAAGGAATAAAACCACGCTACGGTCGGTTGTAAAGTTCAAAAATATCGGGAAAGTGACAGTTTTTTTTTAATAAAAGACGTAGTGGAAGACGAAGAGCGATAACATTTGTAGATGATCATAAAATAGTGAATATAGCAAGCTAGGGTGGACCAAACTTTCGACAGTTCCAATTTCTAACGGGACACCCCTAGTAATGTGAGGTTATGTTAAAAACTAGAACAGAAAAAATATTGGGTCGATCGAAGTTCGATAAAAATGGTATTTTTTTTTATTTTTCACTTTCAAACGAACAGAAAAATTATTTAAATTTTTTTAGACGCAATAAAAATTGTGGTGAATAGAGGAGATACTTACCTTTTCAAAACATCAAAGATAACGAAAATCGGTTAACAAATAGCGAGAGTATTGCTAATTTTCTAAAATACAAAAACAAGACCAATTTTTTACTATATTTTTTTTTATTATTAATGCATAATGTTTCTTCTATACAATGATATTACGAATTAATTTTTATGATGAAAATTATCAATCTAGGATGACCTTCTACTCATTAAGGATGTTTTGTTATATGTTGCAAACTTCTGTGTGTAGTCATTTACAACTTGTAGTAAAATATTGTATGACATCAACATTTCTTGTTAATTTCTTACTTTAATCTTGTATTAACTTAACACCACGTTCTGCAATATCATTTGCGACTTTTATTTGACTGATAGTCTTCCTTCCGATCTTGAAATTATCATCTTGAGGTCACATATTCGGATTTTGTATAAGAAAAGTTCATCAATAGAATGTCCAAAGTCGTGGACTTATATATACTTTCGCTGTCACTCTCCAATGTCGAAAATAATGCTTGTGAGTCTATTGGCATTGATTTACGTTTCCTTCAAGATATCTTCGTTTACGATTTTTATCTGCCTTCATACGTTCAGATTTCCGTTTCTCTTTTTCAATTTCATATCGACTTGCTTAAGCCAAATATCCGAAACTCCCTTTCTCATGCCCTAACTCCGCTTATCGCCTTCACTGGTCATCATCGTTTTTATCGAACTTTGCGCTCAAGTCGCGGCCTCTAAACGACCTTCGATCGACCCAATATTTTTTCTATTTAGGTTTTTAGCATAATCTCACATTTCTAGGGGGTGTCCCGTTAGATATCTCAACATTTTTTTCCCCCATACAAACGTGGACCACCCTAAGCGAGACGAATAAACACAAAACAGCCCCGGAAATAACCGCAGAATTAAATATTGGTCAACCAAAACTAGTTAGTGTTTCTACGGTTAAACGGCCTCTACAGGAATCCGGACTCCGCATGGCCGTGTTGCTATTAAAAAACCATTACTAGTAAACAAAATAAGCAAAAGCGTCTTAAATGGGCCCATGTACACCAACATTGGACGATAGTAGATTGCACCAAGGTTTTATGAACGGATGAGTTCAAATCTGAATTTTTGGTATCCGAATACGAATATTCGTGAGAAGGTCTGTAGGTGAACGTGCCAGTAAAGAGTGTATTGCCGCTACCGTAAAGCATGGAGGTGGTTCAGTAATGATTTGGGACTATTTTGCTGGTACTAGTGTAGGCGATATTGTGAAAATTGACGGAATACTACGAAAAGAATGGTACCGACAATTTTTGGAGATCCACTCAATACCCTCAGGAATTTGACTTTTGAGTCAAAATTTTATCTTTCATCAAGAAAATGATCCAAAACCTTCATGTAACTTATGTAAAGTCTATCTTCACCATTTAGAGGATGAAGGAACAATTAAAATTATAGAATGGCCTCCCCAGAGCATTGACTTGAACCCTATTGAATTACTGTAGGAAGAATTGGACCGGGAATTAAAACAATCAGCTCCAAAATCAGCTACTGTTATGTGGAACAAACTTCAATCAACTTGAAACTCAATAACGCCAGGAATTCGGACAAAACTTATTGTGAGAATTGAATTTGTCGCCCTCGTTAGCTTAGTAAGTAGAGTGCTTGCTCTGTTATACGGGGGTCCCGGGTTCGATTCCTGGTGGTGCCCAGCAAAAAGTTACGACTGGGTGTTTTAACGTGTTATATGTTATTTATATATGTTCACGTCCATTTTCAGATTTTCAGATTTTCAAGCAATAGTAGTTACGGCTTTGTCCTTAAAAAAAAAAAAAATTAAAAATAAGTTAAATTTAAACTGAGCATTTTAATTTTGACATTTATTTAGTATAATGCGTGTATGTACCTAAAAAATAAATATTTTCATATTTTTACTGAGTTTTTATATGTTTTATGCTGTTCTTGACAATCCCTAAATACTTTTGAGCGGTATTGTAGTTCTATATCTAATATGTTGAATTTGTAGGTCATAATCCCAGGTAACCCCACAAAAAACGTGTGCAAGTTTAAAGGCGATAGGGGAGGGAGGGGGTGTAATTTGATATTTTGTACTAGAACCCCGAAGTTTTCGAAACTACTTAATTAAATTAGTTCAGTAACATTTGAGTAACCTGCAATCGATGCTGTACCTATATAAACTTTATTCTTAATTACACCCCCATCATATCCTCTTCAGACTTGTCCCAAATTTCTCGTAGGCGTACCTAGGGCTATGATCTATCTAATAGACATAGTAGTTTCGATAAAAGAAGTGGGTAATTTAAAAATTCAGAACGTTTTATTAATTTAATTTCGAAAATTTCTAAATTTATTGTCATTTACATGTCATAGGAGTTGGACCAATTTGGTAAAATTATTTAGTTCCTGACTGGTTTTTACTGTATTCTGGTTATTTAGAGGTGATAACAGAACTAGGTATATCGAGTAATTTCGGGGATAAAATGTTTTTTCGGCTGGGATAGCAAAAATTATATCTACATTACCATCTGTCGGATGAGATAGCGAATACACAATCTACATTATCTTTCGGCTGGAAACGCTCGGCTAATTTTAACAGTATCTTCTTAAAGTTAGCTGGAAGTTTACAGCCGAAAGATCGCAAAAAATTGATAATGCAGATAGTGTCTTCGCTTTCTCAGCCGAAAGTATATAAATGCGTCATCGTTGATCGACATTCTTCAGCCGAAAGTTATCAGCCGAATTATTAATTTCAACAACATATCAACCAATTTGAATTTATTATTATGCGGTCTGTTCTAAAACCTACTTATATTTAAACATGTGAAATACAAATGTTTAAATTAATCAATCATTATTTGATAAGCAATATTGTTAACCTTGCTTCAAATGAACACAAAGTATAGTGGGGATGTTACTATAGTCATTTGAGAGGCCATCATGTTAATCAACTTTCGCCTAATTGTGGAGAAATTCTGAAGGGGATACAGTGGTGTAATTTAGAAAAATTTCGGTAATTCAATATATCGAACATGCATTGAATGGCCTGTCGTTCTATGGTTAGCATGCCTTGTCATTGATGCCAATATGGTCCCTTGATATGCCATCATGTTTGTCAACTTATCGAAAAATTTTGATGGTGTTGATGGTCTGAGTCTTTGCCGCCACACAAACACATATTCGTTCACACATATACACACATACACCGAGTCGTGGAGAAAATGATTAGCTGTTACAACATGATTAGATATTTCAGAGAGATTGAAGCTTTTAAAAAAGCACAAGTAGAATTACACGTTGATTTAAAGGAATTCCTCGGTTGGAATTTTATACACAAGCATTAATGAGGACTGACGATAAAACACAATTTAAACCTCACGGCATCTGTAAACAATTTAGAAAAAGCACATACAGCTAAATGAATACCAAACTCATGAGAATAAGGTCCACTCATTGCTAATGAGTATGATCTAATTAACCTGTGGGTGTATCGTTTTCTCGTTGTCCTTATCTCTGTAAATATTGATATAAAAATAAATTTATTAAATTATGTAATTATTTCTATTAAGTTTTATTTTTTATAATTAAATTACTTATCTTGTTGTTTGATTTGTGATTTCATAGTGAATGGTTTATAAAAATACTTGGAGAAATAGCCAAGATACACATATTGTGTGAAGATATAAAAATAAAATATAAAATAAAAATCATTTATAGTTATTTAAATCAAATGTGTAAATTTATTAATATAAAACCTAAGTGATCGTTAATAAAAAGTGAACTTGCTGTCCAGTATAATACATCAGCAATAGAAGAGCTGATGTGGAGCTGCAAAATAAATGTAATTAATATATAGTGATAATATATATATGCTATGACTAAATTCTTCTAAAAACCTTAATGTTTAATATTTAAAGAAAACACAACTATTCCTTAAAATAATATTCCTGATCTCAATTATATATACACAATGAGAGAGAACATTTAATTTTGAACTTTTGAATAGCTGCCAGATGTAGTTCAGCACATTTTTAACATCAATATAGTTGACCATGACTTTTATGTTAGTTTTTTAATTTTTCACCAAGAAAATGACGTTTCAGATCGCATTCATCAGGAGCTATAACAGGACAAAAAAGTAGAGGCAAATGATAAAGCAGCAGAGGGTAGGTGATAGGCAGGTTAAATAGAATGATGAAATGACTGAAGACCTTGCATTTGGTATGAAGGAAAATCGCGATAAGACAAATAAAGAAGACAAACAGAAGGAGAACGATCAAATGTAACAAATTGATTATCTGCATAACACCTGATAATTTCTTTAATGTCTCGCGCACTGCAGTCATCAATCAGCGTAAAATACTTTATAGTGGTGTAAATTTATGCAATGTACTTTCCAGATACTTGCAAGCAGAATTGATATTGATGATTGGTACCATACAAAATATTCGAATAAACCACTCTTTTTTAAGCAGTGTAATATCATTAACCGTTTGAGTCCCAGCAAGTAACGCTAACGCATTACAAACAACCTAAAACCATTCGTCTTGTTCTCATCGCTACGTCACATTTATTTATTTTTTTTTCTCAACATCGATCGCACTGCTTGGAACTCAAACGGTTAAACGAAAGAATGTACTGAAACAAGTTGGCGCACAAGTTCTAGTCGGTCAAGTTCTATATACATAGGCAATAAAAATTGAACGAAGAAAAAGTTTCTTTTGTTTCATAGTAGGGATTTTGCGGAGGAGAACGAAAAGATATATAAGCCCATGGACAAATATACAAAGGGCAGTCGATTATTAACACTAAGTACTAAAATTCATCGATTGAGAAAAAGACCAACAGAGGCCCACCCTCAAAAAATCATAAATATTCGATTTTGTGCCAACAAATAAATAGTTAAAAAAATCAGTATAATGAGATCAAAGACTCTGAAACTATATAATCAATAATTGTTTCTAACCAAATTCACAAAATGTTTTGCAGACTTGCCAATGTCTTTTAAATACGAATGGTCATTAAATAGAAATTTCCAAACAATACGAATGACACTATTATTATGGTGCCTGTACCATCAAATGAAGGACCATCATCACCATAGATACACAACATACCAATAAATGACCATTTTGATTTATATCTCCTAAATGATATCGCCATAATTTAATTTAGCAATACTCCATAACCACAATACAAACCAACACAAAAAAATAAAAATTTCGACCAAATTGATGAGTGAGTGAAAAAAATAGTAAATTACATTGGCATTATCATGAAAAATTGATAACAATCAATTTCAATATTTCAACTGTAAAGTGAATTGATTTTTCCTTTTCTCAATTCCTTTCCTCCCAAAAACAAAAATAAATAAAAGAAAAACGAACCAAACGAAAAGGAATACGATATATTTTCATACACACGCAGAAAAGGTCAAAGTGATTTTGATAAACTATCTGCGGTATAGCAGAGATCCGTACAAAATCTTAAAAATTATTGGGTTATCCAGTAATTATTTATTTTGAATCGTTTCGTTCCGATTTATTTAAAAATTTATTATTATTTAATTGGAATTAAAAAAAAAAAAAAAAATATCACAAAAATATATTTTTATTGGTTCGACGAAGATTTTTTTGGGAATTTTTTATTGGAAAAATCATAAATTTACTTTTATTTGAGGTTTTTATTGCCTCATGACTTAATTTGATGGTTCAAGTTGTTTTTTCTTTTTTATTTTTACTTTTATGTTTGGTTGATGATGAGACTTCAAGACATCGATTTCGTTTTTATTTTAAAGGAATTTAAGTTCAATATTATTAACTAAATATACACGTACCTTTTAGTTAAGTTGTTTTTTCAACAAAAGACATATAAATCATAAATTTTATTTGTATATTTGGCAGGTATATAATAATGTGGAGAACGATGGCAATAACATGATTTTTGGTATATACATAAAAAGTATAGCGTATAGTTCTCAAGGATGTCTCAAAGTTATGAGGGAAAATTATATTACCAAAATAAATCAATGTGAATAGTTTGGCATAGAACTATGGACTGTGCGGTGTAAAATATTCGAGTATACATGTCAGAAGGATTTAGTATTACTAAATGTGACTAGGTACTGCTAAAACATCAGTGAAATAAAATAAAAGAATAAAATCGAATTGGAACACCAATTTTTGGCAACTTTTTCACAAAAATCTACGTTTATTTTACTAATACCATGAATAGTGTTGGTTTTAAAAGTAATTGCGTGTCTGTGGAATTAACCAATGATTTACATAACCCAAACGAAAAAGTTCAATAGAGTTATATTGCATGATCTGGTTGCGCAGTTCACTTCTAAATTTTTGGAGATTACACGGCCAGTAAAGTTTTCAATAGGTTGAGTTTGTCGTGCGATGTTTGGCATATTGCATCATTTTGTTAAAACCACATATCGCTCAAGTCAAAATCATCAAATTCATGCCAAAAAGAATTAGTGATCATGTGTCTATAGTGTTCTCCATTGACTCCAGATCATATAACAAACCAAATTGTTAAATTTTGTGAATGTAAACGGGTTTCATGAACATCAAGCTATTCACTCCAAATGTGACAATTGTGTTTATTTACGAAGCCAGTCAGAAATGAGCTTTGTAGATGTTTTCTCTACGAAATATTAGATCTCAATCTGCAAAATTTCTACGCAATAAATTTGATTCAAGTTCTCGAGTCAACTGAATTTTATCCACATGTAGCGCCATTCTTATTTTCTCTAGGAAT
The DNA here is from genome assembly GCA_947310385.1 of Nephrotoma appendiculata. Lineage (NCBI taxonomy): Eukaryota > Metazoa > Arthropoda > Insecta > Diptera > Tipulidae > Nephrotoma > Nephrotoma appendiculata. Next base: position 207,584,030 of record OX371225.1, on the reverse strand, counting down.
TGGGAATTGGGAAAAATATATTCATAGCATTTTTGTCTAAATTGTGTTTTTCTGGCCTACTGAGGAAACAAGTTTGGTATAAATATTTTGGAAACAAAAGTTAAATGGGAAAATATTTCTCCCTATAAAATTTGTGTGGAACAAAAGTTTCCTAATTTACTTTGTTTTGAAAATATTTACACCAAACTTACTTCCTCAGTAGAGGCCAGAAAAACACAATTTAGATAAAAATGGTATGAAAATATTTTTCCCAATTCCCTATTTCCAGAGAAAGCTAGAATAGTGCCATTCTTGTATTTCCCCGAGAATAGGGAATTAAGGAGAGAATTTATATGTAATTTCTGCTCAAATATTTTTTCCCAGGCTACTGAGGAGAAAAGTTTGATGTAAATATTTCTAAATTAGGAATAATTTTTCCATATCTAAATTGCCAGGGAAAATTATTCCCAATGTTATTTTGTTTTCAAAAAATTAACTCTTGCGTTTTACCTCAGTATACCAGAAAAAAAATTTCAATAGAAATTACATATAAATTCTTTTTCTAGTTCTCAGTGCCACTGGTAATGCAAATCTTTATGAAGAGTATTTTATGTGCTACCGTGTTCCCGATTTTCATCCACACTTTGGTTCATAGCATCGATATTATCAGCCGTACTGTCACATTTTTGACGGGTTAGATTCTTAACGTCACAAACACTACCATTTGTCTCTAATTTTTGAAATACATTACTGATATAAAATATATAATACTAATTAGATCCCTCGTTATATAGAGTTTGGAAGTTTATGGAATTTGCATAAAAATTTATTTTTAAAATGATTTTTTAAAGAACTTCTGGATTGGACTACATAGGGCGGATCTGGACCATTTCTGAAACGAACCTTTACGAAGTTTCTAAATTTAAAAAAAGTATGAGAACCCATAAAAAAGTAGCAAAATAAACGTGTCAAGTGTTTTTCATTTCTGACTTTAAAAAGTGTAGGTTCTGACGATAAAAGTGTAGGAAACAACAATAACGATAAGTTATACAACAATGCTCAACCAAACTAAAAATTTATTCCTAATTTAGATTTAGTCACAGCACATAGTATAACTTATGTCAAAATATACAGTGCATCCGCAAAAATTGACGTAAGCAATGCTCCATACGAGTATTATGGCAATCAAAGGAAAATCTGTGGAAGTGGACTATCTTCATATAATTGTGACATTTTAGACGCTCAGTTGTTCTTTTACAGCAGTTTTTGATGATTTTGTACAAACAGAACCAGTTGTTTACTGGGCTGTAAGTAAATTCTTTGAAACGCAATATATGTATGGAACTATCATTTTGGGATCATGAAAAAATTGCCAACATAATCTAATCAAAGTGATGATGTTTGCTTTGGACAGTCAAGGAATTTTTCATTTACTATTAAAAAAAGGTGTTCAAACATGACCATTTGGATGAACCATTTGGGATTATGATAGGATTGTATATGTTGGATGGAAATGGAATTCTTAAATGATTTTGGGAAGAAGTACTCTAATATGGCCATCTGGGGGTGGAACTAGGTAATTTATCAACCAATTGTGATGGGATTGGATATGTTGGATGGAAATGTGATTCTAAAATAATTTTTGGAAAAGTTCTGGAATTTGGCCATCTGGCGCTGAACCCGGTAATTTCTAAACCGATTATGATGGAATTAGGTACGTTGGATGGAAATGGAATTCTTAAATCGGTTTTTGAGAAGTTCTGGTATATGACCTACTGGGCCGGAATAATTTGCTTACCGGTTATGATGGGATTGGGTAAGTTGGATGGAAATGGGGTTCTTAAATGATTTTTGGAAGAAGTTCTGGAATATGGCCGCAAAAATTGAATTGTCAAGGCCATTTCAAGGCCAAACACCCAGTTTTTTCATCAAGACCTTTGTCACACTACACTAGTCACAGTAAACAAAATTCATAAAATGCAGTATGATTTGATGTCAGATCCGGCCTTCAACTACTGCTCTAACTGACTGCTTTTAAACTAGGTTTAGTGAAAGAGATTAGCACTAGTGTAAGGGGGAAGAAGGTAAGTAAAAGAAATTACCGAAACTCACTTTGATGTAAAAAAAACTAGTTCCACTCTGAATTGGTACAACCAATATTTTGTATAGAGATCGCATGAAGACGTAAATATTAGGTGTATGACTTAATTTTTACAGGTTTTATCTTCGAGCTTAAAATTATATTTAAAATAGAAATATCTTAGAATAGCAGAGTTTATGATGGCAACTGATAAAAAGCAAAGTCGGTACTAGATTCTATATGAATTTCAGCAAACATAAAATGCTTCTAAAGCAAGGATATCAAGTTGTTGTGTTCTTCTTGCCGACATTGTGGCTTATGAAATGTGTAATTATTGGTACGAATGTTTTAGAAGTGGTGATTTCGATTTTAGTGACTAGCCGTACTCTGGGTGGCCTCAAAAATTTGAAGATGAAGAATTGCAAGCTCTACCCGATGAAGACTCAACGCAAATGCAACAAGAGCTCGCAGCTCACTTAGGAGTCACCTAAACATCTATTTCCAAGTGTTTTCATCAATTGGGAAAAATTCAAAAACTTGGAAGGTGGGTCCCATAAGTGTTAACCGAACACAACCTTTTGGTAGCCCGGTACCATAAAAAGGACTAATTTAAGGAAAATTATGACGGGTGATGAAAAGTGTACTTTTTACAAGAATCCCAAACGAAAAATTCATGGACGCATCCCGGACATCCCAGTACATTGACGCCGAAAAAGAACATCGACTTAAAGAAGATTCTTCTGTATATCTTGTGGGATATGATAAGTATGGTTTATTACGAACTGCTGCAAACTGGTCAGACGGTAATCACAGAACGCACAGAACAACGCTAAGCATATGACAGAATAATACATGCAATAACAAGCCAAAGTGGCCGCTTGTAATATATCCTAAATGCGCGCGGAGGCACAGGTAAAACTTTTCTCAATGACCAAACGGCACGGTAGTTAAAGTTTTGGCGTTTGGATCGTAGGGTACCGGCTTCGAATCCCGATAAAGGTAGTATGCTTTACTCACAGTTAATATAACCCATCGTAGAAAATATTCTGTTTAATAAAAATGTCTAGGAAATCAATTAACATTAAAACTAAAAATGAATATTGTTAAAAGTTTATTGTATTCTTGTTTCAACAATAAAAAAAATTATATTAATTCAATAACAATTTTTCAGATAACGATAATTTTTTTCTGTTTCTTTTCTTACTTTTGAATGCAATTGCACTAGCCGCTAACAGATGTTTGTTTAATTTAAGGCGCCTTTATGGTTGGTGTTCGTTCGTTCGTTCTGACAATTTTTTCGACCAATCATATAAAATGACGATTTTTTCTTCTGGATTTTTCCACAAGAGATGTTGGTAGAAAAATGACTGAACGAACGTACTCAACCGTCGCCTTTATGGTTGAGTACGTTAGTTCTTCAAAATGGGCTGTCACACTTCAATCGAGATGCGTAAATTAATTATTGATCATTACGAAAACGGAAAAAGTCAAAGAGAAATTGCAAAAATTTTTAGTAAGCCCCAATAACAATTAAAAATATAATTAAAAGATACAATAACGACAAAATTATTTTTAATGAAGTAAAAATAAGTCCGAAAAAAATGTTTACTGACATGATGAACGTTGGATTCTCAACAAATCCAAAAATAATCCACAACTGAGCGCGCTGAAACTTCGATATGTGGTCGACTAAGATCTGAAATTCAACTGTAATGCTGGAACTGTCTGAAGAGTTCTACGCTAGATTTACATGGTAGTATTGCATGAAAGAAACCATTCGTTAGTCAAATGAATAAAAAGATTGAACTGCAGTTGGCCCATAACTACGTAACGAATGATTTTTGATACTGGAAAAACGTTTTATTCACGGATGAAACTAAATTTGACCATTTGGGTCTGATGGAAGTGCCAACGTTTGGAGAAAACCCAAAGAATATATGAATCCACAACATTTTCCTCCTACAGTTAAACACGGTGGCGGTCCGGGTGGAAATTTAAAATAAAACAGTGAAGAATTAGGCATTAAAGACTCATTTCACTTCTATCAAGACAACGATCCGAAAAACACGGCTGGAATTGTAAAAGAATGGCTGCTGTACAATTGTCCAAAACTGAGCATTACACCACCACAATCGACGGATTTCAATGTTATTGAAAATTTATGGCAAAAACTCGAGATTTCTAAAACAAAACATTTCAAATAAAGATTAATTGAAAACGGTATTATTGGAGGAATGGAATAAGATTAACCCTGATTATACCAAGAAGCTTATTGAATCAATTCCTAGTCGCATAAAATTGGCTATTAAACAAAAAGATTTCCATTTTGAAATATTGTTTGTAAGCTAGTAGAAGCTAACGTTCAATGGACCATTTTTACTGTCTGCAATTTGTTCTCCTTTTATTTATTTGTTAATTGCGGTTATAGTGTTATTGAATTAATATAATTTTTTACCACGCTTATATTAGCTCATTAGCTGAAATTTTGCATGGAGGCTTAACTCCGATGACAATACAAGATACTAACATTTTTGGCCATTAAAAAAAAATTTCTTCCTTACTCCTCAAGATATATTTATAAAAACTTTTTAAAAAACCAACTTTGTTTTTTCAAAGCCTTTGTCAAAAATTGACAGGAAAGAAGCCATGTAATAATGAGGCATTAGCAGAAAGGGTGAGACTAAGATCTGTGGGACGCGAATAACTGACTAAAAAACACATAATGACAGAGACTTATAAAAGTTGGCTATAATAAAAAACCATCATATGGCATAGTGCTCTCAGATCGCACTCTAAAAGGTAAGGTCCAAAGATAAATATACCATCTATCGTTTTGCAACTTCCTGAAAAATGTTAACATGGTCGAAAAATTGATAACAAATTTCGATGACTAAAAAGTAGAAAATGAAATATATTTGAAAAAAACTTTTTAAAAAACCACGCTTATATTTAAAGGCTCTAAAAAGTAGATAATAAAAGGCTTTGAAAAGTAGAAAAATAGAATTTTTCTTCCTTACTCCTATCAAGGTATATTTATAACAAACAGAACATTAAAATTAATATGACTAAAAATATAAGCGTATAAGCGTGGGGCGCTCCTTTACGGCATTAGTACGAATGTACATTCGTACTAGCATTAGAAGCGCTTCATCGTACACTGAAAGATTTGAGAGGAAATGAATAGATGCCCTGAACTATTACTAGTTATACCACGTTTTATCGCGATATATACGAGGGCTGCCTTTCATATTTCGGGATTAAGAACAAAAACAAATATTAATCATCGAAAATCGCTTTATTGTTTTTTAAAATATTCCCCATGAAGATCTATCTATAATTGTCGAAGCACTTTTTCAATTCTGATTGAGGTATCTCCAAAACATGCATTCTGAACGCAGCAACCGCTTCTTCAGGTGTCGAGAAACGTTGACCTCTCAGTTTGTTTTTTACGTACGGGAATAAAAAGAAGTCATTTGGTGGCAAGTCAGGACTATACGGCGGATGACTCATCAAATCGATGTTTTGAGTGCTCAATAATGCAGTTGTTTGAGCCGATGTGTGAGAGCTCGCATTGTCGTGGTGAAGAGTGATCCGTCTTCGGCAGTTGGTTTTCCTGATTTCTTGGAAGACAACTGGCAAACAAATAGTTGTGTACCACTCAGAATTGACTGTTCTGCGTTGTTCTAGTGCTACGGTTGCGACATGTCCATTTTTCCGAAAAAACAGGCGATCATTTGCTTGCAAGTGCTTCGTGCGCGAACAACTTTTGTTGGATTCGGCTCATCTTGAAACACCCATATAGTCGACCGCTGTTTACTTTCGGGCTCATACGCGTAAATCCACGATTCATCACCTATCACTATGTCATAGACGTGTTTTGAAGTACCGCGATCGTATTTTTTGAGCTTTTCTTTCGACCAATCGACACTAGCCTTTTTCTGAGCGATTGACAAATTGTGTGGGATCCAATGCCAACAAATTTTTTTGACATTCAAATGTTTATGCAATATTGAATGTATGCTGGTCCCACTAATGCCTTAGGTTGTCTCAATCTCACGATAGGTCATAATACGTTGTTGCAATATCAGTTCGCGCACAGGATCAATGGTTTCCGGAACAACAACTGATTCTGCACGACGTTCACGAAATTCGTCTTGGAGTGAACTACGACCTCGATTGAATTCACCATTCCATCGATAAACACTGGTTTTTGATGGAGCTTCATCGCCAAAAATTGAATTAAGTTCATCCATGCACTCTTGCTGCCTTAATCCACGTCGAAAGTTGTAAAAAATAATCGCACGAAAATGTTCACGATTTAATTCCATTTTTTCGCCGACGTGTTGAGTTAATGAGTACTGTAAACAACACAAATAGCGGTCGAATGTCAAAACGTTCTGAGTATGAATAATCTCAAAAATGTCGAACTTTACGATAGAGCTGTCAGTTACCAGATTGCAACACTAGGGTTGTCCAATCCCGAAATATAAAAGGCAACCCTCGTAGTGAATTAGAAGACCAATATGCGTGTACAACAACAACATAATACATTCGTTGAACGTTTCGCAAAACAATTGTTGGATGTGAGAAAAATAGCAATCAACGAGTGGTTTCAGGCTCCCTATAATGAATGATTAGTGAAATCATCGCCAATTTGATTTAGGAAAGTTTCATAGTGCTTCATATTTTTATAATGTTGGTCGCAATTTTACTCAACATGTTCCCAACTTTTGAGTGAGCTGAAAGCATCCAATGAATCCACACCATGTATATCATATTGTCTACAAACTGTTACGACTCCACGGTCATAACATTGCTCGTTTCCAGTTTTAGTTTGAATTTTTAATTTCGTTATAGTCGTTTGATTAATGCATTTTACTGATGGCATTGCCATCTGTATTATGACATTAATATTAAAATTTATGTGAAGTGTGCCTGGGCCTTAATATTCTGTTTTATGTTTTTTTCTGTTCTATCTTTCTGCCAGTCTATTAGTGTAGCAATGGATCCGCATTTACATCGGCGGGGATACCGCAACCCAGTTTTAAAGGCTGCTAGTCGAAGCCTTATCGTTGACTCAACGTTTTGGCGGCCATCAAGGCCAAATTTTCCGAATTTCATATTTAAAGGTGGCCAGTTAAGGCTCGTCAGAAATTTTACGGTTATGAGAGACCGAACGATCAAGGTCAGTCATATTGTTTTCGAAATTGGTGAGAAGACACCTCAACCCAGTTTGCCTGGCAAGAACGACGCATTATTGCAGTAGTTTTTTTCAATTTTTTATGTTCTAATGTTATTGTTTTTTTTAGATAATATCAAATTTAAGTATTTTTTGTGATGAAAAAGCTTCTAAATAAATAGTGAACTTAACGTAAAACTAGTGTTGTTATTTCTCCAAACATCGTGATATATTTTTGCTTTTGCTACCTATTTTTGTTTATTTAAATAAAATAAAGTACTAAATATGAGAGAGGGATTCTCCTTACGTGTCGGTTCTATTTTTGCAGGCTGGGCTTGTAGCCCCGTGGTCCCCTTGGCAGGAAATGGGGAGGAGGGCTTTCTCCAACAGAGATTGTACTTGTCGCTCGGGGAGATCCGGTCGTTCGTGGATGGGCACACCCAGTTATTATTAATTGTATTACTTTTCCTCAAATTTCGATCCACCGATTCTGGTGCATTTAATTTAAATTCAGTTTTTAGTTTGCTTTCGATTTTTATGTTTATTCTGTTCCACGGTTAGGAGCACGAATGCCTCAACTTTCCTATGACTCAAAACACTAAGATCTAGCCGGCAAAATCACCTTCAAAAAGGCCTGTGCGAGCTTAAAAGAAATTTTCGGGTTGGCTTCACGCCACCCGTAACAAAATTTTTGTAAAATCACAGTAACCAGAGACGAATTGATGCACAAAGTTTCCCAAATATCACACAACATTGCACAAAATAATCACTGGACGTGCTTAGCATCCAAAAACAACGTTGTCAATGTCACCAGGCGAATCAAACACGTTTTAGTCCATCGATATTGCAATGAATTAAGACTATAATTGGTCAATAATCCAACTGGTGAACAATATCATCAGAACTGCAATTTTATTTGGAAAATGTAAAGGAGAAGATGTACTATTCACAAACGTTTTAGAGTTTCCGGTGCCCTTTTGCAATTACCATCAACAAAGCACAGGGACACTAGGCTTCTGATTTATTTGTGTACGAAGCATGGTGTATGCAAAAGCAGCCCAATATACAGAACTAAAACTTCCTTGCTTAGATTGGTACTGCAACGCTTGTTGGGTACTCGTATAAAATATATTATTGCAATAAATTCAAAACCGCGCAGAACGAAGTGGTGGGTTGGTACTAAACATTATGTGTGAGATGTACGGTGATGAAGAATTTCCTAAAACATTCCTAAAACTAAAACGTTTGATTGTATTAGTAAATCATTCAACAATTGACTATAAACAGGCATTCAATCAAATTATTGAAAATGAACATCAAAATTGATTTGATAATAAGAGAAACAAGACACAAGAAAAATTTAAGTTCCAAACAATAAATAATTAAGAAATTACCAGCATAAAATTTAAAATAAAAAATTTTTTCGCATCAATTATAAAAATTTAATTTATTAAACAAACGGTTTATTTGTCGCATTGTAAACTTGAAATTAAGATTTATTTACTTACGCGCGATCAATACTTCATTTCCACAAATCTTAATCCAGGCCGGGTCATCCATGTGGCTAATATTTTTAAAAAGCACTAGGCCCATTTAATCCTTAGCCAAAGTATAAAAATATTCTATTTGGGCTATCGGGGATAAATGTGACGAGGAAGCCATACATTGAACGTTTATTTATTCACTTGAGTGCGATCAATACTTCGATTCCACAAATCTTATTCCAGGGCGGGTCATCCATGTGGCTAATATTTTTATGGAGCACTAGGTCCATTTAATCCTTAGCCAAAGTATAAAAATATTCTATTTGGGCTATCGGGGATAAATGTGACGAGGAAGCCATACATAGAACGTTTATTTATTCACTTAAGTGCGATCAATACTTCGATTCCACAAATCTTATTCCAGGCCGGGTCATCCATGTGGCTAATATTTTTAGGGAGCACTAGGTCCAATTAATCTTTCGCCAAAGTATAAAAATATTCTATTGGGGCTATCGGGGATGAATGTGACGAGGAAGCCATACATTGAACGTTAATTTATTCACTTGAGTGCGATCAATACTTCGATTCCACAAATCTTATTCCAGGCCGGGTCATCCATGTGGCTAATATTTTTAGGGAGCACTAGGTCCATTTAATCCCTAGCCAAAGTATAAAAATATTCTATTTGGGCTATCGGGGATAAATGTGACGAGGAAGCCATACATAGAACGTTTATTTATTCACTTGAGTGCGATCAATACTTCGATTCCACAAATCTTATTCCAGGGTGGGTCATCTATGTGGCTAATATTTTTAGGGTGACCCGCACATGCATGTGGTTAATATAAATTTTCACATAGCTTTGTGGTACATATGTTGAAAGAAAGTTGTAAGTTGTTGTGTTAGAATCGTAGGTCTTTCATCACGAATTTTGTTTATTTTCTCTATGCTTTTCGAAAATAGATTAATTGGCGCAAATCGATTATTACTAAAGATAACGGGCTTTTGAATCGCCGGTTAATTTAGTTGTCATCTAAATTCATTGTAACATATTCCATGTTACCTCTCCCTCGCATTGCCTTATTCACTTGGAGTTACCCAGGGAGCACCACGAGGAGGTATGAATATCGGACTTTGCTCCCGACTTCCAAATAAGACCAAATATATCTTAACAAGTTCCAGAAATGTGATGGTATACAAAAATTTGTTCTAATTACTTAATGATGATGATTTGAAAGAAAAGCTAACAAACTTGGTTGATATTTGGAAGGACAGAAACGGAACGGATGGACGGACAAAATGACGAACAGTTGATTTAACTACATATATAAGAGATTAGACTGGGAATCGTTGGAAAGTGAATAACAATAAAATTGAAATTAAAATACTATTTGTTATGAAAGAAAAGCAAAAAAGAAAGAAATAAAAATATAAAGTTATGCTCAACAATTTCAAAGCTTTTTCATACATAAAAAAGTGTTTTTGTGGGTAGATACCTAAGTGCTATCATTAACTAATTGTACCACACTTTTATATAAGTTCAAAAAGACCAATGTTAACATATTTATGCAGCGAATTCATTTTGTTTTTTTTTGTTTTTTTTTTTTTTTATTTTTTTATATTTTTTTTTTTTTTTTTATGTATATAACATTTTGATTAATTGCAAATCAAACATTTTGCCATTGAAATAATATTGTGTACATTACAATGTACATGGATTTTACGTTTGCAAATTTCGCAGCCAAGGGTCGAGTCTTCTGGTTTCAGGGCATCGAAACAAATTAGACAATTATTTATAACGGTTTCCGAATTATCTATAATAATATTTTGGAGGAGTTTTCGATACTTTTTCAATCCCAATTCGTACTCTTGATCTACTTCAGAATGTATTTCGGGTTGATATTTGTTTAATGACTCCATTTCAATCCCGTAAATTATTAATGGACCGCAATTAAAACTATCACGCTGTAATGGAAAATTATAACGAGGTTTAATTCGGAATTTTTTTTTGTGCAAATTTAACTCTTTCCTAAATTCGTCCACAAAATATTGCGCCTTTTTAACTATATTGAAATCAATTTTCCCTGGACATAAAGGATCATAACTACTTATAAACTCGTCGTCCATGTTAATTATTATAAGTATCCAGTGATTATTAGCCCAATTAGAATTGATAGCCCAATTAGAATATTTTTATACTTTGGCTAAGAATTAAATGGACCTAGTGCTAGCTAAAAATATAAGCCACATGGATGACCCGCCCTGGAATAAGATTTGTGGAATCGAAGTATTGATCGCGCTCAATTGAATAAATAAACGTTCAATGTATGGCTTCCTCGTCACATTTATCCCCGATAGCCCAAATAGAATATTTTTATACTTTGGCTAAGAATTAAATGGACCTAGTGCTCCTTAAAAATATTAGCCACATGGATGACCCGGCCTGGAATAAGATTTGTGGAATCGAAGTATTGATCGCACTCAAGTGAATAAATAAATGTTCAATGTATGGCTTCCTCGTCACATTTATCCCCGATAGCCCAAATAAAATATTTTTATACTTTGGCTAAGAATTAAATGATCCTAGTGCTCCCTAAAAATATTAGCCACATGGATGACCCGCCCTGGAATAAGATTTGTGGAATCGAAGTATTGATCGCGCTCAATTGAATAAATAAACGTTCAATGTATGGCTTCCTCGTCACATTTATCCCCGATAGCCCAAAATAAAATATTTTTATACTTTTGCTAAGGATTAAATGGACCTAGTTCTCCCTAAAAATATTAGCCACATGTATGACCCGGCCTGGAATAAGATTTGTGGAATCGAAGTATTGATCGCACTCAAGTGAATAAATAAACGTTCAATGTATGGCTTCCTCGTCACATTTATCCCCGATAGCCCAAATAGAATATTTTTATACTTTGGCTAAGAATTAAATGGACCTAGTGCTCCTTAAAAATATTAGCCACATGGATGACCCGCCCTGGAATAAGATTTGTGGAATCGAAGTATTGATCGCACTCAAGTGAATAAATAAATGTTCAATGTATGGCTTCCTCGTCACATTTATCCCCGATAGCCCAAATAAAATATTTTTATACTTTGGCTAAGAATTAAATGATCCTAGTGCTCTCTAAAAATATTAGCCACATGGATGACCCGCCCTGGAATAAGATTTGTGGAATCGAAGTATTGATCGCGCTCAATTGAATAAATAAACGTTCAATGTATGGCTTCCTCGTCACATTTATCCCCGATAGCCCAAAATAAAATATTTTTATACTTTTGCTAAGGATTAAATGGACCTAGTTCTCCCTAAAAATATTAGCCACATGTATGACCCGGCCTGGAATAAGATTTGTGGAATCGAAGTATTGATCGCACTCAAGTGAATAAATAAACGTTCAATGTATGGCTTCCTCGTCACATTTATCCCCGATAGCCCAAATAGAATATTTTTATACTTTGGCTAAGAACTAAATGGACCTAGTGCTCCCTAAAAATATTAGCCACATGGATGACCCGCCCTGGAATAAGATTTGTGGAATCGAAGTATTGTCGCACTCAAGTGAATAAATAAACGTTCAATGTATGGCTTCCTCGTCACATTTATCCCCGATAGCCCAAATAAAATATTTTTATACTTTGGCTAAAAATTAAATGAACCTAGTGCTCCCTAAAAATATTAGCCACATGGATGACCCGCCCTGGAATAAGATTTGTGGAATCGAAGTATTGATCGCGCTCAATTGAATAAATAAACGTTCAATGTATGGCTTCCTCGTCACATTTATCCCCGATAGCCCAAAATAAAATATTTTTATACTTTTGCTAAGGATTAAATGGACCTAGTTCTCCCTAAAAATATTAGCCACATGTATGACCCGGCCTGGAATAAGATTTGTGGAATCGAAGTATTGATCGCACTCAAGTGAATAAATAAACGTTCAATGTATGGCTTCCTCGTCACATTTATCCCCGATAGCCCAAATAGAATATTTTTATACTTTGGCTAAGAATTAAATGGACCTAGTGCTCCTTAAAAATATTAGCCACATGGATGACCCGGCCTGGAATAAGATTTGTGGAATCGAAGTATTGATCGCACTCAAGTGAATAAATAAATGTTCAATGTATGGCTTCCTCGTCACATTTATCCCCGATAGCCCAAATAAAATATTTTTATACTTTGGCTAAGAATTAAATGATCCTAGTGCTCCCTAAAAATATTAGCCACATGGATGACCCGCCCTGGAATAAGATTTGTGGAATCGAAGTATTGATCGCGCTCAATTGAATAAATAAACGTTCAATGTATGGCTTCCTCGTCACATTTATCCCCGATAGCCCAAAATAAAATATTTTTATACTTTTGCTAAGGATTAAATGGACCTAGTTCTCCCTAAAAATATTAGCCACATGTATGACCCGGCCTGGAATAAGATTTGTGGAATCGAAGTATTGATCGCACTCAAGTGAATAAATAAACGTTCAATGTATGGCTTCCTCGTCACATTTATCCCCGATAGCCCAAATAGAATATTTTTATACTTTGGCTAAGAATTAAATGGACCTAGTGCTCCTTAAAAATATTAGCCACATGGATGACCCGGCCTGGAATAAGATTTGTGGAATCGAAGTATTGATCGCACTCAAGTGAATAAATAAATGTTCAATGTATGGCTTCCTCGTCACATTTATCCCCGATAGCCCAAATAAAATATTTTTATACTTTGGCTAAGAATTAAATGAACCTAGTGCTCCCTAAAAATATTAGCCACATGGATGACCCGCCCTGGAATAAGATTTGTGGAATCGAAGTATTGATCGCGCTCAATTGAATAAATAAACGTTCAATGTATGGCTTCCTCGTCACATTTATCCCCGATAGCCCAAAATAAAATATTTTTATACTTTTGCTAAGGATTAAATGGACCTAGTTCTCCCTAAAAATATTAGCCACATGTATGACCCGGCCTGGAATAAGATTTGTGGAATCGAAGTATTGATCGCACTCAAGTGAATAAATAAACGTTCAATGTATGGCTTCCTCGTCACATTTATCCCCGATAGCCCAAATAGAATATTTTTATACTTTGGCTAAGAACTAAATGGACCTAGTGCTCCCTAAAAATATTAGCCACATGGATGACCCGCCCTGGAATAAGATTTGTGGAATCGAAGTATTGTCGCACTCAAGTGAATAAATAAACGTTCAATGTATGGCTTCCTCGTCACATTTATCCCCGATAGCCCAAATAAAATATTTTTATACTTTGGCTAAGAATTAAATGAACCTAGTGCTCCCTAAAAATATTAGCCACATGGATGACCCGCCCTGGAATAAGATTTGTGGAATCGAAGTATTGATCGCGCTCAATTGAATAAATAAACGTTCAATGTATGGCTTCCTCGTCACATTTATCCCCGATAGCCCAAAATAAAATATTTTTATACTTTTGCTAAGGATTAAATGGACCTAGTTCTCCCTAAAAATATTAGCCACATGTATGACCCGGCCTGGAATAAGATTTGTGGAATCGAAGTATTGATCGCACTCAAGTGAATAAATAAACGTTCAATGTATGGCTTCCTCGTCACATTTATCCCCGATAGCCCAAATAGAATATTTTTATACTTTGGCTAAGAATTAAATGGACCTAGTGCTCCTTAAAAATATTAGCCACATGGATGACCCGGCCTGGAATAAGATTTGTGGAATCGAAGTATTGATCGCACTCAAGTGAATAAATAAATGTTCAATGTATGGCTTCCTCGTCACATTTATCCCCGATAGCCCAAATAAAATATTTTTATACTTTGGCTAAGAATTAAATGATCCTAGTGCTCCCTAAAAATATTAGCCACATGGATGACCCGCCCTGGAATAAGATTTGTGGAATCGAAGTATTGATCGCGCTCAATTGAATAAATAAACGTTCAATGTATGGCTTCCTCGTCACATTTATCCCCGATAGCCCAAAATAAAATATTTTTATACTTTTGCTAAGGATTAAATGGACCTAGTTCTCCCTAAAAATATTAGCCACATGTATGACCCGGCCTGGAATAAGATTTGTGGAATCGAAGTATTGATCGCACTCAAGTGAATAAATAAACGTTCAATGTATGGCTTCCTCGTCACATTTATCCCCGATAGCCCAAATAGAATATTTTTATACTTTGGCTAAGAATTAAATGGACCTAGTGCTCCTTAAAAATATTAGCCACATGGATGACCCGCCCTGGAATAAGATTTGTGGAATCGAAGTATTGATCGCGCTCAATTGAATAAATAAACGTTCAATGTATGGCTTCCTCGTCACATTTATCCCCGATAGCCCAAAATAAAATATTTTTATACTTTTGCTAAGGATTAAATGGACCTAGTTCTCCCTAAAAATATTAGCCACATGTATGACCCGGCCTGGAATAAGATTTGTGGAATCGAAGTATTGATCGCACTCAAGTGAATAAATAAACGTTCAATGTATGGCTTCCTCGTCACATTTATCCCCGATAGCCCAAATAGAATATTTTTATACTTTGGCTAAGAATTAAATGGACCTAGTGCTCCCTAAAAATATTAGCCACATGGATGACCCGCCCTGGAATAAGATTTGTGGAATCGAAGTATTGTCGCACTCAAGTGAATAAATAAACGTTCAATGTATGGCTTCCTCGTCACATTTATCCCCGATAGCCCAAATAAAATATTTTTATACTTTGGCTAAAAATTAAATGAACCTAGTGCTCCCTAAAAATATTAGCCACATGGATGACCCGCCCTGGAATAAGATTTGTGGAATCGAAGTATTGATCGCGCTCAATTGAATAAATAAACGTTCAATGTATGGCTTCCTCGTCACATTTATCCCCGATAGCCCAAATAAAATATTTTTATACTTTTGCTAAGGATTAAATGGACCTAGTTCTCCCTAAAAATATTAGCCACATGTATGACCCGGCCTGGAATAAGATTTGTGGAATCGAAGTATTGATCGCACTCAAGTGAATAAATAAATGTTCAATGTATGGCTTCCTCGTCACATTTATCCCCGATAGCCCAAATAAAATATTTTTATACTTTGGCTAAGAATTAAATGAACCTAGTGCTCCCTAAAAATATTAGCCACATGGATGACCCGCCCTGGAATAAGATTTGTGGAATCGAAGTATTGATCGCGCTCAATTGAATAAATAAACGTTCAATGTATGGCTTCCTCGTCACATTTATCCCCGATAGCCCAAAATAAAATATTTTTATACTTTTGCTAAGGATTAAATGGACCTAGTTCTTCCTAAAAATATTAGCCACATGTATGACCCGGCCTGGAATAAGATTTGTGGAATCGAAGTATTGATCGCACTCAAGTGAATAAATAAACGTTCAATGTATGGCTTCCTCGTCACATTTATCCCCGATAGCCCAAATAGAATATTTTTATACTTTGGCTAAGAACTAAATGGACCTAGTGCTCCCTAAAAATATTAGCCACATGGATGACCCGCCCTGGAATAAGATTTGTGGAATCGAAGTATTGTCGCACTCAAGTGAATAAATAAACGTTCAATGTATGGCTTCCTCGTCACATTTATCCCCGATAGCCCAAATAAAATATTTTTATACTTTGGCTAAGAATTAAATGAACCTAGTGCTCCCTAAAAATATTAGCCACATGGATGACCCGCCCTGGAATAAGATTTGTGGAATCGAAGTATTGATCGCGCTCAATTGAATAAATAAACGTTCAATGTATGGCTTCCTCGTCACATTTATCCCCGATAGCCCAAAATAAAATATTTTTATACTTTTGCTAAGGATTAAATGGACCTAGTTCTCCCTAAAAATTTTAGCCACATGGATGACCCGGCCTGGAATAAGATTTGTGGAATCGAAGTATTGTCGCACTCAAGTGAATAAATAAACGTTCAATGTATGGCTTCCTCGTCACATTTATCCCCGATAGCCCAAATAGAATATTTTTATACTTTGGCTAAGAATTAAATGGACCTAGTGCTCCCTAAAAATATTAGCCACATGGATGACCCGCCCTGGAATAAGATTTGTGGAATCGAAGTATTGATCGCACTCAAGTGAATAAATAAACGTTCAATGTATGGCTTCCTCGTCACATTTATCCCCGATAGCCCAAATAGAATACTTTTATACTTTGGCTAAGGATTAAATGGACCTAGTGCTCTCCAAAAATATTAGCCACATAATAATATTAGCCACCCGGCCTGGAATAAGATTTGTGGAATCGAAGTATTGATCGCGCTCAAGTGAAAAAATAAACGCTCAATGGGTGGTTTTTATTTATCATATATTACCTATAGTCGTTGCACCAGTAATCAATTTGCAATGTTTTTAGTAATAACAACCAACGCAATACGAATTTAATGAAGTATACACATATTTATAAAAAGGAACCACGCACCACTGAGAGATATTTCTAGCGAAAACAAATATACAATCGCAGTCGATCCCTGTTACTCCGGTTACATTTTCACCATTTTTTTGACTAGAAAATCTTTCGAGTGGTTTTTGAAACTCAAATAAAAATCAAAAAAACATTCATTCTATTTGTTGTTCATATTAATATCTTAGATATAAATTAAATTAATAAGATAGATTATATAGATAAAAGAAATTGCATTGATATTATGTTTTATTGTTCAATATTGGATCAATTATTTGATCGTGCAGTTCATCTTTTTTTTATATATTATTCACTAATACTTAGACATATTCTCAGTTTTAGGAAAAAATTCACGTTACTATGTAGGCGTGTGAAGTATTTCCTAAACTATTCCTAATTTTTTGTTTTTGTTTTTAGGAAATATTTAGGAAAAAGTTCACGCGCATGTGAGATATTACTTCTATTGGCTCAATGTTTGAATAGATAATTGATTTTACCACGGATAAAATAGAACGTAGATTCTAGTTATGTGGGTATTTAGCGGAAAAGATTTTGGCTAAAACAATGGTCCCAAAAAGTATTTCGTTTCATCACAGATTTGACAACAGACAAAGAACGAATATCGTTATTAAAATGTTCAACACAACAAAATAAAATTAATTGAGTTACGAAATGCTCTATAAAAAGCTGTTCAATCTAAAATCGTTATATTTTACATTAAACATGTATTTCCCATAGTATATTGAAGACTGACGTATTTACCTTTACTCCAGCAATTATTATGCCGCGCACTTTCATTTTTTCTAAATAATCATTTATTATGAGCGAGCGCAAAAAATCCATTAATTATCATCCAATTGAAATTTTCCAAACATCGCACGGTACGAATGTTGTTCGTTGCTGATGATGATGGAAATATTTTTGTTTTAATTTCAATTCTTTCAAACTTCTTTCCAATAAAAATAAATAAATACATAAATATACAAATCATAAAAAAACCATTAAAAATTAACTTAAACCAGAAACAGTCACGTACCAGAACTTTATCTACATTCGTACACAAAATTTTGTTCTTCTGCGTATGTGTTATTAGTTCGGGCTGAACAGAGAGACAAGACACCCCAGTAGCACTTCACATATACAGAATATTCATATTCAAAATATTTTTAACAAACATTTTTTTTTTTTTATTATTTAGGTACTTCCGTTTCTAAATATGACGTGATATAGTAGTTTTATGAGTATTCTGCGAATCGATTTAAATTTTTATTTTTAAAGAGGTTAGAGGCTACACAGCCGTAGAAATGGTATAGATTATTTAATTTAGTTCGCGAACATATAAATGTTATACGCGAACCGTATTTAATGGGTGTGAGGTGCGGGTAGAACAAAAATGGGAAAAATTATAATTATTTTTCCAATTATTTGAAATCATTAAAGTGTAAAGAGATTAATGGTTTTTCTTCGTTTGTTTTTTAAATATATTCGAATTACAAATAAATAGAAAAAGTTTTACTTCTTATAATGTAGTTTTTTTTCTGCTTATTTATATATTTTTGGCTTCTAAATAACCAGGAAACGGAAATGAAACTGAATGGTAGTAGTAGTTGTAGTAGTAGTAAACAGTAGTGTTATTATCTCTTCATACTCATATAGCTTTTAACTATTTAAAATTGCTTTAAAGATTGGCAAAATTTGGGTTTTGGTTGCAGTCTATTATTTCGAGAAATTCATGACTAATACACATTTAGAAGCATTGCGCAAACAAAATGACGATACACGAATACCATAATCATTAAGAGTACATAAATATTCAACTCGCGATTTCTTGTCTCGACTTCCTTCTAATTTTTCTTATAATAAGTATATTTCTAAGCATTTAAGTTGAATGTATAACATCGTAAAATGATTATAAATTTGGGGACTCTGTATTGTACAGATTTCACATACAAAGTAGATAAGTATCATGTTTTAACAATAAAATGGAGATTAAAAAGCGTTTTAATATTTTTTATAAATTAATTATGCTGGTAGCTTGCGTCCTCTCTTCCTCCTTCACAATTAAATTTAAATTATTTATGTTGTTATGCAATGGCTGTTAGGAGGTACAACCGAATTATTGTAGAGAGTGTAATATTTTTCTGTAGGTATTTCCTAATTATTGTGAATCAACAGATCAATGGAAATCTATGCTCAAAGGTGTCAAAAATTTTACCTTAAAATGCAATGAAGTGAGATGGTGTTTGTAGCTTTATGGAAAACGAAAATCGATGATTCTGTGTCAATATCGACAAGAGAAGTTGTTAGTGTGATTGAACATCTGTGCAACCTTGCGTTTGTTAATGAACTATCGTTCTCGACTGACGTTAGTCATCCTCTATTTTGGTATCGGCCCTAACTTCGTCCAAAATTAAATTTTTGAACAGATAACAATACATATTAAATAGAAAACAAAATTTATTATCCAAATATGAACAGATTTTGTCCTTGATGTGGTTTTATTTTTGAAATAACTTTAAACATTAGGAATATCCACAAAATTTATACGAAAACATGGCGCTTTAAGTCGAAACTCAGAGAATTTTGTAATTGAATCCCATAGAGGCGATATGTATTGAGAATTTAACGGCATAAAACGTAAAATCGAAAATCATTTGGCATTTAGAAGAAAGGGAATTCAATACTTCCCTAACTTCTAAGTTTTCAGTGGCACACTCTGCTGTATCTACCATGTGGAATAATCATGAATCTATCCGAAAGTGTTTAGAGTCTCAATCTACAAACATTAAAAGGAAGGGATAAAAGCTGTCACCAATATTAACCAAGCTCTGTTAGAATATGATTTAAAGTACAAAAGTATCAAAAAGCTAAGATGTCTGTAAATGATTAAAAACATCTCTACCCTGTAAAATATTGCAGAAAACAACTATAGCAGCTATGTGGAAATAAGTAAATTCGGACCTACCAACGAAATCTCGGCGATTTCGCGGTCGTTTTAAATAATTTTTTCTGTATAGTATTAAAGAAAAATTTTCTCTGTATTGCCGAAGTCAAAAAAGTACTTTTCAAAAAAAATTCTATGTGTGCGTGTGTGTGTGTTGAGACTGAAGGTCTGTGTCTTCTCTATAGCCCAGAAAAATTGTCTGATCTAAGTCAAACTTCATACATAACGTTTTTTGTCATAACGTTTGTGATCCTAGAGATTTTAGGCCGCAATCGGTTCACTGGAAGCGGCAGCTTCCATTGGTGCATTTTCGTTTTTCGCAAATATTTTGAAAATCTAATATTTACGATATCAACCCTCCGACGATTTTTCACGCTGAAACTTCATACTTTTTCAATTTTTTTTACTCAAATAAACAGAGAAAAATTCAGCCTTGTAAAGCTTAGATGTACTGATTGATCGGGATGAAACTTCATACTAAAGTTTTTTCTACAAATTGGAAGATTTCAGTAATTTTTGGCTGAAATCGATCGACCGGAAGTATCAGCATTCATAAAAGATTTCTGGTTATTGTTAAATAGTTTGAAATGTACCAATACAAAAATTCGGACCCTTTACAGCCCAGATGGTTTTACTAATCGAACGGAACTTTCCACAGGAGCTTTTTTTGGTTTTTGAAATATTTTTCTCATAACTGAGTATCTCAACTATGTTATGGCGAAATTTTATTTTCAGTTGTTACGCTTAAACCGGACGATACAGTTTCCATTGGATCATGAGCCGAAAAATTTAACCGCATAGAGAAATTGTGTCTTGGTGCGTTATACCACGTTCTATCATAGAACCCGGTCTCAACGACAGCGACAATAAGGAAAGAATTTTTTTGTGCTTCATATATTCTTACAAGAAAAAGTCTTTTTATAAATAAAAAAAAAAATTATTATTAAAATCTTTACTAACTACGGAAACCTCACCAATAGATAGACTTAAGCGTGTCGTTCTGTTTGCTAAAAGATAGCTGCAGAAAAGTTTTAATTCCCTAGGGAAACGTTTATTTTCACGCACTACGAGATAGACAGGAGTAAACAAAAAAACCATTGTTTTGTTAAAAAGTTAGCTTAGAAGAAGGATTAGATGGTGATGGCGAACCAATTAAAACAATTTAGTACAAAAACAGACAGAACATGACAAGGTAGTAGCATACGTTGGTCGAAAAGTGGAAACACCCGTTCCACCAATGGAACAGACCCACGATAACCAAACATTGTCATCTATTTAGGATCCCAAATCCTATAAATCAGTTTCTTCTTCCAACGGGATTAAATGAAACGTATCATCCTAGTAAAAGAAAGGAGAAACGTTACGTAGGCTGGAAAGATCCATCCCAGAAGAACAACTGAGAATGTATGTACAAGCTGTTAAGAACAAGGTTGAAGGGAGATTAAGAGACAAAATATCTTGCAGGCGATCTCGCCATCTTCCTTTTGAAGATTAAACAAATACTGCTTGCAATGCGACAAGCAGAATTATCGTGTTATATAAGTCCCAACTTTAGGCACTCAAGCAGAATGAAACGGTGACAGACCAAAGGGTTTCTACAACAGGACAAAATAAATCGCCTAGAATATTGAAAACCTGGCGATACAAAAATAAACCTTAACCACAGTCTGTCAGGCAATCTGCTTGTTTATAACTGCGAATATACGCTAGTGACACTCACTTCAAGCTTGAGAAAGTG
Organism: Nephrotoma appendiculata; assembly: GCA_947310385.1. Taxonomy (NCBI): domain Eukaryota; kingdom Metazoa; phylum Arthropoda; class Insecta; order Diptera; family Tipulidae; genus Nephrotoma; species Nephrotoma appendiculata. The sequence continues at coordinate 207,562,199 of OX371225.1, read as the reverse complement.
ATTTTTTGGGTACTCCCAACGATAAAGCCCAAAAGCATAGAATAAGCTTATCCTTTCTTGTCTAAATTGTACCAATGAAACAATTTCAAACAGTTGGAAATGTTTACATCACTATACCCTACAAAAATCAAATTAATTCGGTACAGCTCAGTCAAAGTTCAACCAATTTAACCCCTAGGCTTAGAAAGCGTTCAATCTGGTCAAAAAATCCAACTGGCCAGCTACAAAGTATATGGCAGTGAACTCTTTAGCGAGATGCAGGAATTCATTTACTAGAAATATTTAAATTTCAAATATAGAAAATTCGAAAGAAACTGAAGATTTTACTCCAGCAAATTTGTATGCAGATTTAAATTCGGACAAAGAGGATTAAACTTACTACCATATCTGAAATGCTATACAACAAACAAATAAACTAGAGGAGAAGGGTGTTCGAACGCCACAAACCAATGGCGAGGGACCCTGATTTCGGAATAATTCATTTAGAGGTTAACCAGGTGGAGCCAAATTCCTTTATTTATAATTTTTTCGGGACGCACAATTTTGATAAAAAGTTTATTCTTTAACGGAAATTTCTTGTAACAGGAATGGTTATGATTGGTTCAGATTTCTGGATGATTCATTTAAGAGTTATGTTATGTTATATACAGATATTGCATTATTATGTTGCGTTATACTGCACAATATTGCGTTATGTTGCACTATGCGCATCATGTTGAGAGATGATGTGCGGGCGTCATGTTGCACAATGTTTTTGAATGTTGCATCATGCTGTGGAATGTTGCTGCACAATGCTGCATCATTTGTTGCTTGCTACACCATGTTGCTTGTTGTCGCATCATGTTACGTGATGTTGCACCGTGTTGCGCGATTTTGTTCCAAGTTGTGTCATGCTGCTTCGTTTATGGTCTGATGTTTTTCTTTAATTCGAGACCGGTCATTTTGTTTCATGATATTGTGGAACGTTGCATCATGTAGTGTTGGTTGCATAAGGTGAAATTGTTTGGTTCTACCAATCGCTTCTTTCCGAAAACGCTGATTGTAATGAGTAACAATATAGAGGTTAAGCATTCGCTCTCAAGTATTTGGAATTTGTAGAGAAGTAGAAACTTTTCACTTTTTTTCTGCCTCAAACGATTTAGAAGTCGGTTCGTGGGGTCTGGGTACCTTTATTTAAATTTTATTCTGCTCGGGAAAAATAATAATCTATTCCACTTGTATTCCACTTTTAAAGATTTTCACAGTGACATTGATAAAATTGTTTGAATGATAATGAATTTTTCCATTGCAGCAATCGATTGCGATGGTTCTTGCATTCGGGAAAATCGTTTAGGGGTTCTACGGTGGGGTTCAATGGGATGGTTTTCCAGCGACCGAAGTTAAATGCCATAGATGCTATTTTAGACTAAATCCTTTCAGAAGGTATTTTTGTGATTTTGATAAAAACTGGTGGTGGAACGTTTCTGAGTACCAGAAATCGATGGTGATGGATAACGGTTTCGGGAAAATTGATATAGGTGGTCATCCGGTGGGGGCTTGGTTCAATTATTTAATATGTTTCGCACGCGCGATTGTGATAAAAATGAGTGAAGAAGTAATTACTATGGAATCTGTTTCGATGTGTTCAATTTTTGAAAAATTTGGTTAATGGGTATTTTGAAAAATTATAGTGATAAATGGTTTCTAATGACACGAATGGATTGTGAGAAAATTCGGCGGAAAATTTCCCGGAAAATTCGTTAGAGAGTTCGGTGGGACACGGGTTCAATTTCACAAAAAAAATGCTTCGAACAATTTTTATAATATTTGATTAGGGATAGTATTTTTAGGGGTGAGGCTTAGAGCCTTCTTTTAAAAATTTATTTAATTTGAACGATTTTGATAGAATTTTGCGTTTGAAGAATTAAAGGAATTGTGTTCCTGGAGTTCTGATTTTTACATGATTCTTACATAATGTACCAAATGTATGGTTTCTTGACGACGAAGAATTGTGGACTGTATTTTTTAAACGATTTATTAAAAACGAAGAAATATTGTCCAAGATACGTTTTCATATAAAACACTATACTCAATTTTAGTTTTACAATTTTTGTATAAAACTTTAATTTTATTTATAAAATTTAAATTTACATCGATGTGGTTTTCCGACTTGTCTCAATAAGCCAAAAAACGAAGACTGCTTAAAAAACGAGTATACACCAAAAATACTGAAAAGTCAAACTAAACAAAATATATTTTTTGATTTTACTGTACGTAACTGTAACAGCGCATCCCCAATGCAAAATAATTTTTCCTTTAACTTTTTCCTTTAACTTTTTCCTTATGAAGAGCATACCCAATGAATAGGGAAAAGTCAAAGTAAAGCTAACTTCATTTTACAAAATTATTTTTTGTTTACCTGTTATTTTATATTATTATATTATATATTATTTGTTACTTTTTCACAGGACACAAAATACAACACTAATTGTTAAAAGACAAATATGCATTGAATATTTTTTAATTTGTGACAAGCAGAAAAACAACAACAACAACCAATTTTGCAAATGCGGTTTACTTCATTGTATTTCTCATAAGGAAAAAGTTAAAAGTTTGATAACATTTTTCATAAGGAAATCACCAACCTAACAAAAAAATAATTTTTTTTTCTCAAAATTTTTTTCATACTTTTCTGTAAGGAAAAAGTTAAAGGAATTTCATTGGGGATGCAGTGTTATACACGTTATAGTGACATCTATTGTAAAAGTTTATAACTCTCCAATTGTTATACAATGTATAAAAATTACTATTTAATAAACTAATAACAATACTGAATAATTTAAATAGTTTTTTAATTTCAACATACTCCTCACCTTGAAGTATTTATTAAATAGTTCAACAAGAATTATAACTTAAACTAATGTACATATTTTTTTTTTTTTTTTTTAAATTATATTTATATACAGACAATTTATATTTCAAATTCAAAATATCTGATAACGACGAATTTTTGAAATAAATGTAAATAAGGATCAGTTGCATATTTCACTTTGATTCCAAACAAGCATAAAAAAAACATCCAATTTGAATTTAATTCTTGGATATTTTGTTAACTAAAAGTGGACATATTCGAGTAATGGCACGCTTAAATTTAGCATTTTGAGTTTGAACGGTTACAACTCTAACATAGTTGTCCTTACCCTTATGTAGCTCGATAATTCTGGCCATTAGCCATTTCAGAGGAGGAACGTTTTCTTCTCGCAGAATGACAAGATCGCCAACGTTTATGGTTGAATTTGGCTGTAACCATTTTTTCTTTTGCTGCAATTGAGACAAATATTCGGACGACCATCTTTTCCAGAATAGCTGAAAATTTGCTTGGACGCGTTGATAAAGGTTTAATCGATTACAATCGAGGTGTGCCAGAGATGGATCCGGAATAGTCGTAATCGGTTGCCCGATTAAAAAATGATCTGGTGTAAGGCATTCGAAGTCATTTGGGTTGCCCGACATAAATCCAATCGGACGAGAATTTAAACATGCTTCCACCTGGCAAACGAGTGTGGTTAATATTTCCGAAGTAAACGAAGAGGTGCCTAAAACCCGTTTTAAATGATGTTTTGCGCTTTTTACCGCGGCCTCCCACAAGCCTCCGATATGAGGCGATCGAGGCGGAATTGTATTCCACTGTATACCTTGATCGATACAGTATTTCAAAACTTCATTCTTATGAAATTCGGAAAGAAATAATTTTTTGAGATCTTGTAGTTCAGCCTTTGCTCCAACAACATTTGTCGCGTTATCTGAATAGATATTAGAACAAATTCCGCGACGAGCAACAAATCTTCGAAGTGCAGCTATAAAAGCGTTTGTCGTTAGATCGGCTGCGACTTCCATATGGATTGCTTTTGACGCAAAACATACAAAAATTGCTATGTAGGTTTTGATTTGTGTTTTAGAGCGAATTTTTGTCGATGTCATAAATGGTCCACAGAAATCCACACCTACATGTTGAAATGGTCTAGACGGATTGACTCTATGTTCAGGTAATTGACCCATAATTTGTGTAATACTTCGAGGTTTTGTTCGCGTACATATAATGCATTGAGTAACAATTTGTCTACATAGATTTCTACCCCTGATTATCCAGAATTTCTGACGAAGGCTGTACAAAAGGGATTGAGGGCCGGCATGAAGTAGACGTCGATGTTCATTGCGTACTAATATTTTCGTGAAGTTATGCGATCCAGGCAACATAAATTGATGTTTATGATCATAAGGGATGTTAGCGTTACGTAATCTCCCGCCAACGCGAATTACGCCATCTTGATCCAAAAATGGACTTAAAGATCGCAATTTGCTGCTTTGGGAAACTATTTTGTTTTTATGAAGATGACTAATGTCATCGCTGTATTCGGTACTTTGGATGTGTTTGATTATTGCAATGAGTGCATTGCGTAATTCCCTAGTCGAAAGTGGACGTATTGCGTTAGTGTTTGCCTGTAACATGAGATCTCTGACTTTCTCATCTGTCGATTTACGAAGAGCGCATTTAGTTTTTAAACACTCTATGTAACGAAGTACATAGCCAAAAGCACGTAGAATACATTTATAGTTAGAACATTTTTCGAATATTTGCATTGAAGCTTGAGCTGTAGATGCTTGCACTTGAATTTTTATTTTTCGCAATTCAGTTTGATCAGACCATGTTTTTAAATTTGGTTGTTCAGGAATAATCATATTTGGAGAATTGATATATGTTGGACCTGTCCACCAGTTTTGACATTTAATGAATTCAGATGGCATTAAACCTCGAGAGGCCATATCCGATGGGTTTGCGGACGACGGTACATAATACCAACTCTCTGGTAATGACAAGTCCTGTATTTGCGATATACGGTTTGCAACGTAAATTGTGTATCGCGATGGAACAGATTTGATTCGATGAAGGGTGATTTGAGAGTCAGTCGATAAAAATATAGAACTCAACTTTAAATCAAGAGCAGAAATAATTTTCTGTGTTAATTGTGAAAGCAATAATGCACCGCACAACTCGAGTCGCGGAATTGTTTGCGTTTTTAAAGGAGCCACTCGACTTTTTGAAGAGACAAATCTAACGGAACAATTACCGTTGCTATCAATGGTTCGAAGGTAAATGACACATCCGTAACCCTTTTCGGATGCATCTCCGAAGCCATGGTCAATTAATCTTGGTGAAACGGCCATAATATGTATTATTTGGAAACGTAATTTTTTCAATAGACATTAATTGTTTTTTAAACTCATTCCAATAATCATGAAGGGTAGTCGGAAGTGGGTCATCCCATTGAAACTTTGACGACCATAAAATTTGCATAAACGACTTGGCAATGAAAACAATAGGTGTACATAATCCCAACGGATCAAATAATTTAGCAATGTCGGATAAAATTGATCTCTTGGTGCTAAAATCGGTAATCTTATATTGTTGAAATGTAAAATTAAAAACGTCGTGAATTAAATCCCACTTCATTCCAAGGACGAGAATGGATTTAGACTGCGAAGAATCCTGTGCTGATGAAATTTTTGAATTATTAGATTGAATTTTACGTAAATCGAAGCACCCGCGGGATAATAGTTCCACCAAATCACGTTTTATGCGAAGGGCATCTTCCTCAGTATCTGCTCCAGTCAAGACATCGTCGACATAGAAATCTTCCTTGACAATCTTTGAAGCGATCGGAAATTCATTTTCTGAATCTTTGGCAAGTTGTAAAAGCGTCCGTATTGCGAGGAATGGAGCGCTAGCAGTACCATAAGTTACTGTTCGAAGTTTATAACATTGTATGGGCTTATCCGCGGAATCTCGCCACCATATTCATTGAAGATCTTGGTGATCGGGATTTATAAGAATTTGGCGATAGATCTTGGCTATATCGCCAGTTATTGCAATTTGATGTTTCCGGAATCTGTTTATAAGAGAGAATAAATCGTTTTGAATTGTAGGACCTACCATTATGCAATCATTGAGTGACAGACCTGACAAACTTTTCGATGAAGCATTAAAAACAACTCTAACTTTTGTTGTTGTACTTGATTCTTTAAGAACCGAATGATGTGGTAGATAAAAAGATTTGTTCAACGGAGCGTTATTTGTCTCCGGATTTGGCACGTCAATCATGTGCTCAAGTTCGAGATATTCATGCATAAAGTCTAAACTGTACCCGAAGCTCGGGACTATGATTTAAACGATTTTCCATATATTTAAACTGCCTTAACGCACTATATGAAGATTCACCAAGTCGAGAAATGTTGGGCTTGATCGGAAGTGAAACGCTATATCTTCCACTTTCTGTTCGAACGACTGATTCGGTATAAAGATTTTCACAACATTTCTCTTCGATCGACAGATTTTGGGAGTTTTCTACATTTTCTGTCTTCCAAAATTTTTCTATTTGATGAGACAGATCTTCGAAAGAACACAACGACATTATCCTAGTTGATGACTGATCAATTATTTTTCCGAAGACGACGTAACCAAAAACAGAATTTTGTAACGGTATTTCATTACTAATATTTATTTCATTAAACTTCATTATTTCTGAGAAAAAATCGGCTCCAATTAGCATATCGATCGCGTTAGGCTTACAAAAACCGGGATCCGCGAGTTCGATGCCCTTTGGTATTTTAGATTTGTCGATGTGTACAGGGTATGATGGCAATGAATCGGAAATTTTAGATTTTACATAACAATTCATACTAGTTTGATAATGAGTTACCCGAGATTCAAGATAAATGTTAAGCTTTTTGGTTATTGTAGAAGTTGTCCCATTTATTCCTGAAATATTTACATGAGTTGGTTCTGGTTTCAATTTCAGAATTTGAACCATACGTTGTGTAATAAAATTTGCTTGGGATCCACAATCCAGCATTGCGCGGCATTTAATACGTTCTCCAACAGAATTTCGGACCCAAATGATAGCAGTAGCCAGCAATATTTGGGAACTAAACGAAGATTTTTGTGGAACTGTCAAAGATGAGTACGTTTTCTCATTTGGAACGGAATCATTTGGAGCTTGAATCGCTGAATACGGGTGATTATTTAAGTTCGGTTGTCGGATTTCCGACATGGTATTTGATGAATTTTGTGGTGTATTCCCTGATGAACGATATAGATTTGAAACCCGACCAAAATGAAGTAATGAATGATGTTTTAACGAACAAAATGAACACGGTGGTTTTCGACATTCTAACGTACGATGGTTTGCGATTATACAGTTTGTACACAACCCGTGCTGTTTTACAAAATCGTAACGATCTTGCGGAGTTAATTTGCTTTCTTTAAACTTATAACAATAATCTAACGGATTACCCTTGCAGTAAAGGCATGTTAAGTTCTGAGCAACCATGACTTTCGACAATTTATTATTGACCAATGATGATTTGTTTTTATATTGATCGATTACCAATTTCTTGTTTAATGAAGCTGATTGCTTTGCATCCAAAATTTTACAACGATGCTGAAGAATTTTGATGAATTCCTCAAATGTCATAACGGTAGTCAAAGATGACTTATTAATAATTACGATGCGAGAGGATTCATCCAGCCGATCATTTAAATGATGAACTAAAAAAAGATCCCATTTATCGACCGCTACCTTAAACGATTTAAGTGACTCATAATGCTTAACTGCTACGTCAATAAATGATTGGAGGGATGACGATGAATTTTCGATGGGTTTTCTATTTTCGTACAAACGTTTTACATGCGTTTTCTGAATTGAAATTTCGTTGTTGTACTGATCCGACAATTTTTTCCAGACTACTGGATAGTTTTCACTCGAGAGCGACAAGGATTGAATGAATTTAAATGCCTTACCATCACGAATGCATGAACTTAGGTAATGAAAGTTAGCTACGTTGCTAAGATTGGCATTCGAATGAACAAGGTCATTAAAAATACTACGGAAATCAAGCTAACTCAATTCCGAGCCGTCGAATTTAGGAAACTCAATTTCCGGTAATTTCAGCGATACCGAAGTGCAAATGTTGTACATCGAATTGTTGCCATTACTTGAAAACTTGGTTTCATTTTGTGACTCGCGAATTTTGTTTAAAATATTGGATTCGACGTAACCGAAATCATCTTCAAAACTATCTCTATAATTACATTCTGAAGGATCTAACGCTTCTAATTTAGCTTGTGTAGAATCAAACTGAGAATAGGTGATCCGAAGGCGGTTAAGGGCCGATTCCGATTCACCAATTGACGTATATTCATTGTCAACTTTATTTTTAAAGTAATTTATTCGAGATTTGTGGCCTGATCTTATTTTTTTTAAATGAGCCATAGTATTTTCTCTGGACTCTAATTTAGTTTGATCAAGCTCGTAATCAGACATTTTGTTTTGAATTTACAATAATTGAGTTAAAAATAATTATTTTGAATTGATACACAAATCACAATTTAAAAAACAGTAAAGTGACTAAAACTTATTCAAGGTGGGTTTAACTTTTTTTACAAATGGCTTATAAAAAACATACGCTTAACTATATTTAATTTAATAAACACTTACGACGAATTGAAATCCCACGAAGATTATACGATGTGATTAGCGACGTTAACATTTTATTTTATTTTCACATAATGCTCTGCACATTTACGACGAATAAAAATGGCGACGACTTTTTTACTATGTAAATGAATTGAAATCCCACGAAGATTGTACGACTATGTACTATTACAAATTTTCCACACTTGTTGATTACGATTTAATGTTCTGCAAACAAACCGGCCGACGCCTCTGTATTCTCCGATATCCGTATTGCACACAAAAATTAGATGTATGTGTGATTGACTATTAGTGAGTTCATTCGAAACGTCAGGCAAAAAAAACTTACCCGGGTTTAGCTGTCAGGGTAAAAAAACTTACCCGGGTTGAGCTGTCAGGGTAACATTTTGACATAACACGTTCATTTACAAAAAAAAACTTACCCGGGTTAGTTACCCGGGTTAACTTTAAAAAATCGCGATTTTTTGTCAGATTTTTACGCATACATAAACGTATTTTGTATACGTATATACAAAAGTAAACGTCAAAATATAAACATCAAAACAAGACTCCGCGCCATTTGTAACAATTTAATTTCGGATTAATTTTAATATTTAATAGATGTATTAAAATTGTGAGAACAATTTGTAATTTTGTGCGACGTATTTTCAAAATATCTTGTGTATTAAAATGTTGTGTAATTACGGATTTATTACATTGAATAAAATTCGGAAATGGGACAGCCGATGCGATCACTTACCATTTCAAGCGATTATGTGCCACATCGCTAATATTACAGTAAAACAAGATAATCATAAACGTAAATTAGATGTGCTTGAAGACTAATTTTAAATAAGCGTTTGACGGCTGTAGTCATGTGAGTAGATCGTTTGTTTAAATCACTAAATTATCTCCATTTAACTTTTGAATGAATATTACAGCAATAATTTAAGCGATTTGGACGCACTACTAATGGATTCGAAAGGTGCAAATATAGGCGACCAGCTGGTACAAATGAATTTAGATAGCCACCGTAAAATGATCACACCGATGCACGGTGCCAATTGTAATTACTTACCACAATAAACTGAAGAGTGAAGGGTAGAGTAATAAATAATTGGATTGGCTAGATCGGACAAGACTGAATTAAATCAAATTTTTTTTTCCACTTTTGTCTTTATTTTATGAAAAATGAAATACATATTTTATTTTATATTTATACTATCGCATATTGTTCGTATAATAATTTTACGCCCATTCAAACCGTTTTCTATTAAATCGCGAGCAAAAGTCCCAGGCGAGGACGATTCGTTAGAATAATGCTGTTGTTAGAATTTGAAGCTCATTGTACAAACAAATCACGTGCGTATCCACTTTCAATATCGGAGCTAACACGACCTTTGGGCTCGGAACTTTACTTAAATCCGCCAAATTGTGACACAACTGCAAATGCCGAAATTGAAACGGATTGTTACGGGCACCTTCAAAACTTTTCATCAATTTATCACTCATTCATTCGATTTGTGATTTAGCAAACTCAACATTTCTTTCATGTGCGAAATTATATAATTTCTTATACATATTATTAATTAAAAATTATTGGTATTGAGTTATAAATAAATTATTAAAATTGAAATATGGAAGACACTATTGAAAATTTTAATAGTATGTATTTTGCTTTATAATAATTATACCGATGGTAACAAGTTGAAATGTCTGACATTTTTACAATAAACAATTTTTTGTCTTGCTTTTCACCAATACTACTACAAAAGTCGGGTAAACTTTTTCGTGTTCATTTACAAAAAACCCGGGTAACTTTTTGTTGTAATTCCGAATGAACTCACTATATGTTAGCGTTTTATTTTTATTTTCATATAATGCTCTTCACATTTACGACGAATCAAAATGGCGACGACTTTTTTACTGTGAAACTTTTAGTTTTGTAACATAATTTCTTTACACGTGTGTCGATGTTATCACTTCTTATACTAAGTAATATGTAGAGACGACGGTTAGTATAAACGAACGCCGAAATAAACTGAACTGTGAAGTTTTTAATACGACTGATAATGCTTTTACAATTTTCTGGAACAAATCCGGGTTGGATGGACCAAATTATGTACCAAATGTATGGTTTCTTGACGACGAAGAATTGTGGACTGTATTTTTAAACGATTTATTAAAAACGAAGAAATATTGTCCAAGATACGTTTTCATATATAACACTATACTCAATTTTAGTTTTACAATTTTTGTATAAAACTTTAATTTTATTTATAAAATTTAAGTTTACATCAATGTGGTTTTCCGACTTGTCTCAATAGCCAAAAAACGAAGACTGCTTAAAAAACGAGTATACACCAAAAATACTGAAAAGTCAAACTAAACAAAATATATTTTTGATGTTACTGTACGTAACTGATATACACGTTATAGTGACATCTATTGTAAAAATTTATAACTCTCCATTTGTTATACAATGTATAAAAATTACTATTTAATAAACTAATAACAATACTGAATAATTTAAATAGTTTTTTAATTTCAACACATAATAATTTACATAATTCATTTAGGAGTTGTCGATGATGTTGCGCGTTGGAGTATGTTTTGTGATAATACATTACGTTGCGTTATTTTGCTCAAGGTTGCAGATGGTTCTATCATTTCTTTTCTTCAATTGATGAAAGCGAGATATCAAATGCCAGGAATTGATTTCGATCAGTGCTAGTTTCGGGAAAAATAGCCTAGAGGGTAATTTTGTGGCACCCGGGCCACTTTTTTAAATTTTCCTCTGTCCTGGGGATTCCTAATGCCTTGAATGGATTGAGAAGAGTCATAATTTTGCGAAAATTATATTAAGGTTTTCGGCTCGAACGATTTAAACAAAAATTAATGTGAAGGGGTTTCTACTGCTAAAAATCGACTATGGTGATCTAAATTTGCAAAATTTTTTGATGGAATTCTCAATTTGGATTCAGGTTCATAAAACAACCAGAAATTTGGGAGAAGACTTGGAAAATTTGTTTAGATGTGGTCCGGTCAGCCGTTATATTTCGTTTTGTTCTACAACTGAACCATGCCATTTTTCAATCGAAAGAGATGGAACTCAGATTAATAATTGGAATTGGAATCTAATACAACTATTGAACATGCCTCTGCAATATTGTTAATTTAAATAAACTGAAACCATTTTTAAACTGACAGAGATTCTCTTTTATCAATGAATTCCGGATGTGATTTAGAGAAATTTGTAAATTTGATGAATAGTATAGAACTCGGTTAGTGCTATACGAAATATTCAATTTGATTGAAACAAAACTCCGAGTTCTTTAAATTAAATAGATCTAAGCCATTGCCTAAGTACATTAATTTTTGGAATGGACTAACAGGAAGATGCTTTTAATTTTTTTTCTCCACAGCGATCAAGAGAACAATGACAACGGCGCTATATATCAAAAATAAATGGAAGTAGAAAATGATGAACTGAATTTTAACATGTGTGACCTCATGAGAATCACACAAACTTCGATTTTTCATGAATTTTCAGTTTACTGAAATATAAAGGTTTATACTATAACTGGGAGTAAGCTTATTTATTCACAGATTAAATGTTAAATCGATTTTTTATGCATCTGCTAATCTCTCACACAGGTACAGTCATCTCCTTTATAATGATGTGTCCATAAAAGTTAATTCCACTGTGATATTTTATACCATACAAAATTAGCATAATATATTAGCATATCCGATACGATTACGAACCAGCATCATACATTGCAAAATATTTCGGTATAAAGGTATTGAAAAGTCTGCAACAACAAAATTTTAATTTTTTGTTGTGAATGCGATTTTTTTTTTGCATTTCGAATTCAAAAGCTTTGCTAATCTTTTCAATTTTTATTTTATTTTAATTCAAAAAATTTTCTCTTTATTATATAAAAGTGACTTTATATATTCATTCAATTCAGTATGGAATATGTACGTACACATATATAGAGGATATAATATGCTATTTTATTGCTATATTGAATTCAATATTGTGGAGAGAGTTGAAAGAAAGCTCTTTCAGTGAAAATGAAAATAAGCTTTTCTCTTTTTCCTTTAATAAGTTCATATGTATGAATGGAAATTTATGTATTTTGTATAACGGTAGCATAATATAAGGTAGAATATAATATAACTCTGTAATGAAGTGTGCATATATGTAGTATATAGGATACGGTGTTGACCTAAATGGTTCGTTAAATTATTTATTGAATATGTATATGTAATACATTTTGCCATGAGGAATAGAGTCACTTAATAAGCATATTGCCAATTATAACACAATAGAATGTAATTTACTAAATTTTTATTTAATGTTACTTCCCTTACAAATCTATAAAGCAATATCAATTTTAAGCACATATAAGTACTACAATTTTAATGTGTAATAAAAATTCTTGGTGAAATTCCTTCTGCAAAAGCTATAACATTTTTATTAAAAGTTTACAACCTACATTTATTATGTGTTATACGGTAAATTCGTAAAATAATTAAAACTAACTTAAAAATTCTAATTAAGTATTTCAAATAATTTTAATTGTCGTTCATGATTCAAATTTATTATTTAATTTTGGAAGTAAATTAAAAGATTGCTCCTGCTAAATTTGTTATTCCTTTACTAAATATTAAACCATGTATGCGTTACAAAATTAAAAATAAATTCGAAATTACCTAGTCTCCGTTAATGTGATGTAAAAACATTTACTATATATCGTAACTATATAAACATAAAATTAAATTGAAGTTTGTAATTTTTTTTTAGGTTTACAGTTTTATTTATCAGACACGCAGTGGAATTCATTAAACGGTTTCGAATTTTTGTTAAACCATAAAATGCACCAAATTAAGGCAGCTTTTAACATTTAGTTGAAGGATTGCGCTTTTGGTACTCTCACAGGTTCAATGAGCTACGACAATATAAAAGTCTGTCCGGCACCCAATTAAAACTAAACTTTAAAATAATCGTAAACAACCGTCTCAACCATCCAAGTACAACACTAGCAACCTCTATAAACCCAAGATTTTTATTTCTGGCATTCGAATAGCATTGGGCAATGAGGTAGCAACTGTTTCTAATAATTGTTGCTAGTAATAATTACTCAAAATAATCAGTGGGTCGTCCAAATCCACGAAGTCCCTCTCAATTTGATTCCTTTTGGGTTTGCATGCTAAAATTCGTGTTATGATTATAATCTCTAAACATTCTGGGTTTTATCTTTTAATTTTCTTGCCATCACTATATCAAACAATTCAAGCACTATCTAATTTAGATTGCTCCAATTTAATTCCATATATTTCTACGTCATGTTAGGATTATTACGATCAGACACCCAAAGCCATTTGTAGCAAAGTTAATTTTATTCAATAATATTCATATGATACTGAAACTTTGAGAAAGCTCTATAAATTCTGCAAGCTTTACATCATGCGTGTTTTTGCAAATTCCAATATTTGAGCCGTTTATTTTGAGATTGGCAGAACTCTCTTTTTCAAAAAATCATGTTAATGATGAAATTGGTTACAATTTAACGGTATCTCTTCATTTAAAAAAAAAAATCAATCAGTATGACTGTCATATTGATTGGAAATTTTGTTAAAATGAAGAGATTCCGTTAAATTGTAATCAATTTCATCATTAGCATGATTTTTTGAAAAAAGAGTTATGCCACTTTCAAAATAAACGGCTCATTTTATGCAAAATAATCAACTTAGAGTATGCCATTGTGTATAGGTTAGACTTTAAGAAATTTAATTTTTACATATGAATGACGATATATTTGTAAAATTACAATTGCTTTTCGAGTTTACCACGTTGTAGAATCTTCCGTGATTTATTGAAGATTTGTCCATTTACTTCATGTTCCTATTACCATTAAATGAACCATGTCGCCTTATGGATTACTATGAGGTTCTCATCAATAATGCTCTTGATACTAAAGTGTTCTCCTGACTAATCTCTTTAAGCAAATGTATCCTAGCGGAAGACAAAAACATACTGACATGTTCAATCATTTTACAATGCTGCAAAAAAAAAATCCCACATTGTTTATTCGAGAAATTAATATTAGCAACTACTCGTACATTCTTCAAAAAATCAATCACTCATTTCATGTAACATATTAATCACCGGTATGCTTAACAAAATCGGTTTAAACAGGTAAGCAGAATTCACACCACATTTGCACGAAATAATGCACCACAACAAAACAATTTTAAATGGGTTGGGCTTTAAATATTGTATTTCAACCTCCCGTTTACAAAATTCCATTTTCCAATCCGGTTTTTCAAAATCACGTTTTCTAAGCCCGTATTTTAAAATATCGTATTTTAAAATCAAGTAAAATATTATTAAAACCCCTCAATATTAATATCTTGGCGTTTCTTAGTCAATTACTCAGAAATTAGGAATGTTGGATGGAAATACGGCTGTAAAATGATTTTTGGAAGAAGTTATGGAAAATGAAAACCTGGGACGAATACGGACTATTTCTTAATCGAACCTTTGCGAGGTTTCTATATGTAGAAAAGGTTGCTACCGGTAAAAGTTGTTTCTGGTCTTAAAAAGTTTATACTCTGATGTTAAAAGTGAAGGAAACAACAAAACCCGATTAATTATACAAAAATACTCTAACTCCATTGTATTCCAAAATTTAATTTAATCACTGTGCACATTTATGTATATCAAAATATAATCAATGGAAATAATTCTACATATGGCAGCTATCCCAAAATCTGGAAATGTGCTCGCATAGTGACTATGTGGTAATCGAAAGGATGGGGAGTTGTATAAATACCATATATATATGTGATGTTTCATAAAATAAATCGTGGCACTTGGCATACATTGTAAAAACTATAAAGTTTACCTATAAAATCGGCGAAAGGAACACCACAGTTATTATTGCAAAATCTTGGTGAAATGCTCACATTGTGACTTTATGATATAATTGAAGGAAATGAAGTGGACTAAAAAGAAATGAAGTGGCGGTTGACGTAAATATTCAAATATATAAATTTTTCACCTTAAATTAGCGGGAGCCTAGATATGGGAATTATATAAAAATCTGATCGAAAGGGATGAAGTGCTATTTTATTAAATAGACCGTGTCTCTTGACTTTAATTTTCAAAAATATAAAGTTCACCTATAATTTCAGCGTAAGTAATCTTACATGGTAAGGCCACTGTCTATTATATGAATTTGGATTATGATTGTCCACTGATCGGTAATAAACTGTATGCGTCAGGTTTTTGAATAATTTGGGAGGCCCTGTGTGATTAAGAATTTACGAAATACGACCAAGAATTTTTAGATTTTAATAGAATTAAATATTAAATTTTCCGAAGGGCTATCTTTAGAGGCTTTCTGATATTTAAGGAATTAACATGATTTTTAGTTAAACAACATAGTTTTTACCAAAATACCTCAACTTTTAATTTATTATAATTTAATTCTTCTTGCATAATGGGATTGATATTCAATATTTTACTTTACAGAAATCAACAAATGTGGTTTTTAAAAAAATCTCCGTGTGTGGTGTTCCGTGACGTCTAAATGTCTATTGGCGCTTTGAAGCCAGATGAATTGTATAAATTAGACCCTATTAAAGTTAACCGACTCTAGCCAAAAATGTCAATAATGCAGATTCAAACTAATCAAACGAAAACTACAGCCGATTTTTGTCAGTAACATCCCAGTCGAAAAATGCCGATACAAAACCAAATTTCTCTAAGTGCTGTATTACATGTTTGGAGAATTTTTTAAATGATTTATCATCTAATAATTATCATTTAAAAGGTAAATTTCTATGTTGGAAGTCCGGGAAAACTCGATTGAATATATAGCACACACAAAATTTGAAAATGTCAAAAAATTGACCGTTTAAAGTGTCATGGCTGGAAATAGATTCAAATGAAAGATCCCCGAGTTTTCCTAAACTTCCAACATAGAAATCGACCTGAAATTTTTTCCAGGTGTGAGCATCAATAAGACCTTTCATTTGAATTCATTTTCATCCATGACACTTTAAACGGTTAATTTTTAGAAATTTTCAAATTTTGTGTATGCAATCTATTTATAGAAATTTTCGGACTCCTCACAGGGAAATTGACCTGAAATTTTTCAAGTTTTGCTTGATATATACTATTGAGTTTTCTCCTTATTAAAATTTTTTTTTACTTACAGTTTTAATGCATTTAATAAAAAAAGAAATTTAATAATAGACGTTGATGAACCGAAATAAAGATTTTTGATGTAAAACGTAATTACTGTTTAACACAAAAATTACGAATCTGCCCTACCGACCTTTACAAGCGAATAGTACACGTAGTTTTTGGATCTGTATTATCGACCTTTCCGGCTGGTAAATTTTTGTTTTTACAATCGGATCTGCATTATCTACATTTTTCGGTTGATATATTTTAGTTGTTACAGCCTATTCTGCATTATCGACATTTTTCGGCTAATGCGAGTATGCTAACTTTAACAGTATATGATTTATTTATTTATTTATTTATTCTATCATAGGGAAACACACAGAAAAAATCCATTTATGTGTTCCACAATATTACAGAAAAAAATAACAAGTTTTAATATATTTTTATACATAGCAGAAATATTCAACAATATAAAAAATAAAATATTTACTAGCAAAATACAAAAAAAACAAAAAAAACAGACTGAAGTATCAACTTAGGAAACAAAAACTAGCGGAAACTGTCAAGGTACCCAGCAATTAAACATTGCGTTACTTAAACCAACTGTAAAATAAGGCACTAATTCAAATCGACATGCCGCGGAGATGCAATCTGTATTGACGAAGTGACAGTAAGAACAAATCCAAAGAACTGAAGAACTCATTGTGAAATAGCTGAAATCTGGTTATAGGATTAGCTAGACCTAAATTAGTTCTAGATCTTCTAGGCAGGAAAAGTTGGTTACTACGAATATTATAGGCAGGGATATAGAACATAATCTCGGATAAAACAGTTGTTTCAATTTTAAAATTTACGATTTTATATAGTAACATTTCATCTAGAATTAATCTTCTAATATCCAAGGTTATCAAATTGAAAATCTTCAATCTTATACCATAGGAAATGTGCCCAACGTGCGGCATAGACTTATAAACTAGGTAACGAGTAAATTTTCTTTGTATGCGCTTAATTTGGTCTGAGTGTTTGTCATAGAAAGGATTCCAGATTTGTGATGCGTATTCAAGTAAGCTTCTTACCAAACAGTTAAAGAGACTTATAAGTAGATTAGGGTCAAGAAATTCCTTTCCTCTACGAAAAATAAAACCAAGTATTTTATTTGCTTTGCAGCATAACTTGTCAATATGCGTATCGAAAGATAATTTAGAATCAAAGATAACACCTAAGTCGTTGATCTGATTTACCCTACATAATATTGTGTCAGATATATCATAAGAATACTGCAAAGGAGAAATTTTTTTCGTAAGGGAAATAACATTGCATTTCTTTATGTTTAAATTAAGTTCATTTACAATACACCATGAGTGCAGTTTATAAACATCGGATTGCAACAAAAAAGCATCGGAGTGGCTAGTAATTAGTTTATAAATTTTTAAATCATCAGCATAAAATAGGTGAGGGCACTGTAACAAATTAGAAATATCATTAATGAAAATGATAAATAGCAATGGTCCTAAAGTTGATCCTTGTGGAACGCCGGAAGTAGGTGAAAATGGCCCAGAAAAAGAACCAATAAATTTAACACTCAAAATTCTATTTCGTATATAGGAAGATAACAACTTACATATTTGTGACGACAATCCAATTTTATAACATTTATCAATTAAAATGTCATGTGACACAGAGTCAAAAGCTTTCTCAAAATCAGTGTAAATACTTGAACACCCATGTCAACTTTGCTGAAAATGTAATTTAAAAATTCTAACAGGTTAGTTAGTACCGATCGCTTTGCAAAAAATCCGTGTTGTACATTTGTTATCCTGTTACTAACTAAATTGAAAATAATTTTATGCACTAACTTTCAAATATTTTGCTAAACGCATTTAGAATTGATATCGGCCTATAATTTACAATGTCGCTTTTGTCACCTTTTTTGAATACGGGAATGAGAAATGCCGATTTCCATGTGGTCGGAAAAACTCCAGAATTTAACGATAAGTTGAAAATTATTGACAATGGTAACGCTAATTGCTCCTTCAAGTGAAAAATAAAATAATTTGGAATTTGATCTGGGCCAGGGGCTTTACAAGAGTCAAGCGAATTAAGAACAGAATAAACATCATCATATGTAAAGTATGCCACCTTACTATAATAATCTAGATTTGTATTTATCACTGATGAAATACTACCTGAGACACTATTAGGCGTATATACTGTAACGACTTGAGCTGGCATGAGTGGGGTTTGAGTGAACTTGATTCCATATAAAATGCCAATCGTTACTGAGTTAAATGTTAATATAATATTCAGAGCTTCATAGTGGTCGCTTTTAACCGGCTATGCCTCAGGGATGGGGTGTGGGCTTTGCCGAAGTTGAATATTACCTTGCTTGACCACTAGATGTTAGTACCCATGAATAGACAGACCATACCCACCATATTTACTTACGCCTCATCCTTATAATTGGCACTAATTATTCCATCTGAAAACTAAAAAAAAATACACGAAGCGAAAGATAGAACCAAATAAGCGAAATAGCGGAATAAAAAAAAATCGTGAACCTTATATTGCGATCTCAAATAATTATTCAGATAATAAACCAGATTACAAAATTTTTCAAAATTCATACTAAGTTTAAATATCTAGCTCACTAAAATATGCGCATAATAACTACTTATAGTTAGAAATATCTACCCGCCACCATCAAAAATTTATATAATAATTAGAAAATATCAATATGAAGATTAAAATTACATGTTTAGAGTAGTAAGTTTAATATTTTTAGAAATTTTAATATTTTAATAATAATAATAATATAAAAAAAACCTTTGTAGCAACGTTATATCCAAAAATTGATGTATGTTGATTGAAGCACTTGATGTATGTTGATTCGCCGTTGGAACTCGTAACACTTTATATTACTGCTTACATTCAAACATGGTAAGCACTTCGCTCGTTAATGTCACAAGCGCACGAACCCTGAGCTTTAGCTTTTGTTTCATTAATCTCGTTCGTTATTATTGCACAGATGGTATTAATTTCAGTATCAGGTGCTTAACTATTATATGTTATTAGGTGACTAATTTAGTTATTATTTATAAGCATTTAGCTTCGTAGGAAATACATGTTATCATTGTAACAATACCGAATCAAAATATTTAGCAAAGAGGTTACAAGTAACATCGCTATTATGGGAAACTATGGTCCCATATTTCATAGTGGCAGAGAAATCCGTTCTGGATGTTAGAGAATGAGAAAAGCTCCAAAGTAATTTAGGATTATATTTAAGCTGTTGCTCAATACTTCTTAAATAATTATTATAGCAGGTTCGAATTTCAGATTTAACCTGCCTATGAAACTGGGAAAAAATCTTATAATCATTCTCGTTCCTATATAACTTATACAGTTTATGAAACTTATGTTTTCGAGTAATTAGGTATCTCAGTTTATTTGAGTACGAGATGGGGAATTTAGAGGAGGGATTATTCTTAAGTAGCTTCGGTTTTAAAAAATTATTCAACTTTGAATAAAGTAAATTGGTCACACTATCAACATCCATATTGGCGCTAATGAATTCGTGGTTCCAATCAATACCAGCTAGTTGACTTCTAATATGGTCATAGTTAAGTTGATGATTCAGATGAAACTTCATAATTTAACTATTTTAATTAATTCAGAGTTCCCATAGATTTTTAGCCAAAATGGTTGGCTGCAGAAATGGCTGTTCTGTTGGAGTTTTTTTGTTTTTTGTAAATTAATTTAAAAGTATAGCATTTACTACCCTGTACACCACCGGTGGATGGATTGGTAGGAATGAAGCGTTTTATAAGCTTTTTCTATAAAGCCGGAGATATCAATTAATATTGAGTGACATAGGCCCACCAGAATTATCACTTCCATAGCAAGTTTTATGTTTATCGCAAATACAGGAAACCCTCCAAAAAAATGATTAATTCGTTCCGTGTTCTTCGAAACCGCCTTCTTCGAATGCCGTGTTCTTGGATGGTTACCTGTAGTTTAAAAAGTATATTATTTACGGGAAAAACGGCAATGAAGTAAGAGATTCTTAATTAAATTTGCCACATTTTTTTACGGCTACAGCCCAGACGGATTAAGTAATTGAAATGGAACATCATTTTGAAATTTTTCTCATACATTTGGAGAGCCATCTGAAATGTGGCTAATATCTGTGCCTAGTATAGGCGGCTCCTGTACCGAACCTTTTGTGAATAATGTTTTTTTTATTATACAAGACAGTTCTCCCCTAAAATCTGGTATATTAAATTTTTCTGTTTTATGCAGGATCCACCAAAAACGATGCTGCGATAAGCTTTAACACTGTTTTAATAGTGCTATTAGAGCAAAATTAGAACTACGGTTATATGAAAAAAAAAACGATTTGACTACCGTGCACATCGGACGTGTTTTTTAATAATAAATTTTAAATAATAATTTTTTAATTTTAATACTGTGATTAATCCAATAATTTACTTTACTTGGACATTAATAAATAAGTTTGTAACAAACTAATATATAAATGTGTGTTGTGATATAATTGAATAGTGCTAATAGTTAAACATTTTAGATTCCTGTAGTGATTAAAGATAGTGTGGTCTATAACTGTTAAAGTGTCTTCGTATAAATTTAAATAAAAATTAGTCACAAAAATTTAATAATAAAAAACCCAGTCATATTTGACGGTTCACCTGCTGATTTGTTGTCGACCTTGAGTTATATACTAAACAAGATCATTGTACAAAATTAATCTGTTACTCCATGTATTTATTGTCTCAATAATTCAAACGTGAAGTATCACAGTGTGCATCTAAAAAACCATGATATTGATTTATCGTGCATAAACTATAGTGTAAGAAAAAACGAAATGGAGTCTTGTGGTAAATAAATATAAATCTGAATGGAATGGCCGTGACCCGATGTGCCCATGCAGCGGTGTCTGCAAATCAATTTTTCACCTTAAATGTGCTGGGCTAAATACTACTACGTACAACCAGTTAATGAAATCAAAGCAACTGCGTTGGTTCTGTGCATCGTGTAATGAAATTACCATATTTGCTGTAATACAAAAGCTTCATGAGTTGACATGCCATATGGTTAAAATGTTTGAATCATTCACTGTGATGAATGATTTTATGAAAGCATCAATTGACGCGCAGTGATTGTCAGCCCAGTTGCTGCAAATGCAGATTCCTGCCAACACCTCAACCAACTTACTGCATAACCAATCCGACCATATTAATGCTACACCAGATGTCATTGGAATTGGTGCCACGTCTAGTTCATAACAATTTGTTGAAGTCCCAGATAACGATATCATATATGTGAGCAGGCTGAGTCCACACACAGAGGAAGCTGCATTTGTTGATTATTTAAAATCCATAATCTGGAAAATCTGGGCGTAATTGATTGTCTGGTCCCTAAAGGCCGGGATAAAACTAATCTCACATTTGTTTCGTTTAAGCTTACTCTAGAGAAGAGTTTCGCAGCACAAGTTTTGTCGTCTACTTTTTTCCAAAGGGCGTCTTAGTTCGACGTTTTGTGCGTAAAACCGGAGGTTCAAAAAACGGCAGAGGAATTTCCCTACCATAAATGGGGATCGACAACCTTATCCAGAGATAATAGACTCGTACTGTAATTTTTCTTTTTGCCTAGAAAATCAACAGCTACACAAATATTACCATCACAGTAAATTATACAGCGACAATCATTCATTCTCCACTTCCAGCCTTTGTAATATCAGTTTTGTATTAAATTATAAATTTCATAATTTGTATACCTTGCTTTCTAATATTTTTTTGAATTTTAGGTCTTTAACCAATTCTATTCTCAATTTGGACTCATTGCAGGTATGTTTATCAAATAAGAATGTTGCGATGGCGAATCGGGATAACAGAAGTGTTAATTTTGGATTTATTAATGCCCGTAGTCTGTTTTGCCATATCGATAAACTGAGAATATTTATCGATTCAAAAGATCTCAACGTATTTTGTGTCGTGGAAACATGGCTTACAAACAAGATTAATAACGAATCTGTCTCGCTGAATGGGAACGACATCTTGAGATTTGACAGAACACATAAAAGGGGTGGAGGTGTGTGCATTTACTATAAAAAATGTTTTAAACTTAAGGCTAGTCATGCATCCATTTATGGTAAAACTGAAGTTTTGATGGCTGAAATGATATTACCATCTATGACTGTACTGATTGTAGCTTGCTATAACCCATCAACTCCAATGCAATCCGATTTGGATGATTTTCAGGAATTCTTATCCTCGCATATTTTAAGTTATAATCATTTTATAATTGCTTGCGATATAAATTGTAATATGCTTGATAAGTCCCCTAAATTTCATAATTTTTTAAAAGCCAACCATTTGGTATTAGTCCCGTTCTCACCTACTCATAACCGTACATGGCTCGATCAATACATTGCGCCAGAAGCAGATTACTTTAGAGTATTGGAGTCTAGTCAACACACTTTGCCTGATATCTCTGACCATGATTTTCTGATCATTTCTTATAAACTCAGATCACAGCGTGTTAAACTGGACTATAAGCTTATCCATGACTACAGTCAATTAGATTCGGAAAAGATATTGAATTTCTTTTCTAGCATTAACTGGAACTTTTTGCATGCGTCTGATAATGTCAATCTCCTCTTTAAATCATTTTATAACTGCCTTTATTATATTCATAACAATTGTGTACCAACTAAAAAAATAGTTAATTGCCAATCGGCTGCCCCATGGTTTAATTGCAATATTGCTAAAAGTATGCTTGCGAGAGATCATGTCAAGAACCTAGAATTATATCGGAAAGAACGCAATAGGGTAACTAGCTTGATTAGGATGTTAAAACAAAAATATTTTTTGGAAACAGTAAATTAACCATGAAACGAATCTGGAGCAATTTCAATCATATTGGATTGGGGATCAGCAGGTCTGGTGTTTCTACTGACTTAGACCCTTCAATTATCAACACTTATTTTTGCAATGTACCCCATTCATCGGTAGTTATTCCATTGCAGGGGTGGAGCGCATAGTCACGGATACTTCTCTCTCCTTCTGCAGCGTAAGTGAATTAGATGTTTCCAAAGCCGTGTATCTTATTAAATCGAATTCACCCGGTCATGATAAAATAAACTTAAAATTTCTAAAGAATATTTTACCATACATTTTATCACCTTTTACATTCCTGATTAACAGTTGTTTTATGCGATCTGAATTTCCTGAAATCTGGAAAATGA
Organism: Nephrotoma appendiculata; assembly: GCA_947310385.1. Classification (NCBI taxonomy): domain Eukaryota; kingdom Metazoa; phylum Arthropoda; class Insecta; order Diptera; family Tipulidae; genus Nephrotoma; species Nephrotoma appendiculata. Next base: position 207,538,222 of record OX371225.1, on the reverse strand, counting down.
ACACTGTGACTCCGATTGTAAAAAAGAAGAGTATCGATTCTTTGGATAATCTTAGACCGCTTAGTTTAATTTCCATCTTATCTAAAGTATTCGAGATCATTCTTCGTGATCAAATCAACCAGCATCTAAATAAATTTCAATCCGGATTCCGTAATAACCACAGTACAACGACTACCCTGCTTCATGTTATAGACGATCTGGCTTGTCATCTTGATCGAAAAAACTCATTTGTCGTTCTAATACTGTTGGATTACTCCAAAGCATTTGACTCTTTGAACCATGTTTTGTTACTACAGAAGTTGATGCTTTTCTTTAATATTTACAATAGAGCGCTTAAACTTATGTTTAGCTACTTAACAGACAGATATCAAAAAATCATTGTAAATTGAAAAGAATCAGCTCCTGAGCGTATACCTGTAGGTGAATTTCAAAGTACTATACTTGTCCCAACTCTGTTTTCTCTTTTTATTAATGACTTACCACAAGCAATAAAATACTGCAAATATCACATGTATGCTGATGATTGTCAAATTTATCTTGGTGGTACTAGTGAAAACATACTGGAAACGTTTAGCAATATTAATCTGGATCTATCCAATGTATTGGCTTGGCCCAAGTCTGATGGAATCTCACTGAACATCGCTAAAACACAAGCAATTCTGAATTCTAAAAGAAGTTTCCCAGTGATACCTGATATCTTTATTGATGGTGTGAAGATTAATTTTGCGAATCATGTTAATAGTTTGGGAATTTGTATTAATGACAGGTTCTCTTGGGATTCTCAAGTTGTTTATGTTTGTGGTAAGATCAATTCTACTTTGTATGGTTTGAAGCTTCATAAAAATATCTGCCCTAAAAATGTGTCGAATTTTGTTGGTTAGATCATTAATAATTCTCCACGTACTATATTGCGAATTTCTTTTGTTAAGATGTGATTCTACCTCAAGTACCATGCTGCAAGTTACTTTGAATAATGTGGTCAGATATGTTAATGGGCTGAGAAAATTTGATCACATATCAGCTAGGTTAAAAGAATTTTTTGGTTGCACTATGATTCAATTCTATTACTTTAGAGCGTTATTACTTTTATATAAAGTCATTAGTAATCGTGCTCCTTCATATTTATATGAGAAAATAAAATTTATATCTAATTACTTCATGATTGGCTAAGAAATGCCAAACTTAATATCTACGATAGAAACTCTTTTGTCTACTTAATTTTAAATGTTTGTTAATGCAATACTTTATTTCCCTCAAAGTTATTGATACAACTTCTTGAGCGCTATGTCGAATCAGGCTTGATGGATGGTTTTGAACACTTTCTAGAGGAGCGGCAATATTTCCACCTGATTTTCTGTACGTTACGGCCCAGGCTTGTACTTAATTCTTCAAAACCATCCACTAAATGATAAAAAGGCTTTTTGATGATTGATCAAATATGTTTAAAATCACGTATCGGCACCAAACCTTAAATCTATTAGTAGTACATTTAAAATTTTATTAGCTTGGTTTTAAGGTAAATATACATATATACCTTGAACATCGCTAATGAATTTTGGTTTTCGATTAGTCCAGTTCAACATTTTCAACGAAACCACCAAAGTAAAGTACGAAACGAGCGGAAGACACCTTTACAACTGATTTCAATTTTCAAGCATATAGTACAAAAAACAGATTCACAATAATAACAAGCCTCATACCAAGCAATAACCCAAAGGTAATTGTGATACATATACCAATTTACGACATACCATATCACACCGTAAAATTAAATAGAATATTGTTAATTTTCACAACAATAGGCAGTATATAGTTTTATGTGTTCCTTTATCGTATTCATCATGTTCATCAGCCCCCTCAAAACAAAGCCAACAAAATTATATATATCACATCCACTTTCATATATACTCTCGGAGTGTAATGGTCTCCCCACAGTAAATATACACACAAAAAATATACCTACACACACAGACAAGATTATAATAGATAATATCATATAATAATTAAATGCATATACAAATTAATTTTTAACACAAAACAATCCAATCTCTCCTCTATATGTACTGTACACACAGAAACCATAAAAATCCAGTAAAATCGAAAAACGAAGAAAAACAAATAAATTTTCTCTTAAATATTTTAATTAATTTTCCATCTTGGTGACAATAAAATACTATAAATAAATCTTGTATTTTTTTTTTGTGTTCCCAAAAAATACAAATGACAACCATAATTGTTTTTACTTTTCGTTTTTTTGGAAAATTTTCATCCCTTTTTTTGTTTTGTTTTTAACGAGAAACTGAGATTTTCCCATATAAATATCCTATATATTATCATGTTCTATTGTTTTGATTCATTTCATTCAATTTATGTATGTGCGGCACCCGCCGCACCAGGGTGTTGGAAAATTATAATATTTTATCTCACTGGTGTAAAATACTTTGCGCCTCTATTTGTCCTATATAGCTAGTGTGGTTGGTGGTGGGCGGCTGATCAATGTTCATGGTAGGGTGGACTATATTCTAATTTTAATTATTGGGTACCGCATTTAATTAGATAATCCGCAGCACACACACACACACAATAAACTCAACATATTCATTTTTAAATATATATAGAGGTACAACTGTTCACAGATGGAATCAAACATCGCACACCATCATCAATTTCAGTTACATTTTATATTTTGGTTCGTAAGAGACTTTTCCCGACTCGTTTTTTTTTTGTATTTCATTTTTTGGGTCAAATTTTCATTTTTCCACTGTAATATTTATAACCGTAACATTGATTGACATTTCGGATAACAGCAAAGAAAGGATAAAAGCTTTATGTTTAGTTGATTAAAATAAATGAAAATTGTTGTGTTTTGTTGCTGTTGTTGATGTTCAGCATTCCGAGGCGGGAGCACCCCAATTTTCATTTTTTATTGAATTCTTTTTCTTCTTCGCTTAGATATGTTTTGAATGTGTTTTCACTTCGAAAGCCGTATCAGTTTTTGTCGATCTCATTTTATAAATGACTCGTTATTTTTTTCGGTACAAAAAAGTTTAGGACACATCTGGAATTTTGATGTGTTAAGTGAAAATTGATTATACAACAAAACAAAAAAGGGGAAAATATTTATTAAGCGAATATGAAAAACAAAAATTTGCCGTAAACTTTTAGCGGGAACGATTTGTGCTTATGTACTTTGTTTTACGGAAATTGAGTAGATATGCGGGGTCATTTAAATATGAAAATATAGGTCGAATGTTGGAATTTTATTAATTCTTGAAAATGATTTCGTAGCTACAATTCATTAACTGCTGCTTTTCGTGAAACAAATTGGTCCGAATCAGTTCAAATTTAAAGTGGGCGTAATCCAACACGAGACATAGACTGAATTGAGAATGCTAAGTTAACTTTTACTCTGCAAAAATTTGGGGAAGCTGGAATTTAGCAATGGATTATTGAATTAATTAAAAACTCAATAAAGGCAGTACTACCTAATTTTGGTTGTGTTCTTTATTCGAAAATGCAGTTACACTTTTAATTATTTTCTTTTGTACTCGGTCGGTTTACTGGGTATACGATAAATTTCTCAACATATACTTTTGCTTTCGGTAATGACTATTAAAGTAACCAATCGGAACAACGGTTTTGGGGGTCCTCATCTTAAACTTAGAATAAAAAATATATTTATAAAACTCGGGATTTTTACCACCTAAAATTTCCACTTGGTTACCTAGTGCAAGCTCTGCAAAACACTGGATTCACGTCCTATAGAAAAAGCAGTGGCAAATAGATTTTGCATAAAATTGCGATGCAAATCTATTCCATTTAAGAAAATGAAAAATAACACTCGAAGATTTAATTTTATTATTAATTTATATTTTATATTGTTTAACTTTATTATATTCAGTTTATAATTGCGAAGAACTTTATTGATCAAAAGGTACAATAATAATAATTTTAAAATTAAATTTTAACAACCAGGTATCATAGAATTGTATATATAATGCAAATACATAATTATAATTTAGTACATAGCAATACCTGTATATACATACTTACATATTGTACATAATTATATATAGATAGCTTTATTTATAATTTATTATGTTATATATTTGGGTACATATTGTTTCTTTCGTTATATATACAATACAAGTACATAATTAGATATTTTCATTTTATATAAACTAAATAAATAAAAGGGGCAGAGCACCGGTTTTACATTTTTATTATAATGCGTGAACATATCCGCTCCCTTGAACTAACTAATTCAATATATAAATGGATTATAATCTTAAATAAGTTTATTTAGTTGGTTACTAGTTAATTATATGTACAATTATTAAATACTGTTTTTAAATTGAATTCCAATATATGACCGAAATTGAGCTTAGATTTTTAACTTATGATGTTTGACTCAAATGGTAATACGCTTATTTTTGTAATCGATTGCTTAACAATTGATTTAACGGTTTTAATCGTTACTACACGAACGCGACCGTCGGAACCGGGATGTGTGTCAATAATTCTGCCTAAAACCCAATTTATCGGAGGAACGTTGTCTTCGTGCAAAAGGACTAACATGCCAACTTTGTATTTGACATTTGAAACCTTTTGCCATTTGTATCTAGCTTGAAGTTCATTCAAGTACTCGATGTGCCATCGTTTCCAAAAATTCTGAAACATCATCTGAATCAATTGGTATCTAGATAAACGATTTATGTTCAAATTTAATAGCGATGGTTCTGGTAATGCCAACAAGGGTGTTCCAATTAGGAAATGTCCTGGAGAAAGAGCCGCGTAATCGTTTGGATTATTAGACATAGCAGTTAAAGGTCTTGAATTTAGACAGGCTTCAATTTGACAAATTAAAGTGTGATATTATTCTAACGTTAAAGAACGTACACCAACAACGCGTTTCATATGCCATTAAGCATTTTTTATGGCGGATTCCCATAATCCACCAAAGTGGGGAGATTGTGGAGGAATCGTGAGCCACTCGATCTTGTTACTAGCACAAAATTTCTTAGTGTCATTTTGAAATTTTTCTGACAAAAACAGATTTCGAAGTTCATTCAATTCGGATCGACAACCTACAAAATTCGTAGCGTTGTCTGAATAAATTTTAGTGCAAAATCCTCGTCGGGATATAAACCTGCGAAAACAAGCTAAGAACGATTCCGATGAGAGAGACATGACGATTTCCATGTGTATGGCCTTAACGACAAAGCATATAAACAGACAAACATACATTTTACTTTAAGTTTTTAATTTTATACTGGGCTTAGCGAAGAATGGTCCTCAAAAATCTATACCAACAACGGAAAACGGTCTAGACTGATTTACGCGGTCAACAGGTAAGTCGCCCATTAGTTGGTGTGAAAGTTTTGGTTTATTTCGAAAGCAAAGAATGCATTCCTTCACAATTTGTCTACACAAATTTCGACCTCTGATAATCCAGTACTGTGATCTCAAATTATACAGTAATGTTTGCGGTCCGCAGTGCAACAAACGTTGATGTTCAGATCGAACAAGAAGCTTGGTAAACTCATGTTTAGCAGGCAATACAATTGGATATTTAGTATTATAGTGTAGGTTAGAATTGGATAGTCGACCACCGACGCGAAGAATTTTCATGTCGTCTAAAAACGGTGATAATATTTTTAACTTACTATAGTTTGGCATACCAGCATGTTTTTCTATATACTGAATATCATTAGAGTATTCAGATAGCTGAACTATTTTTATTAAACAATTTAACGAAACTTGTAATTCATCAGATGTTAGTTCACTTGTTATTTTTACACCATGGTTAGCTTTGAGATTATTAATAAATCGAAGAATGTAAGCTGTTATTCGATTAAGCTTAGTAAACAACGAGTAGCGACCAAATATATCCCATGATGAAGAAGAGTTACATATAGATGTTGAAACTGTTTGACGAATATCTAAATTTAATAACTCGGAGCTTATGTTTGAATTGTGATTTTTTGACCAACTGTCCGAATTTTCTTTAAGAAATGCAGGTCCTAACCACCATGAATTGGACGCAACAAACTCATTTGGCATCAATCCTCGCGATACATAATCAGCAGGATTTTGAGCTGTCGGCACATAACACCAACTTTGAATTGACGAGTACTCTTGAATTTGACTTATTCGGTTAGCTACGAATGTAGCATACTTTGAAGGATCCGATTTGATTCGAAATAAAGTTATTTCTGAGTCGGACCATAAATATATTGCATTGTATTGCAAATTAATCGTATTGACTACTTTATTTAAGGTTTGCGCTAGTAGTAATGCTCCACAAAGCTCAAGACGCGGAATCGTTTGTTTTTTAAGCGGAGCCACTCTAGATTTTGAACAAATCAATTTTACAGCATGTTTATTATTTTTGTCAGTGACTCGCAAATAAATCACACATCCATAACCCTTCTCAGAGGCGTCTGAGAAACCGTGAATTTGTATTACGTTAGCGTTTGGAACTACAATGCATCGAGGAACTTTTATCTTATTTAAAATAATTAATTGCGTTTTAAAATCATTCCATTCTGATTTAATTTGTTGTGGGACTTGATCATCCCAATCGAAATTACCAATAGCCCAAATATTTTGCATTATTATCTTGACTATTAATATCATTGGAGCGCAGAGTCCTAGTGGATCGAAGAGCTGACAGATCTCTGATAAAATGTTGCGCTTAGTACAAAGAGAATTCTCTGTGAATTTGGAGAAGTTCATTTCAAATTCATCACTTGAAGTATTCCATGAAAGGCCAAGTACTAGGGGCACGTTTGTCGGAGATTCCGATTGAGACGAAAGGTCAGGTATGTTTGAGGAAAATTTACGCAGTTGAAATCCACCTGTTTCCAATAATTGACTCAACTCCGATTTAAGCTTCAACGCATTTTCAATTGAATCAGAGCCTGTGAGACAATCATCAACATAAAAATCTGACATTAATACTTTTGATGCCAACGGAAACGAGATATTTTCGTCAGACGCCAATTGATGCAAAGTACGTGTTGCGAGGAAAGGAGCGCTTTTCGTTCCGTATGTAACAGTGCACAATTTATAACATTTGACACTTTCTGAGGGATCATTTCTCCACCAAATCCGTTGTAAATCTTGGTTATTCTGATCAATTAGGATTTGCCGGTACATTTTGGCAATATCGGCGGTGAAAGCTATCATATGTGTCCTAAACCTTAGAATGATGGACATTAAATCTTGTTGTATAGTAGGACCCTTAGACCCGTTAAAAACTACCCTTAACTGAGTAGTAGTGCTAGTATCTTTGATGAGGAAAATAAAAAACTTTGTTATATGTATTATTAATGTTAGTTCGATTTTCAACTACCATCATATGTCCTAATGACAAATACTCAGCCATGAAATCTTTGTATTGCTGATAAATAGGAGGTTGACGAATTAATTTCTTTTCAATAGCATAGAATTGCATAAGTGAGGACGAATTTGACAAGCCTTGCTGATGGATGTTATCGTTTAGACGAAGCGATACCGAATAGCGACCGGAAGATAGATGTGTGTGAGTTTTACTATAATGCTGCTCACAATATTTTTCATCTAATGAATAATTATTCTCAACTGAAACGGTCTCTAACTCCCAAAATCGCTTTATATCATTATGAAGAGCTTCGAATGTACATAATGATGTAGATAGTTGTGTTTGTGTGACATTACTAACTGAGGCTTTCCCACTAATTACATATCCAAATACGCTATCATAAAATGCAGGGAGGTTTTTAAACAGAGTAATCGAAGTTCTACCAGTGAATAGTTCATTGTAAATTTCAGCCCCAATCAAAATATCAATTTCATTGGGTACATTAAAATACGGATCTGCTAATTGTATTTTAGCAGGAAGTAACTTTAAATTGATATTGAGAGGTCTTGCTGGTAGGAAGTTTGTTATTTTAGGAATCACATAACATTCCAAAGTGGTTGAAAAGTCCGAAACTCGAGACGAAATTGTTAACGAGACTTTGGTTTTGATTTCCGTTTCCTTGCCACCAATGCCCGAAACTATTTTGCTAGTTCTCTGTGGTTTGACTTTCATTAGATTGACAATGTTTTCAGTAATGAAATTTAATTGTGAACCACTATCTAGCATTGCGCGACATAATAACTGCTTGTTGGAATCCGAAGTAACATTAACTAAAGCTGTTCCAATTAGAATTTGACTTACTCCCGAGGAAGCTGAAGACTTCTTTATTGAACTTTGATCCAATCTAAATGACGAAGTACCACTTACTTGCGAAGAATTGGACGCTGGATCATCCTGAGTGACTGGTGTGCTTGAACTAGGAGAGCTTTTACTTGATATCTGCCTTCGTTCTTTAAAATATGTTGTTTTACCAAAATGCAGAAGGGAATGGTGTTTTTGGGAACAAATATTGCAAGGCGGTTTGTCACAATCAAGTACTGTATGAGTATCAATTAAGCAATTGGTACACAATCTATGATTTCGAATAAACTGGAATCGCATCTGTGGTGTGAGCTTTGAATCTGTAAACTCCGGACAGTTAGGTATTGAATGTGACCCTCGACAATACAGACATGGAGCTAAGTTTGTGACCAACTACGAGGCTTTGCTTTTAGATAAGCTATGACCTTTGTTAATAGTCGACATTTTCGAAGATGAAGCTGCACCTTTAATGGCTTCTAAGACTCGAACACGATTTCGAAGTAATATTATAAGTTTGTCGAAGGTCAATAGTTTGTTGGTTTCTGAATTTTTTATAACATGGATTTTCGATGAGGTATCTAGCCTTTCAGTTAGGTGGTGAATTAACATTAAATCCCAAGAATCAATCCGAACATTCAATGATTTCAAAGCATTAAAATTTTTTACTGACTAATCTATGAAGCTTTCTAATGAATTGGATGAATTTTCGATTGGAGTTTTTATGTTATAGAGTTCCTTCATGTGAGCTTTTTGGATAAGGAAATCGTTATCATACCAATCGCACAATATTTTCCACGCGGTTTCATAGTTATCAGCTGTAACTGGAAGACTATCAATTAAATTAAATGCTTTGCCGGCGCGAAGATGAGTTTTCAAATACACAAATTTAACTGTGTTTTCTATTTTTGGTTTGCGATGAATAATATCTACGAACACATCCTTAAACGCTAACCAATCACTTTCAGCTCCACTGAACGTTGGCAGTTTCAGTTCTGGAAGTTTAATTGAAATGGACGGAATCGCTTGTTCAATCTGAGTGCTATTTGCTGACGATTCAAAAATTAATGGCTCTTTTGTTGTATTTTCGAGCCGTTTTAATTTGTGAAGCTTATCCAGCAGATTGCTTTCGACGTATTCATAATCTTCTTCGAAAGACACTCGATCGGTTGAAGCAGACTCGTCTACCAGTTCTAGTTTCAATTGTATATTTTGATATTTGTCATAGAGGATTTGCAGCCTTCGTATATTAGATTCAATTGACCCAATAGTTTCAATAGTTGTAAGCTTATTACGAAATTGAGTCAGTTGACCTTTAAAGGCACTGCGTTGTCTTTTTAAAAAATCCTTTGTTTTGAACTTATCGCCATCCGATTGGGTTTCTGTGTCTGACACCATTTTTAAATTTAAATTTTATACACGCACGAAATTAAAACTATTTTAAGCGCACGATTTAAAATAGATATGTACCCAAGTAACAATTTTTGGTTTCAATACGGTTTCGGTTTCAATACGGTTTTGTTCGTAACTGTGGTGTCAAAACTAAAAAGTTTCAAAAACAGGTTCAAATCCTTTACTAACACCTAACGAAACCCATTTGGTAACCTTGTTTGATCGTGGTTTTTGAAACTTTTAGGTTTTATGAGAACAGTGCACACACTTAATAAATTTAGTTTCAAAAAAACGCTAAAGAATCAGGTATCGGTTTAAAAACCTCCTTATACCGTTTAAAAAAAACCAATAGTTTTATAGAAGCTTTCCTGGGCGGAATTTTGACGGTCTTTATGGAACTAAAGTTTTTCGAAGCGGTTGAAACGCTCTGTATTTTACAGTTTTTTTGGAACTATCAGGTTTTATAGAAACCATTCAAAACCCTATTTTATTTGGGTACAGAAAACTGACATTTCAGTACCGGTGAATTATGTGGGTATTGAAATAAAACAATGTTAGTTTAATTGTATAAATTATAAAAAAATTTAATAATATAAATAAAAGTAATAATATAAATTAAATCTAAAATTCAGACTTCACTTGAAAAAAAAACATTTTACGATAGTTTATTTTAATAATTTTTCCGAAGCGCGGGATATTCGAGTACTGGCCGATTTCAAATACTCTTTTAAAAATGTTTTGTTGTCGTGATCGGTATACTCCCGTAATTTAATTTTAACGGCAGCCACAACCACTGCGCGTATTTCGCCGTATGCCAAAAACGGCTTTTTGCTGCTGTGCCAGCCCATGAATGGAGCACCAGAACGTCATCCTTAATAAATTGCCGTAAGATGTTTCTGGCACATCCATTAAAATTTGGCCCTCCAAAAGACGACATGTAGGCTATCTATATAGTACAAAAAAAAACAAATTAGAATCAAAAAGTTAGATTTAAGGCGATTAAAATTTAAATGATAATAATATATTCCTCAAAATTATTTACCATTTCACTTTTAAATTCTGGGCTAGATTTTATTTTCAGCTCGCATCTGTCCATTTCCTCCATCGTATCAATAGGAAGCACTATACCCTTAGGCTTTTCGTGAGAAATTGAAGGTCCATCTTTGGGCTGCATTGTACTTAGCTTTTCGATTATAATGTCAACGGATACCTTTAATTCTGCATGCGATTTCATTAATTGTGTTACGCTATTCAAAACAAGATCGAGTTTGTTGTTCAGATATGTAAATCCGGGCTGACCTGTGTTATTATCACAACCTGAAAAAATTAATAAATTTTTGTTAATAATCTGATAGTTGATGATGAAGTTCCCAATTTTGTCCCAATTTTTCCCCAATTTCCAGAAAACTAATATGCCAACTACCAATTGGGACCGGTTTCGGAATTTAAAATTTAATGGTTTGTTATTTTATTTCTGGTTTTTTAAATACAATTTCCAATAAAAAGCGACAAAATAAAATAACAACATTATTTTAATGCGCGAGAATCAGCTCCATTATAATCGTTCATTCAATTAACAAGTATAATTACATTATGAAAATACCAACAAGAAATTAAAGAAGATCACATGCATATCTATATCGTATGAAATTGAATTTATATTGAAAAAAGCAACAATAAGAAAATGATGAAACAGAAAATTTTAACTCTCGGACCAACTCCAATAAATCTATATTGGGGCCGAAATCGAGATGTTCAATTTTAGGTTTTGTTAAATATTTTGTTTTCTCAATAAAAATTTCAAAAGAAAGCGGGCAAATAAAATATTCAAACAGGAATTTTATGTAGCAAGAACCATATCAATTTGCAATGAATAAGAAAATTGGATTGAAGAATTCCGCATTACAAATTCGTAGAATTCTTTATACACGGGCATATCCAGCACACTGAAGTTCTGGCTGTTTTAGTGAGGCTTCGCCAAATTTCCTGTGTAAAATTTATGTGTTTTTAGTAAAACCGGGTCTGATGATATGCCCACTCATTTTGTAGCATAAAGTGGCTGACATCAAGTGAAATATTTGAAAATGATAGTGAAGGGTTAAAAAAGATAGGTTCTACTTAATCGTTTCGCCAAGATTATAAATGGTTTGATAATAATTATATTCAAATTTAAATTGTACGCAAAATTCATTTTGCTATAAATACTCAGTCATAAATAGACCGTGCTAGGTCTAATCTCACAATTTTCGATGTTTTATCGAACTTTACGTCTCTTTTTGCGTCGAATAATTTGACGAGTGTTTCGATTATAAATTATTTCTTTTCCATTGCGATCTGAACCTACTAAAATATATTTGGACAATGGGGTCGATTCCGGGATCGATATATTTATGTTATGTTAATTTTGTTTTTTCAATACAAATCCCAATAGGAAGCTTGCAAAAAACAACATAACAGAAATTTTATACCACGAGAATCGGGCCCAATATCTATTTCCATAATTTTGTACGAGTGTTGAAAATAAATTATTAGTAATAAAAATATAGAAATAGAGTAAAACATCACAATGTTTTGATTTAGCAAGCTGGTCTAGATGATATAAAATTTGAAACAGAGACAAATTTTTTTCTACAGACACGAGACATAAACTTTGATAAATTGTCAAAACGGGGATGTTAACATTCCAGCACATATATAAATATAGCATGCATACTTCAGATTTACATTTATCGGATTTATTGAGCACGTATCACTGGGCGCGTTCAGGTCACACAGTTGGTAACATGGTGCTCACTTACCTGATAGCACCAATTGAAAAAATGATTTGCCATTGGGTACTGTTATACAATCTGTTTATAATGCATAAATAAATTTTACATGTGGGTCGCATCATAATACAGCGGTGAAACTCATAACATGCGTATACATACCTGTAAATTGTGGTGGTTCCGTGTAAACAAGTGTAAATTGTTGTGGTTCAATTGTTTTTTCTACATGAATCCTGTCTTGAATCGGCGATTCATCATTATCGACAGGAACTACAGTTAAGTAATTATGCATATCTGATGACGAAGTCGTGTTACTTAAAGTGGACATACCTATTTCTGTTAAACTGTTATCTGAAATTAGTTTTAGTAAATTATTGAAGATTTTTCGAAAATTGATAGTGTATTAGAATTTAAAAATATTTACCGATAATTTCTTTCTGCTGTACAGAGTTTTCATCAAACTCTTGAACAAATAGTTCAGTAATGTTCGGAAGTGTTTCGTTGGGATATTTTTTTTGAGAATTTTCGCGGTCGGACTCGCTACATGTAATTATTGCTGATGCTCGCTCTTGCATAAGGGCATTCAAAAGGGAATCTATGTAATTAAAAGTTCAGTTACAATTATAAAAGTCTTATAGTATATATTGATATGTTTTAAAATGATTAAACTTACCAATATTGTTATGCAAAATCTTGCAAGGCAACGTGAGCCAATCCGATTGAGGATTAGTACATTTTTTTCGCGCAATTGACACTTCTCGATGGCCTGGATAAAACAGTCGATCATTTTGTACCCAGCATTGGGGGACCGCCATACAATTTTTTTCCCCATGCTCAATTGTTTCGACCACGCAATACATTATAATATTAGTAATATAGTAGTAATAAATCGTAATATAGAAATAAAGTTTATATTATATAGTTCAATAGCCGAATTAGCCGTTTAGCTGAATATCCTATTTGCTGAAAATACGTAAATAATAATTGATTTAAAAAAGTTCACCGAATTTCAATGACAAAATAACATTATTTTAGTTATTTTTTATTTCGGCTGGCACTAAATAGTTCAGCTAAAGATTATTGCAATGAAGCAAAGGGCAAAATAAGTATGAACTGTCACAAATCTGCAACGAAAATAATTTAGTGTTTATGTTTTCAGCTGGCCAAGATCGGATACCAGAATCAAATAGTAAATCAGCTTTATAAATGTCAAGTAAGGACGATCTTAAGGGCTTTTCATAGAAATCAAGTTTATTATTTAGTCTTTTCCCAAATACTTGAATACTGTTGCTATTCGAAACGGCATATTCCATTGCAATAATCTCCTTTTCATTGGATAAAAACCATTTATTAGCAAATGTATCATTTAAAACAAAATGCTTGAAAATAATTTCCCTGTAATTATTTGAATTCAATATTTGCTTTTTTAATGATATTGGAGATATAATACGAGTACTTTTAAAACTAGGCACTTGAACCTGTTCGGAAATGCGTTTCGCTAATTGTTCCAATGGTTTATAACCTGATCGCAACAATCTTTTCAAAATCCCTAATTTGTTTTCAAATATAAACGCACTAAAATTTTCTAGAGGTCCGAATTGTATTACGTCA